>NW_024121399.1:4287651-4482974 GCF_016745375.1 Pimephales promelas
TTTGGTTCCCATTGAAGTCCATTATATGGAGAAAAATCCTGGAATGTTTTCATCAAAAACCTTAATTTCTTTTCAACTGAAAAAAGAAAGACTTGGACATCTTGGATGACATGGGGGTGCGTAAATTATCAGCAAAAGCATAATACGTGAAACATTGCGCATGTGGCTGCATGCAAGTACACTGCTGCACACTTAGACGTTGCTTTTGACCTGGGTTTACTCTCTAATCCTGGACACACTTCACTCGCTGCACACTGACAGAAGTTAGTTAATAGGCAGCGGATTGTCCTCAAGGTTCCCCAGGGCCCTTGCACACAGGGTTCAGGGCAACCTCATGAAACAAGGACCTTAAACACACATTCTCATCATTCTGCTGCAGTTGCTCAAAGAACGGCTCTAAGCGGGACACGGCCAACCCAGAAACCGGATTTCTTTCATCCAGAGAGTGAGAACCGGCTGTCTGCTTTACTGCTACAAGCGTTCACTCCCCTGCTGCTCTCGAGAGAAAGACGAGAATCCAGTAACATGGCAACAGCGACTGCCTCCCCATCTTTTATTAGTTTTGAGTGACACTTTGAAACCGCGGCCAGGATCGAGACAAAGCGTTGACACAAATACAAATGAGCCTCCCGCTAAAGGCGACTAAACAGAATAATCAACCCCGGGGGTTCAAACTGTTTTGACTTCACTGACGGCAGAGACAAATCAATAATGCTACAGTGAGAGTTTGGAAACTGAAAAACGCAGATAAAAGCCAAATATTTTAATAATGAGGGGTTAAAAAAGCAAGCGCATTCAGTTGGTGGGGGGGAATGTTACCATGCTACTGCATGCAAGCAAGCTGAGAATCTGCTAGCTGTAGACAGATGGCATTCTGGGGCTGAAGGGTTGACCGTGGCGCCTGGATCGGCTTTGACAAGGGAGCTGCCACCAACACAGACTGATCTCATGAAATGGCGTATGTATGACACGCCAATTCGTATTTCCGTTTTTGGCATGCTATCAACACGAATAGTCACTTTTCAGCGTGTTTATGAACGCCGTTGACTTAACGTTACATTACTGTATATATAAATTTACGACCTACCCCAACCCCGTCCCTAAACTGGGGTTAATACCATTTATGAGTCTTCCCCTACCATCCTAGATCTACATTTTTGCTTCGTTTTGCTCGGACATTTAACTGTACGTACATACACGCGGAATCACTCGGACATTTAACGGCGTAGACGTACATGCATACACGCGGATAGCTCAAAATGCGTATAGATAACACGCCACTTGACTTAAATGTGGCGTGTTTGTTTACGCAAAAGTCACGATGCCATGTTGACCAACAGACTAGCCAAGAAATCTAGACTCCCTCTAGTGGCTGCGAAAATTATTTGGTAGCCAGTGTAGCCTAGCAACTCTCTGTTGACTTTCGAGCTGTAAAAAACTTGGCTTGGTGTGTCATGGCCCTAAAATTATGAGCGTACAAGAGAGTACCAGGGAATCAGTGGTAATATAGAAAAATTGGGAAATAGGCATCCTTCACTTGAATACTAATGCTAGCCAAGGCTGCAAAACACAAAAAAGATGGCAAAATAAATCACTGTCCGTTCAATGAGGACTGTCACTGCTTATCAATGTTTTCAACGAATGCGTCGATCCTTGCGAAAATCCAAGTGGATACAGTTCAAAGGTCTGTCAATCTGATGAAGGACTGACGTGGATGACGTTGCTTGTGTCCGTCTCAATCAGAGTTGAGTTGAAGAGCAGATTTCCCCTGGGGTAGAAGCCTGAGTGGAGCGATCAGGGTTTGTAAGCGCCAATTTTTAGATGAGAGGCCTTTGGCATAATGACACTTCAGAGTTGAAAGAGCCAAAGAGTCCTGCTCCAGTAAAGACATGCCGTCTACCATCAAATCTCAATCTCCACAGCACTGCTCGATGAATCTTAATGGGATGTGGGGAAACAAAAAATTAACCAAGTGCATCTAAATTTGCTTTGTTATGCAGATTGACTCATCTATAAGAAGCCTTGACTTGATAAATAGTGGAGTGATAAATGAATCCCAAAGGTAAAAGCGATAAACGGGAGAGTATAGCCACAAATGCTAGATACAGGATTAGTATTCTCTAAAGGTATTTTAGTGAACTAATCTGAAAGAACACATATTGTGGGGCATTTGCTGTGTAAACAATGAATCAATTTCAGACACTGGTTTAGTGTCTTTTAATGCAACAAGTTCTAGATGGTTTTATATAATTAAAAACATTATTTGGCCTGACTCATGGGCGGCCAGATACAACACATTAAAGTAATCCAAACGGGATGACCTGAAGGCATGAACCTTCTCCATATCTTCAAAAGACTTAAATTTAGATCTAAGATGGAAAAAAAAACTATCACCAAGGTTTCTTACGCTAGACAGATCCCAAACAGTCATAAACATCCTTTATTACCAAATAAAAATATCGGTAACACTTCCTTTTACAGTACAGTACTTACGTAGAAAGTACTGGCTAATATAATGTAAGTACATGGAACAGGGGTAGGTTCAGGGTTAGTACTAGTTATTAGCCAGTAATTGTAGTTACTAAAATAAGTAGTACATAGTATTTACATGGGTAACTGGACTGTAAAAGGAAGCGTTACCAAAATATCTCTGTCTTATACTCATTCAATTGGAGAAAGTTATTGACCAACAAGCACTTAACCTCAGTCAAACATTCACAGTGGTATCCCATGTTTTAGTGGTAAATAAATTTGAGATTAATCATCCGCATACGCATGATAGTGAATCCCAAATTTCTTTAAAATAAAAAAAGGGGGAAATAAAATTGGTCCCAAGATAGAACCCTGAGGAACCCCACACACAAGAGGGACAACAAAAGAAGCTAAGATCCCCTAAACTGACTGAAAAAGTCCTATTGTTCAAATAGGAAGATAACCATTTGATCACTAAGACGATCAATGAGAATATTATGATTTACTGTATCAAATGCCGTGGTAAGATCTAACAAAAGTAAAACAACACAGCTTCCAGAATCAACGCCTCATAGGATGTCATTAGAGACCCTCAGAAGAGCAGACTCTGTACTATGGCCAGCTCTAAAACCTGACTGGAATCTATCAAAATTTTTATTAGGCTTAATTATCATCATATCATCTTCACACCATGCCAACACAAAAACATGTAATTCAAGTTAATTAGTCAAACCATACTTGAATAAATTGCAAAAGAATTCTACGAAGGACACACCAAAGTGGACGCGAGGTCATATCTCCAAAATGCTCAACCGACCGTATTCAGACCAAACTTGGTTTGTATAATAATAACTATGACCTGAGGGGACCTGCATTTGGATCAAAAGTTATGGATTTCCTGTTGACAAAACCATTTTAATTTCCGCATTAACAGATTTGATAGCATGATGCTAAATAGCATCTGAGGATTTATCTCTAAAAGGCTTTGGCATATTGACACCAAACTTGGTGTATGTCACTGCCACCCAATACGGACCACACTGAAATAATTTGGTGTCAAGGCCACGTTTTGGTCACATTGAAAATGGTTGTATTTAAATATTTAAAATCGGCTCCAAAAGCCTTTTACTCATTTTTAGAGTTGCTCACCATGTTGCCTCTGTAGTGCTTGACCCCTTAATTGCTGCTTGCAGCTATTTATTATTATCATTATCAAAAAAAAAAAGGTTTTTATTGGTGGTAGAATGAGACTTAAGGAAGCGTATTGCATTCACTTGGAGAAAAAAAAAAATCTACTCTGTTTTTCTGAATTAACAAGTTAATTATCTCAGAATTACGAGATAATTTTTCATGGAAAAAAAGTTTTTGCTCCGTTTTTCTGAATTAACGAGTTAATTTTTCATGAGAAAAAACGTTTTTGCTGTTTTTCTGAATTAAAAAAAATTTCATTGAAAAATTAACTCGTTAATTCAGAAAAACAGAGCAAAAAAAAATTCCATGAAAAATTAACTCGTTAACTCAGAAAAAGAGAGCAAAAACTTTTTTTCTCATAAAAAATTAACTCGTTAATTCAGAAAAACAGAGCCAAAAAAATGTATCATGAAAGATTAACTCATTAATTCAGAAAAATAGAGCAAAAAAAAATTCCATGAAAAATTAACTTGTTAACTCAGAAAAACAGAGCAAAACTTTTTACTCATGAAAATTTAACTCATTAATTCAGAAAAACAGAGCCAAAAAAATGTATCATGAAAGATTAACTCATTAATTCAGAAAAATAGAGCAAAAACTTTTTTTCTCATGAAAAATTAACTCGTTAATTCAGAAAAACAGAGTAAAAACTTTTTTCTCATGATAAATAAACTCGTTAATTCAGAAAAACAGAGTAAAAACTTTTTTCTCATGAAAAATTAACTCGTTAATTCAGAAAAACAGAGTAAAAACTTTTTTCTCATGAAAAATTAACTCGTTAATTCAGAAAAACAGAGTAAAAACTTTTTTCTCATGAAAAATTAACTCGTTAATTCAGAAAAACAGAGCAAAAACTTTTTTCTCATGAAAAATTAACTCGTTAATTCAGAAAAACAGAGCAAAAACTTTTTTCTCATGAAAAATTAACTCGTTAATTCAGAAAAACAGAGCAAAAACTTTTTTCTCATGAAAAATTAACTCGTTAATTCAGAAAAACAGAGTAAAAACTTTTTTCTCAAGAAAAATTAACTCGTTAATTCAGAAAAACAGAGCAAAAAAAAATTCCATGAAAAATTAACTCGTTAACTCAGAAAAAGAGAGCAAAAACTTTTTTTCTCATAAAAAATTAACTCGTTAATTCAGAAAAACAGAGCCAAAAAAATGTATCATGAAAGATTAACTCATTAATTCAGAAAAATAGAGCAGAAATTTTTTTTCTCATGAAAAATTAACTCGTTAATTCAGAAAAACAGAGTAAAAACTTTTTTCTCATGATAAATAAACTCGTTAATTCATAAAAACAGAGTAAAAACTTTTTTCTCATGAAAAATTAACTCGTTAATTCAGAAAAAAACAGAGTAAAAACTTTTTTCTCATGAAAAATGAACTCGTTAATTCAGAAAAACAGAGTAAAAACTTTTTTCTCATGAAAAATTAACTCGTTAATTCAGAAAAACAGAGCAAAAACTTTTTTTCTCATGAAAAATTAACTCGTTAATTCAGAAAAACAGAGCAAAAACTTTTTCTCATGAAAAATTAACTCGTTAATTCAGAAAAACAGAGTAAAAACTTTTTTCTCAAGAAAAAATAAATCGTTAATTCAGAAAAACAGAGTTAAAACTTTTTTCCATGAAAAATTACTCGTAATTCTGAGATAATTAACTTGTCAATTCAGAAAAACAGTAGATTTTTTTTTTCTTCAAGTGAATGCAATACGCCTCCGTAGAGACTGAACATTTTTAATGCAAATATTTTCTAAATACTAAACGTTTTGCAGCACACTATCTCAAAACTAAGGAAAAGAAGCACTAGTGTAAGCTAAAGCACAGCATGATTATTGAAGCGCAATTACTAAAAACATAAAAACAAAGAAATATAAAAATTTGATGTTGACTCATCCATTGTTGCCATCACAGACCTCATTCAAAATATGAGATTTGTGTTTTTTAGAGAGTGTGTTAACTTTGAAAATCCATATGAAAACACTAATACTTAATTAATTTGATTGATGTTTTCTTTGATATAACAATAATTCAAAGTCACTCATCCTAACAAAGCATTTGCAGCTCAAATCACCTGAAGAACTTATGTTATTCACTATTTTTACTGTATATTTCTACAACTATACTTGTGTGTTTCTTCAGAATTATTAATTATTGAATCAAGAGGCTCTTAAAATGTAATCTTGCAATCAGAGTGCCTTTGGGAGCCACTGGCCTTGCTTGTTGCTGCTCTGCTGTTTTCATCCTCTCACATTACCGTGCCGTAGACATCTAACTGTCAGCACATTGACACTGAAATCGTTTTTTAGATGATAACAACAACAGACCTTAAAATAGAGCAAATTCCTCCACGCACAACCTCCATTTCTCAAATATGCTCTGGGTGCTGCGCTAAATATTATTGATCTATTCCAAGATAAACACAATAACAAATGGGACTTGAACAGCACATGGAATAGACAAAGCCAAACAATTTCCCTTTAAGGCAAGTCAGTTATTTGGCAGCTATTTTCTAGCCAAGCCATTACAGCGCCTTTTGTACTTGAATAGGCAAAGAAAGACCACAACACTTCTGGCTAAGATTAACATTCAACAGCATATGTCAAATCTGACAATAATACCATCATTACTTTTGGCTTTGTTTTTTTTCTTTTTAGCCCAAATCATGCTAAAAAACTGTATTCGGTTTTGTCTACTCATAGCTAGTGCACATATTTTTCCTACAGCCACCATTTAGTGCTGTGGTTTCCTCATTCATTATTCTACAAGTGATCCATCTTCTCCCTTTTATACTCTCTCTGTATTACTCTGCTTTTGTGTCTGAGAGGTGGAATATCGCAACCTGTAAGCTAAACCCGCACAGGCTGAACAGCTGAAAGTGCTCACAGTGAATGACAAAACTTTACCACAAAACAACAGATATGTGTTCTCTTCCTGAGCGTGGATGTTGAGTAAATATTACTCTCTGGGAGGTTTCTGTGTCCCTATATTAAGTATTAATCTCTGGGTCTCAATGTCTGGGTCACATGTTCATTTTCTCGTATTTGAGGCGTGGTTTACGAATGCCCAGAGCCGTTTATTGGGTGCTACGAATGTCTATCAAATGCGCCAGCACTCTCAGAAAAAAAAGGTACAAAAGCTGTCACTGGCGCTGTACCTTTTCAAAAGGTAACCTTTTGTCCATTTTAGGTGCTAATAAGGACATTTTAGGTGCTAAAATGTACATTTTATGTGTTAATATGTACATTTTAGGTGCTAATAAGTATTTTTAGGTGCTAATATTACATTTTAAGTGTTAATATGTACATTTTAGGTGTTAATATGTACATTTGAGGTGCTAAAAAGTACATTTTAGGTGTTAATATACATTTTAGGTGTTAATATGTACATTTTATATTCTAATAAGTACATTTTAGGTGTTAATATATACATTTTAGGTGCCAATATCTACATTTCAGGAGCTAATATGTCCTTTTTAGGTCCTAATATGTACATTTTAGGTGCTGATAAGTACTTTGTACATTTTAGGTGTTAATATGTACATTTTAGGTGCTAAAAAGTACATTTTAGGTGTTAATATGTACATTTTAGGTGATAATAAGTACATTTTAGGTGTTAATGTACATTTTAGGTGTTAATATGTAAATGTTATGTTCTAATAAGTACATTTTAGGTGTTAATATGTACATTTCAGGAGCTCATATGTCCTTTTTAGGTCCTAATATGTACATTTTAGGTGCTGATAAGTACTTTGTACATTTTAGGTGTTAATGTACATTTTAGGTGTTAATATGTACATTTTATATTCTAATAAGTACATTTTAGGTGCCAATATCTACATTTCAGGAGCTAATATGTCCTTTTTAGGTCCTAATATGTACATTTTAGGTGCTGATAAGTACTTTGTACATTTTAGGTGTTAATGTACATTTTAGGTGTTAATATGTACATTTTATGTTCTAATAAGTAAATTTTAGGTGTTACTATGTACATTTTAGGTGCTAATATCTACATTTCAGGAGCTAATATGTCCTTTTTAGGTCCTAATATGTACATTTTAGACGTTAATATGTACATTTTAGGTGCTAATATCTACATTTCAGGAGCTAATATGTCCTTTTTAGGTCCTAATATGTACATTTTAGGTGTTAATATGTACATTTTAGGTGCTAATATGTACCACTAAGGTACCAATATGCAGCCTTTGGGTACAAAAGTGTACCTTTTGAAAAGGTACAGCCCCAGTGACAGCTTTTGTACCTTTTTTTCGGAGAGTGTGTACGTGGCTCATGGCCAATCGGTTCAATGATACCAGATGACGTATGTAGAGCGACAGAAATTAGACGAGGATGAAGACGATGGGTCAAAGATTTATGGCGTATGTATCCAAGGCTGCATCGAAAGGTAACTTCGCGTCTGCTGCCATGTTGAATCCATTGGTATAAACAAACTGCTTCGGTGTTGCATAGACATCGTCATCGTCTTGCTGCTCCCTCCCTGTTCTGTGATTGGTCCCCTCGCTGAGGCGAACATTTGGTCCATGGTATCCAGACTGAATAAAATCACGCTGCGCAAAGACAGCATGTGGAAACCCAGGCTACTTAAGTCGAAATAAAATCTAAGCTCCTATATTTGATCACTAAAGCTGTTCACGCCCATTCATTTCACCAAAATAGCCTTAAAATATGTAAATACACAAGCACACACATGAACCAATACAGACGTCAGTGGAACAGTGCATGTTCTCAGAAAGACGCCTATCTGAGGAGCAGCGATATACTTCACCACAGCACTGATAAAGCATTTCAGACTCAAATGAGCACACAATGAATTTCAGACAGCATTCAATGTCTGAGATATTATCTCAGGCTGTAATTCACTTCAGTGTTCAAACAGAAGGCTGACACTGGAGCAAATAACCAAACCAGTGAGTGCAATGCCTCTTCACACCCGACACAATGTGCCATGGTGAAAACACAACACACTCACTGCAAGTTTGAGTTTGGCTCTTCAACTCCTCATAAATAAAAGTGGGAAAAGGTCAGACTCAGAATACATAAAAATAGGGCAACACTTAATTGCATGTGGCATATTCCAACTTTCATTCTTTATGCAGTTTAAAATGAAACTGTTAAAGGGATAGTTCACTTTGAAATTAATTTTTGATATGTTTTGTCTTACCTCAAGAGCATCCAAGATGTAGGTGTCTTTGTTTCCACAGTATTTTCAATTTTGACATTTTTCGGTCAAACTGTTCTTGTCTGTCAGTCATATAATGGAGGTTTAGGGGGTCCAGAGAAGTCAAAATTAAACTTGATTTAATGACTCGTGAATGTAAGTACACACTGATGGCCTAAGACACGAAACGAGCGGTTTGTGTGAGAAAACGAACCGTATTTATATCGTTTTTACCTCTTGTTAACAGCCATGTCGAACTGATCTGAATCAGACGTCCAACTGAAGCGTGTCCAACTTTACGCCGGAAGTGATCTCTCGCGCATCTACGTACACAGAGATTTCAGAAGTTTTTCCTTTCACTAAACATATTTAGATTTCGGTATATCAAAATATGTTTAGTGAAAGGTAAAACTTCCGAAATCTCTGTGTAAACAATGCGTGACGTAGACGCGCGAGAGATCACTTCCGCCGTATGTTGGACACGGTTCAGTTGGACTTCTGATTCAGATCAGTTCGACATGGGTGTTAACAAGAGGTAAAAACGATATAAATACGGCTCGTTTTCTCACACAAACCGCTCTTTTCGTGTCTTAGGCCATCAATGTGTACTTACATTTACGAGTCATTAAATCATGTTTATTTTGGATTTCTCTGTGCATGCTCTTTGAGGTGGTGACCATAGACCTCCATTATATGACTGACAGACAAGACCGAAAAATGTCAAAATTGAAAATGCTGTGGAAACAAAGACACCTACATCTTGGATGCCCTTGAGGTAAGATAAAACATACCAAAAATTAATTTCAAAGTGAACTATCCCTTTAATGATTAACGGTGTACATCTCTAATTGTGACGAGCTAAACATTTTCCAAGCACCATTTCCTAAATAGAAAACCCAGACATTTACAAACATGAGCAACAACAGAGCTCGTCCAAAAGAGCGCAACCACTACAACCAGCACAAAATGAAACATCTGAAATATGAATGTTTCCAGTGTCACTGGTGTTTGAAATTCATAGGTGTTTGAGGTTCATTGCTGGGCGGACGGGTGAGATCTGTGCAGAGGGCTGAAGTGTGAAATGAAACACTGATTGATTGAGAGAACAGCAGACGGCATGGAGAACGGCACAGCTCCATTCGGGTAGAGGTCACGGGGAGACAGGAGGGTGAATGAGGAACATGCAGGCGGGGTTGGGAAAGATCCTGGATTAGCCTCACATCCTGACCCTGGATCAGTTTGTATGGCAATAAACATGGCCGGATTATGTGGAGAACCAGAACTCTGCAAACCAAGGGCCATCTGATAGATATATATTCTCATGTTAGGGGTGTAACGATACCCTCATGTCACGATTCGATACATATCACGATACGATATTATTGCGATACTCCAAGACACATGATAAAAGGTTAACAAAAAATGTTCTATTGATTAAACTGTTGATTTGTGTGTGTAAATGAATAGGCTTGGACTTGGTGCTGGAAACCCAATGACAATGGTGACACCAGAATAACAATATTCATGATTCTGAAGCTGAAAATACTAAATTATTTTAGACACATATGCTTGCACTTTCACCGACTAGATATATTTAAAATAATGTAGGCCACTTTTTACTGCTAACATCCGACAATTGGCATTATCAGGACCCACAAATATTCCCCCCATTGCATTATAATCAACTTTATGTATAGCAGTGTAATGTACACTGTAAAAATGAATATGCTTTATCTAATCAAAAAAAATTGTGGCAACAGATTACAAGCAATATTATCAATTAAATTTAACAAATTAGAATTGAGTAATAATTAATCAAATTAATTCCTTAAAAGTTAACCATTTAAAATGAGTAATACTTACAACAACAACCAAAAAAGCATAAATTTAAGTCACCATTATGGTGATCAGTGTTTGTTTTAGGTTTGTTTTAAAGGGATACTCCACCGGGTTTTCATATTAAACTATGTTATTCCCTTAATTAAGACGAGCTGATGCATACCTCTCTCGTCTCAGTACGTGCACTCTATCGCTCTGTATTGCCGCAAAACTATGTTAGCACTTAGCTTAGCCCAGTGCATTAAATATGGGCCAGAAAGAGAAGTGACAAAACACTTCCTTGTTTTCAATATTTAAAAACACAGTTACTCGATTATTGTAACTCGGCCTAGGCTGGTGACACAAAATAAAACGTTGTGTTTTTCAAAGCGTTTAAAATTGATGACTATATTGTATGGCGGAATACCATAAAAAAGTGCTTTAGAGCACTTCAACTTGGCGCAATAATACCTTCACTCGTGAAAAGTCCTCTTACCGGCTCCCGCTTTGTCGCATGTCACGTTGGCTGCATTGACGGAAATAAGAGGAAGGGGGAGAGCGAGGAAGCGGGAGCCGGTAAGAGGACTTTTCACGAGTGAAGGTATTATTGCGCCAAGTTGAAGTGCTCTAAAGCACTTTTTTATGGTATTCCGCCATACAATATAGTCATCAATTTTAAACGCTTTGAAAAACACAACGTTTTATTTTGTGTCACCAGCCTAGGTCGAGTTACAATAATCGAGTAACTGTGTTTAAATAGGGAAAACGAGGAAGTGTTTTGTCACTTCTCTTTCTGGCCCATATTTAATGCACTGGGCTAAGCTAAGTGCTAACATAGTTTTGCGGCAATACAGAGCAATAGAGTGCACGTACTGAGACGAGAGAGGTATGCATCAGCTCGTCTTAATTAAGGGAATAACATAGTTTAATATGAAAACCCGGTGGAGTATCCCTTTAAAATGACGGGTTTTCTCCTTCAGTGATTCTGCTTGTTAACATCAGGTGTCTTCAATGTTGGCAATATAAAATAAAGAGTTCTTAATTAATCTTTAACGTCTGTCTGTTAGTGAGATATTTTTGTTACTTTTTTTGGTGTAAACTTTACTCAGTTTAATTATTACTCATTATATCATCAATATTGCTTGTAATCTGTTGCCACAATATTGCTTAGATAAAGCATAATCATTTTTACAGTGTAGTACTGACACTAAAACTCTGAAAAATAGATTTTTCACACATGTAATTTTAATTTTGGGGGAACTATCCACGTTACATATTATCACTATCCACGAAACGTATTGTTGCATTTTTGTATTGCGTTATACTCCCTAATTCCTGTGAAAATGTGCCATTTTTAAAGAGTAACTAAACCCTAAACCAACTTTTTTTAGTTAATGATCTGTAAGAATGGATCTTTATTAATACCAGTCATTGATTCGGGTACCTTTTTTGACATTTGCGTATAAAGTGTTTTATTTCTACAATATATGGTGTAAAAGCGCCTTAGTGCTGCCCTCTTCAGGTTGAACGGTGGCTACTGCAGTTGAATTTTCCTATTGGATGTTGCGCACTTCGTGACGTACGCAGGTTTCAGCTCGGTACGCAGCTTGGTACGAGCAGCGAAAACCAGCTTGTTTCGTCAAAACCACTGTAGCGAGTCAGGAATTGGAATTGTGAGTATTGAAAACGATCAGGATAGAGTGTTTTAGCATCTATTTCGTCCCCTCTATCTCCGCTGGGGTCTGCCCACTTTTTCAGATATTGCCAGTGGGTGGAGTCAGGCTCTGACCAGGGGTTTAGTTACCCGTTAAACAGACACGGTTCTGGTAACTCTGGTAATTCTTGAACTGTTCTGAACTGCTTTTCCAAGTCGGAAAAATTCTGTTCAACTTGCTGCTGATCTGGAACCAGGAAATGGTGTCTTGTTGAGAAATGTCAAATAAGATCAACTGCACAAGAGAGAACAATCAAGTCTGTGTGATTGAGAGATAAAAACAAAAAAGAGAGCGAGAGTACCGGGTTAATGCATATCTAATTTCAATCTCTCCCCTATGGGGAGTACCAGCAGATGACGGCATGATCATGAGCCAAGATGTCAGTTTTAGGCCTGTTGGAACAAATTCCAAAATTCGAATATAATTCGAATATTAAAACAAAATCAATACGATTCGAATGCTGAAGTTACTCTTCGAATATAGTTTTTTATCTATATTTTAACATTTTTCTTTTATATGCATCTTGCCTTTTCGGCGCCTTGGCTTACACACATGTGAAAATGAAATGCCTTTGTTTCGTCTGATGAACAATAAAGTTTTTGAACGTTATCCACGGTGTATCATCATAAAAACTGTCAAAAATGGTAGCCTAACGTTAAATTTTTAACGACGTAAAAAGCGCCCCCCAAAGCGCCTGTGAAGCAAAAAACGCAAATATCTCAACGGATTCGTTGCACATCGAGCTTGTTGGAACCGTCTAGTCGAACTGAAAAGAAAGATATAAGTTTCAGAATTTTTGGTGCCGTTTTCGCGGAGATATCTGCCGAAAACCATCGGAAGCGCTTCAACCATATTCAGCACGATTAAAAATGTGTATTAGGTATCCCTCTAGTGGACCGAACGTGAAAGAACAAACAAATGTATAGTGCCATTGGCGATCCATAACCATGTAATGTCGTAAATATTAATAATAGGATACATTTTAGCATTTAATATTCAAATATTATTTGAATATTAAATAAAATAAGGAATGAAATTCGAATAGTATTATAGAGGAAGATTGACAGCCCAAGTCAGTTTTTTAGCATGTTTCAAAGGGGTCATGTGCCGACCGAGCAACTGCCATTGAAATGAATCGAAATGCTAATAGATAGCTTTATCCGGGCGGATACTACAGACCTCTAGCCCATAGCAAGGACCAACAAGAAAGGTAATCCAGGTACATGTCCTACTTGGCAAAATCCCCTTAACAAAAGAGCTCCACCAACCACCAAAGGTAATTCTACCGAGCAACATTTTGGCCTCATTTTTAGAGAGCGGAAGAAATGCAGAAAATGATTGCCGAGTTCCAGTGGAGCATACAAACAAGGTGTTCAGGTTTCAGGTGTTCTCCTTCACAGCTTGGACAACTCAAAGCCCGCCTTGAGGAGTTGTGTTCAAAGTGTGGTGCGTGCTGTGAGGCGGCACGAGCTAGACAATTCCCATTACCCACGTCTTGCTCTCTGCCCTGCCATCTCGAACCGACGCTTCACGAATACAAATAGCCGAGGCCACGGCTAATCCCCTTCTGAATGAATGCGTACGTGATGGCCGCTGTCTGAGTGCCACAAAAAGGGCATGTGTTTGCATGTGTGGTTGAGCAGAAACAGAAGAGGAAAGCGAAAGCAAACTCGACGATGGAAGAACGGACACCATCCATCATTTTGATTACTCTCGCATTTGTTGCTTTGACGTCTCACGGCTCGTGGCGGCAGCGACGCTGTTCCCAGTGCAATGGCATGGTAATAGCCCACAGCAAAGATGCAACAATTAACCTTTTTTTATTACACGCCTTGTCAGCCACAGCAAACGGTTCACTGTTTCAAAGAGAATAAAATGAGGGAGTGCAAGTGAAGAAAGGCGATTTTAATTTGGCTTACCTGAAAACAGAACAAAACAGACATTTTGTTTGTGCTATAACACAAATTAATCCGCTTTTTATAGGGCAGGGCTCTTCAAACGTTTTAGGATACCAAAATGTAAAATTTCAATCCAAAAATGCATAAACATCCAGTGTTAGTGCTAGGGCTGTCAAACGATTAATCGCGATTAATCGCATCCAAAATAAAAGTTTGTGTTTACATAATATATGTGGGTGCACTGTGTATAATTATTTTATATATATATATAATATAGAATAATTATACACCGTGCACCCACATATATTATGTAAAAGCAAACTATTATTTGGATGCGATTAATCACGATTAATCGTTTGACAGCCCTAGTTAGTGCATTTCTGTAGAAATATTTTATGCTTGTTTTTGCGAGCGTACAATAGTTTCTCCGTAGACATCCATTGCCAGTGCATATACTGTAAATTTGTAGAAGATTTATTGATGATCTTTCTCTCTTTGACTCATAGACAGCAAGGGTTGAGGGCCAGACAGTGTAGCAAAGCAGCACACATAAACACAAATTTAATAGTTTAAGAGTTTTCCCTTTCAAGCTCAAGATACTTAATGGCATTCTCTGTTATTTGTTATTTAAAAATCAACTTTGTCACAGATGTTTCTCATCTGGACAATCTAAAGCGCTGTATAAATGTGACTTGTCACTTGACTTGAAACAATCTAAATAGATCTTGCAACATACTGTATGTGCAAGTCAGGTGTTTATTGAAAATTTTAATTTGTTAGGCAAATATAAACAGTAAGAGTACATAGTTTTATAACGCATGTGGAGAGCTCAGATAACTTGAAGGAATTAACCATTCAATGATGAATTTTACATTTTTTAATATATTAAAGTTAATTTTAAAGACTAAAGACAAGAAGCTATTCACACTCTAAAAAATGCTGGGTTGTTTCAACCCAAATTTGGGTAAAATATGTAATTAAAAAGTTGAAAGTGAAAGTTGAAGTTGGGATAAAATTTAAAATTAAATTTTTAACCCAACATTTGGGTTTGCCCATATTTGACCCAAATTCGGGTTGAAACAACCTAGCGTTATTTAGAGTGCAGCTTAACGATCCATTGGAAATATTGTACAGTGCACTCGAAAAAATGCTGGTTGTTTCAACCCAACTTTGGGTCAAACATGGACAAACCCAGCCGTTGGGTTACATTAAAATATCTTTTTTTAACCCAATGTCCATATTTAACCCAAAATTGGGTTAAAACAACCCAGCATTTTTACCCAGCACTATAATTCTCTGACTTTCATTGCAAAATATGCTTTTACTCTGTATTTTTGTGCAAATATGTAAAGATTCTTCAGAAGCATTTACTAGATCTAAATTATGATCTAATTATTGAGTAAAACGTACAATATTAGGAGTCACTCCTAAAAATGCTGGGTTGTTTTAACCCAATTATGGGTCAAATATAGACAAATTGGGTTAAAATGTAATTTAAAAATGTAACCCAATGGCTGGGTCTATGGCCTTTTTTGGAAATGGAAAGAGACACTGAGCTGGTGTTTCAGACCCAAAAAAGGCTGAAAATCGTTGGTTTAAAGGAGACACGTGCAATATTACCCATTGCTGCCTTGGAGAATCTTTTTGCGATATTAAAGAAGTTGTGATTTTCCATCTCTACGGGAAAATCCCCCAAACCAGTAGTTGAAAAACCATTTAAGCAGTGCAGATTTTCAGTAAACCACACTCTTTGGTCCAAGCTGAGAATACCTCACTAAAAAGCCCAATGAAAATCTCCAGCTTGCACTCCATGTCTGCATTTGACAAATAATGAGCTTGTTCACTCAAAACAGACTTCCACGTGGGAAAGACTTACGTCAAATAAGCATTTGTCTCTGACTTTTCAAAGAACTCCTTCAGAGAGATTTCACTGAGGTTACACAGGCAACTCTGCAAGGGCTTGATGTAACTTAATTGCATTCCTTTCCCCCTCCAACAGCAAATTGAATTTCAGAGTAAGACCCAACTCAAACACCTCATAATCCCTGCAGCTTGCCTCCTGCAAATGAAACAAGGTCACTTTCATTTCAACTCAAAGGACCCCAATACAGCAGCCGCGGCCAAATGTACCTGCTCTCAGACATTTACAACACGGATGCTGGATCAGCGGACGCCCTGACTGACTTATTGAACTCCACTGCAGGCAATAACGCTGAAAGACTCCATCGCTGTCATACCGTCCTTGCATTTATAACAACATTGGTCTAGAGGCAAAACCAGTTGAGAACCACTGCCCAACACAGCAAACACAGAATGTTTCCCCGAATGGTCCCATGAGGTTATTTTTTTGGGAACCAAACAAGAACGTTATAGGAACGTTCCATGTAGGTTATTTTTAGGTTCCATTTTAAAGCTACACTGTGTAACTCTTTTAATTTATTCTTAGCTAAAAAACACTTAGTTCTTTCAAAAATATGTGTTCTCATTAATGCATATTTACTTCGTTCAAGTAATAAAGTATTCTCGTGAGTGTATAATATGCCATCGAAAATACATACGGGTAAGGGGTTCGCCATGTTGCCCCTCCATCTTGAAAGTACATTAGCCAAAGAGGGACATACCCGTTAATTCAAGCTTCGCCTTTCACGTTTACGTTTGAGTTAACACTCATGGACGAGGTCGAAGTGGAAGCCATGTTAATCTTGGACTACATTGGCCACCGTAGGAGTTAAAACGAAATCGGAATTGAGAGGAACAGAAACTAATATTCACTGGCTGGTCATATACCGTAGATGGGGGTAAAAATCACACAGTGTAGCTTTAAAAACGTAAGGAGAATGTTCCGGGAACGTTCCCCTAACCACAAGGGAAAGTTCTAGGAACCAAAAACTAGCTTGCTGGGCGGGTCAATACATGGTGCATTAATATGAGTGAGCATATAGATGTATCAAACCACGTATCTTACCTGCTACATTGAGTCTAGCTGTACGGCTAACGATGGTGCCCAGGTTGTCTATAGTGGCCACGCATTGGTAAACCCCTTCATCGGGTTTATTGTGTTTAGAGTGGACCACTGAGCTGATGAGCAGGGAACCGTCGGCCAGGACCTGCCTGCGATCATCTGAGGCCAGGCTGAGGAAAGAGCCGTCTTTCTTCCATTCGATCTTGGCAGGAGACTCGGCGTGGACCGAGCAGTTGAGCAACGCCGGCGCTCCCCGCACAACCAGCGTATCCGACGGCTCCGTGGAGAACTGGAATGGGCTGAAGTCCCTCAATGCTGATCCTACGGAGGAAAAGGACCAAATCAGTACTCAACAATAAGATGAACTGAACTTTGGCTTTGGAGATTAGGAATTTAATAACAGACGGGATCTGCATCATTGCTTAGTAAAATCACACGAGCATGGGCCGTAGCTTTTTAATTCCAAATGTTTAATATATTTCAACATTTGTTCATCTCAGTTTCTTTTATTCTTGCATTCCAGATCCAAACACATTCATTCAAATGTCAAAACTTTATTACTAGTGTCCAGAAAAGACCAAACGTCAAGGTAAAGGGAGGATTACAATGAGCGAACGCATTATAAATCATACGTAAATTAACAACAGAGCCCTTGGACATCGAGAAACATTTGAATATCATATGTTGCTCATTTAAAAGCAAGTGGGGGTTGGAACGAAGCACAGTTTCTTCGCATTTGTCCTCATAAATTATTCAAATCTTGGCCTTGAGCGTCATCGGGACTTTGTGTGGATAAATAACTTGAATCATCTGAACTTCTTGGATGGGAAATGAATAAGGTTTTTTTTTAAAAGCTGTACAAAGTGATTTTGCTGAATATAGCTAAAAAGCAGTCGAGACTGGTTTATGGCGAGTCTACAAAGAGCTGGGATGACATCATTCAGCCATTTTAACTCAAGGGTTAATGTCTGGGATCACTGCTGCATCAACTCTTAGGTTTTGAGACTGAAGATATGTTGGCATCACATTCTGCCAGAGTGCAATGCATATGATAAATAATTGACTTTACATTTTACAACTTGCGTGCAAATGCATCATATTCATGGCGCTTTAAGGGAGGTAATGCGATTTCCAAGAATGTTGTGAAATGATCGATTTCACTGGGGAAAGTAACACTCCAGGTCTACAACCAATTTTTGAATTTTAGGAGTAACTACAGTTCACTTTGAGATATACATCAATTGCCCAATGAGAACTTTGGGTCGAGTTGTACCATCCAAGTCACTTTGTTGCTTTCCAACTTGATTTGAAACCAACTCGGCAACTTATAAAAATAACAGGCAGGTGTGTTGGAGCACGGTCAAAATTGAAGTCTGCGGGAATGTAGTCCTTGGCTACCCAATGATGTAGTGCCTAATGTGTAGGCTCTCTCAATGAATTCCCAAATGTGTTATAACACAATTCTTCACTTCAAAATGAAAATGCTGTCCTCATTTACTCACCCTCAAACCTGTATGGATTTCTCTCTTCTGTTGAATGCAAAGAATGTCAGTAACCAAACAGAAAAAATACCATGGAAGTCAATGGGGACCCCAACATCTGTTTGGATACCAACATTCTTCAAAATATCTTCCTTTGTGTTCAACAGAAGAAAGAAATTCCTACAGGTTTGAAACAACTTGAGGGCGAGTAAATGACAAACAGAATTTTCATTTTGAAGTGAACTAATCCGTTAAAGCAACCAACTAGGGCCACAAGGGGGCCATTAGCATAAACTGCCTTCGGTAAGGCCGAATTCCAGTTGTAAGGCTAGCAACCTTGAGGATGGCCACTTTGTGCCGGAGTTAAGCTGTTAAAGGGATACTTCACCTCTGTAAAGATGAATGTGTATATAAAATGGGTCATTTACGTAGAAGAAATGTGGAATTACTTTTGAATTTGGAGCTTTGTAGACTGAGAAAAGCCAGAAAATGTATTTTTGGCTTATGTGGATGAAAGACAACAACTCCCAGAATGCACTTGCTTTGCTGCCCTAGGAGGCCACGCCTACCGGTAAGAGAGCGCAGTAGTTAAACAACAAGTCTAGGCTACTAGTGAGTCTCTGTGATGAGTCTACCCGAAAATGTGTTTCGAGATCGCCCAAAACGTCCGGGATTCGGCGGTTGGCTCCTACAGTCGCCATTCATTATGTTTACTGTCGCGAGCGGGAGCGAGTGAGGGCCGCGGGAGAACGGCGCGAGGCCGGTGGCGTGATTACCGATGAGCGACACCTGTGAGACGCACCGGTCTCGTATCTCTCACAAAGGAGCGGGAATTTTCTTAGCAATGTTAAAACGCACATCAACCAACCGATCACTTGTTTACCGTTCATGTAAACACGACATTCAGATTCACCAATCGGAATGAATTCAGTTTGATTGAAACAAAAGGTGTGCATGTAAACGATGAATGGCGACCGCAGAAAGCTAAAGCTGGACATGGGCGGGAAAAAGAGGATGGTAACCCCCTACTACTCGGCTTTCTCCACAGATCAAGAGCCTGCTAGCTTAGCTTCCAAAAAAAGATGTGAGTGAGATCGCCCTCTATGGGTGGGTTAAGAACATGCAAGACAGACCCTACTACTGACTGTAGTCTTTAGCCTCTGGACAAACGATCCTCCGATGACGCAAAATGACGATTTTTGTGTCATCTGAGGATTTTTTCCAGACAAAAAATACAAAAATCTCAGGGGGATATGAGGGTGGATCGAAAATACTACAGGTTTTCTACTAATATGCTAAATATAATTTAAATAATATATATTAAATATTAAATAATATACATTAAAAATTTATTATATAAAATATAATATGCTAAGTATCCCTTTAACTTTTGCACGACGTCCCCTTAAAGAGCATAAAAATGCTGTTCATGGATAAGATTCATTTGCTGGACTGTTGAAGTTTTAAGCTGCCTCCTTGAATAATAACATATCTTTTTTAATGGCACAGACATTTGGAAGTAACTGTCTCCCTCTTTAGTACTGCACCTATTCTAAGGCCCATTAACACAATAAAAGCACAATTCCTATAATTGCACACAATTTTAAAGTCTCCTGTAATAGAGTCTAGTGTTGTTGGTCAGTTTCAGGACCTACGGGTAGTAATAGTGGTCAAACCTCTGGCGACTTGAATAAGGCCTCCTGGAACAAAGCACTTATGTCTATGTGCTGACTCGCATTTGGACTTCAATGGCAACAGAGAGCTGTACAACAGCTGCTTTTGTTGGCTGAACTGTTCTCCCGCTATATAAGATAATTGCACTCTGGCAAATGTTAAGCTTTCCTCGAATAGTTTCTTTAAGAGTGATGCGAGGCAACGGTGGTTCCAGCATAAACACATCTGGATTAGATTAATTCCTGAAAGATAGATGAACTTTCCGGTCACAAACACTTTCGTAGTCCAGAGGTAACTGTTATATAGCTTTCAACAAAGAATTCATAGTGTTTATAACAGACGCCAATAAACTGTGGTGTACAGTGGTGTCTAAATGTCTGAGACCAGTAGTTTCTCTAGGTGTCGTGCTTCGGTTTATGTTATCGTCATAAAACTTGAGTGCGAAGTTTAATTTAAATATTTACACGAATTTCAGGCATGATGTATACTATTGCTGATGACATCAGAACTCACAGTGAAATAAACTGTAGAAGGTTTCTGGTGTGTAATGTCTGCAATGGAAAATGAGTCGAATCGAGTCGAGCTGGGAAATCGCCATAATAAGAGACAGTACAACACATAAGTGATTAGACGGTAATGAAGGGACATCTCACAGATGGAGAGGCCTGTATTCCACTGGTGAGAAGGGAATACCACCCTGCAGCAGAGCATCATATCAGCACACTTAATCATTAGCATGTTAGCGGCTGGATCGTGCACAGAGGAGGAGTGCAATGCTTCCACTTCACCATTAGCTGAGCATCTGCTCATGCATCCCACAGACACGCTGACACGGACACCACTCTCATGTTCATCTCATTTTCAACCATTTATCTGCTACATCTATGAGGGACAAAACAACTACTTCAACATACAAACAAACCACAGAGAAAATGATTTATGCTGCTACCAACCTCGGGCTATATAATTATAAGAATTCTCAGTGGATAAGATGAATAAACAAGTTTGCATGGTATGTTGGTCTGGATTCTTAAAGGAGTAGTTCACTTTTAAAAAAAAACTTTTGCTGATAATTTACTCACCCCCATGTCATCCAAGATGTCCATTTCATTCTTTCTTCAGTTGAAAAGAAATTAAGGTTTTTGATAAAAACATTGCAGGATTTTCTCCATATAATGGACTTATAAAGGTCCAAAAGACAGTTTCAAACTGTTCAAAGGGCTTTAAACGATTCCAGACGATAAATAAGGGTCTTATCAAGCGAAACGATCGCTTATTTAAAAAAATAATAACAATGTTTAAGTTTTATAAGCTCAAATGCTCGTCTTGCTCTGTGCTGTGATGCGCGTTCGTGACTCTCCTGTTCGAACTCGTTTATCAAAACGAACGAATCTTTTTTCGTGTCATTTGGTTTATTCAATGAACGAACTGAACGAATTGACTCAGGAAATCTTGAAAATCAAAATCAAGTCAAAAACCTTAACTTATTTTCGACTGAAGAAAGAAAGACATGGACATCTTGGATGACATGGGGGTGAGTAAATTATCGGCAAAAGTTTTTTTAAAAGTGAACTACTCCTTTAATGTCCTCCGAAATTTTCGTATTCGTCATCCTAAAAATTCGTCACGCACCGAGTACGAAGCGCATTATTTAATCCGGAATCCGGAAACTATGGTCGCAAGTTCCGTCGTTATCAGCGTATTTCAACGAGTCGGTTGATTGTTTCCGAAACAACGAACATTCGCAAAGTTGTGTGGTCTGAACGACAGCTCTCGACCTGTAGTTAGAGGCATTGTTTCTATATTGCATCACATTTGGACGTAATAAATCCTAATCTTAAGCAAAATAAGCAAGCTGACATTCAGTACAACCGGTGCCTTTTATTTAGAATAGATACAAATGTAATTTACGTCTTTTAGTTTTTCAAAACATTTAAAGTACCGAATTTGAAGAGTGCGCATGTGCGAACGTGCTCTACTATGCAAGAACGAGCCAACTTTTGAGTCTGGTGATAAAGCAAAATAACTGAGAACAATTAGAAATAGTCTTCAGATGACATGTCTGTAATTTAAATATAAAAAAATATATCGTTAATTGGATCTCAAACAGTTTCATTAAAAGTAGGCCTAGTTATTACCCCTCCACGTGCGAAACCAACATAGTTGAACGATACTTTGCGACAATGGGTTTCGGGAAACAGTCGTGACTAGCTAGTTGATTTCTCCAGCGATGCATCGTACTATGGTTACAAAGTTGTACGAGAAACGCATCCCTGAGCTATTCAAAGATTAGGATGTCCGTGGCTCTTAGCGATTTTGGAGCCACATATTAAAACGAAGACCACCAATTTCCAGGAACCAAAACACCTCTCAAAATGCTTGCTACCAATTCGAAAAACGCAGAAAATTTAACCCGATCCAAATTTTGAGTGTGCAAGGACCTTTAAATGGGATTTGGATGAATTTAAGGTTGAATTTTAATATCCATTTAGACACTAAATTGCCTACGCTACTAGGAGCTGGGAGATCACATTTGTATCGCTCAAAGTATTATTATCATTTTTTTTAACTAGGAAAATTCTCATTTTTTGTTCCCTTCAATGGTACAAATCAGTTATTTTCTTTTGTCTGTACATCATAATATTTTAATTTCACTAAAGCACAGGATTTCACTCAGTGTACACGGTAAAAAAGACATCATTAGATTTATAATACTGGATATCAGCCATGAATTAAATATCTAAATATCTGTATCACCCAAAAATGTCTATATTGGTGCATCTGTTTATTGGATAAACAAGAAATTCCCACAAACACGCAAATATCAGTGGCACTTCTAATGAGTCAATCATTTTTCAAATATTTTGCTCTAGACCAAATTGTTCTCATTTAATGGCAATCACGCAATCTTTAGAGTTATTTTCGTCAGCGAATCATTTTAAATAGTAAGCATGTCAGAAGAATATTAGATTTTCACAGGAATGTTGTCACATAAATTATGAATAATGAAAAAAAGAGAAAGAACAACCTTGACCATCCTTGCTGGAATATTTCTAACCACCTCAACGATTTTAAACTTGTCAAGCCCAGTATTTGGCACAATTAATCTCCTCATGCTAACAGGAAATATGTTAAATGGATGATTTTTTATGTAAACACAAAGTTTGGAAATGCCATTTAATGCACATGTACTAAAAAATACCATTTTTCTACCACGGTACATGTCGAAAACTCATGGTTGTACCATCACATGTTTTTGTTAGTGACTAAATAGAGTGATATTTGGAAGCTTATTACAGACTGAAGTGTAATCTATTCTCCTTTTCACTGTGCCGACATTGACTTCAAAATGTGTTCTGCAGTCCAGGGCAGGGAACCAAGAGAAAATGAGGTTGTCTGTTTGATAAGTATGAGCCGTTACCCCCGTCCCTAGTCCTGTGAAATCCATTTTATTCCACATCCAAAGAGCACTTTAAATCTACAGCTCCCGTCAGTAGACATTTCTGAAGCCAGGCAGATATGAAAAAAAAAGGAACGATTTGTCTCGTGCCTCATTCAAAACCTTTCGCCTCTATAAAGTGTTTGTCAGACTTATATATAAGATACTGTATATAGAGAGCTCTTCATACTCACCAAGTATAACTGTGACTATATTATTTTTAAGAAATCTCAGGTCAGAAAAGCAATGTATTTTAAGCTGAGAATTAAAGCGTTAGTCACCAAAAAAATGATAATTCTGTCATTAATTACTTTCGTTCATCTTCAGAACACAAATGAAATCTGAGAGCTTTCTGTCCGTCAATTGACAGCTACACAACTTCCACTGTTGCTTCAAAAAGTTCATGAAGAGATCGTAAAACTAATCCGAATTGAGCGGTTTAGTCCAATGTTTCTAAAGAGACTCGACCTCTTTATATGACGAACAGATTTAATCTAGACTTTTATTCGCATATAATTCATCAACTCACACATCAGTTTGGATAACCGGAAGCTCAAGCATGTTCAATTGAAGCATGAGAACCAATGAGATTCTTTCGTGTGTGTTACGCAGCACGTTTGAACAGGTTGGGTTGAACTCCTGTTTATGTTCGCTGATCATTGTTTTTCATGTATATATCTACGCTATATCACAACCAATTCGTACGAATTCGTACGAGTGATTCAAAAGTGGCTAATTCGTACTAATTCATACGACCTCACTCGTACAAATTTGTACGATTTGTCTAAACCCACGTGACGGTTATGTTTAGGGGCGGGGTCAGGGGTAGGTAATTCGTACGAATTCATACGAATTGGCTAATTCGTAAAATATGTACGATTTAGCAAAATCTTACTAATTCGTACGAGTGAGGTCGTACGAATTGTTACGAATTAGCCACCTCATAAAATTCGTACGAATTCCCGTGAGATATGGTTGTAAATATATATCTTAAAAGCCTAAATTCAATGTTCAACATATAAAGCAAATCGAGTCTCTTCAGAAACTTTGGACTAAATTCATTTGGATTAGTTTTACGATCTCTATATGAACTTATTGATGTATCAAAGTGGTAGTTGCGTAGCTGTCAATGGACGGACAGAAATCTCTCAGATTTTTTTTCAAAAATACCTTAATTTGGGTTTCAAAAGACATGAGAGAGAGGCATTAATGACTGAATTTTCATTTTTGGGTAAACTAACCCTTTAAAGATAACTTCGTAATATCCTCATGTTATATTAAATGCACGCCAACACACTGCTAATGTGTTCTGAGTAGAGCCAGACCGATATATACCGGCCGGCCGATATTATCGGCCGATATTAGGCATTTTCCAAAATATCGGTATCGGCAGTTATAATGGCCAATCTATTGCTAAATTATGGCTCATCATAGACTAGCTAACCACAAAGCTAGCTAATGCGCCACTATCATCAGTGGAAGACCGCTAACGTTAACATTAATGAGCTTGGAAACCACAATGAACTTTTTCTGCCTAAATAAAGTAATGATTACTGTATTTATAACTAGCATATCTCTAATTACAGTCCCTGCATTGTAAAATGTAAGTTAGACTTGCAAGGAGTGAACATTCAGACATAGAGAAAAAGTATCAAACGTATCTTGTGCAGAAAAGTTAGCTTTTCTTTTACACGTGTGTGAAATCCAACAATATTTAATAAAAAAAAATATCGGCCGATATATCGGGATATCGGATTTTAAAACCCAAAATATCGGTATCGGCCTTCAAAATCGTTTATCGGTCGGGCTCTAGTTCTGAGTGAAATATTCACATAGGGACATATAGTAGAGACGTTCTCCTAAAACAAAGACCCCCTGTACCTGGTTTCTTCACATGGTCTCCATTGGCTCTCACACAAAGACTGAGCTGTGCCAATCAGGTCCTGTACACAACCTCCATTTTCCACAGAAACAGCAGAGCGACCAAAGACCACTATGCCCCCAGATCGCCTCTTAATGAGGCTCGGGTCATTTCCAGAAAGCATTATGGGAAGCCCACAAAAACATATAATCAAAACAAAACCCCAGAATAAAAGAGCTCACATTAAATGAACACAAAGCAGCCTTTGAGCCTAAACTAAAACAGGTAATTGTATTACACCACAGCGAAAGAAGAGTAATATCAGTTTTCGCTATTAATCAACGAGATCACATCTGGAAAGTAGATTCGAGAACACCTTCCAACTGAATTTCTGTTTCTAGTTTATCCACAATGGGGAAAATGCCCCGCGGCTCTACATTATTGAGTAGAAGGGGCTTCTGAGCTGTTTGACCTTCAGATAAATAAATATACTTCCAGCAAAAACCCTTGGCGCTTTGAAAAACAGCCAGTCACATGCAGGTACAGATTTTTTTCCTGCATATCAAGCAGCTTCCTCGACTCTCCTAGACTGTATATCTCAGTTCTTTATCGTTCCCTTTCAGGCTCATTAGTCTGACTGGAATGCCTTTCCTTTCATGTCTGTCCACCTCGAGTTTGTCTGCTTCTCCCCAGGCTTGCCGTTATCTTCCAGCATCAGTTCTTCCCCATCTGTCACTGCAATACACAGCGAGGAATCATCAGAGATCCGCTTACGAGAGACGAGGCTCTGGGTACTGAGCAACTTTGTTTTTGGGACTTCCCTGTGGAGATCTCTCATATTGAACCAGTGTAATAAACTCTTCTCTCCATGTGTGCTTTGTGATCATGTTCTGAAAGCTGAATCTGGGCCTCATTCTCATATAAAACACATATTACTCATATTCAGGGAGATGAAAACAGATTTAGCACTGTTCCCTTAAGGGCACTTTGGAATGAAATGCAGAAAATTTACAATTTTAAGATATTCTTTGTCCTAATGCAAAAATAGATATTTAATAGATATTTCATATAATATATTATTTTTTTTTAAATATATATATATAATTTTTAATAAGTCAAATATATTTTTTTAACAGTGTTAGTTCTGTATTATTTAAAAATATATTTAAAAAAATAAAACCTTTTTTTTATCATCGTCACATTTCTTGTATTGCATTTGATTCATGCTGATTTAAAAAAAAATACACAATAATTTATATAATATGTATTGCTATAAATAAACTAGAATTGCGTGTGAATGGATTACCGTAATGAGAAATTGGAAGAAAATTGGTGTAACTGTCCACCAATTTTTAATAAATCAATATATTTTTTAACAGTGTTTGTTCTGTATTATTTAAAATATATATAAAAAATATATTTATATATCATAGTCACATTTCTAGTATTGCATTTGATTCATGCTGATAAAAAAAAATCCAATAATTTATATAATATATATTTCTATAAATAATATCAATTAAATTATAAACAAGAATTGTGTGAATGGATTACCGTAATGAGAAATTGGAAGGAATTTGGTGTAACTGTCCAAAAATAGGTTTGATTTTCATAATGAGAACTAAAATATAATTTCTATTAATATTTTCAAAGACTTTCACTGTTAAAATACATTTTTCTAAATTAATGTGAAAATAAATATTTAAAAATATATTTTTTTAATAAATCAAATATATTTCTTAACAGTGTTAGTTCTGTATTATTTAAAAATATATTTAAAAAATAAAACCTTTATTTATCATGGTCACATTTCTTGTATTGCATTTAATTCATGCTGATAAAAAAAAATTTAAATAATTTATATAATATGTATTGCTATAAATAATATAAATTAAAATTGCTTGTGAATGGATTACCTTGTTGAGAAATTTGAAGAAAATTGGTGTAACTGTCCAAAAATAGGTTTGATTTTCATAATGAGAACTAAAATATAATTGCTATTGATTATTGGCTAAAACTGCCTTTTTAAGATATTCTGTCCTTTAGTGGCAAATAGGTGAATTTCAGGAAACCGGTTTATCACATGCCTACATCACATTTTACCCCTAAAAACAATAAAAAAAAATATTTTCAAAGACTTTCACAGTTAAAATAAATTTTTCTACATTAAAGTAAAAATAAATATTTAAAAATATATTTTTTGAAATAAATCAAATATTTTTTTAACAGTGTTTGTTCTGTATTATTTAAAAATATATTTAAAAAATAAAACATTTATATAGCATAGTCACATTTCTTGTATTGCATTTGATTCATGCTGATATAAAAAAAATCTAATAATTTATATAATATCTATTGCTATAAATAATATCAATTAAATTATAAACTAGAATTGCGTGTGAATGAATTACCGTAATGAGAAATTGGAAGAAAATTGGTGTAACTGTCCAAAAATAGGTTTGATTTTCATAATGAGAACTAAAATATAATTTCTATTGATTATTGGCTAAAAATGCCATCTTAAGATATTCTTTGTATTGTAAATTGCACCCAGTTTGATGTTGAATATTGACAAAGTTTCTGGTCTCAAGATTACTTTCGGGTTTATTGACCCATTTAAATGAGTCATGTTTTATTGTCCAGCTATTTAAAAGCTGACCTCTTCTCAAATCTTAGAAAGGATAGACTGCAGTGATAATAGAGGGGTGGGAAGATGAGCCATTTTTAAAGGTCACTGTCACCACAGAATAAAGGATTGCACAGTGAATGCTTGCCTTCGGTATTGTCTTCAGCACTCACTCACTCACTTCCGGTTCTGCGTTTCACAGATGCCCACTTCATCTATGGGAACAAAGGCTTCTCTCCCACTCAGGACCCCTCACCCCACAGTCTGGATGTTCAGATAGGGGCTTTGTCCTCTCGACAAGGGTCCAAGGTGTAACGGCTGTACAAAATGATTGGTAGGCCTCCATGCCGGCTTTATTAGTTTGGCACACGCTCAGCTGGCAGAACACAGGCGAAAGGATACAGTTTTCGCAACTCGAAACACCTCGAGCTACCCTTCTTCCTCCTGCCAGGGAGCATTTCCAAGGATTAAAAAATCCTGAGCTCCAGCTTAAGCCAATTCTGTCCCTCCGCTACCGTATTTAGCGGAATTACGAGATATTTAGCCTAATTAATTTTGGACTCTGAGAGACCCGTGAAACAAAAGGCAACACCTTTCTTTTGCTGCTGTGGTTTGTTTAAGTGTATCATTAAACTCCTATTCAAAACAATTCCTTTATTAATTATAAATATAATTAATATATAAGGGATAGTTCACCATCGTTGATTTACTCAACCTTGCAGTGTTTTCTATAAACAAACGACATGATTAAAAATGTAATAATTGAGCACAGAATTCTTTCTTTTTGGTGAAATATTCCTTTAAGGTGAAAGCATAATTCACCCAAAAATGTGAAATCCACCCTCAAGTCAATCCCTTGGGATTTTCCTTCAGTGAAACACAAAAGAAACTATTAATTCAAGCTAAAGACTTAGAATACAGCACACATTCAACTCTCTGAGCCACTTTCATCATAGTCCACTTTCATTGTAAGGAAATGAGCATCTTGGACATTCTGCAAAATACATCCTTTTGTGTTCCAGGGAAGAAAGAAAGTCTGAGTAAATTACATCATTTGAATGACTTTTTCTTCGCATTTTTAATTTTCAGTTTAGCAAACCACAGAGTTAACCATCATGATGGTTTTGGGTCCAACTGATACACTCTCAAAAAAAAGGTACAAAAGCTGCATATTGGTGCCTTAGTGGTACATATTAGCATCTGAAATGTCCATATTAGCACCTAAAATGTCCATATTAACACCTAAAATGTCCATATTAACACCTAAAATGTCCATATTAACACTTATAATGTACACATGAACACTTAAAATGTACACATTTGCACCCAAAATGTACACATTAGCACTTAAAATGTACACATTAGCACCTAAAATGTACATATCAATGCTTAACATTAACACTTAAAATGTACATATTAACACCTAAAAATGTACACATTAGCACCTAAAATGTACATATTAGCACCTAAAATGTACATATTAACATTTAGAATGTACATATTAGCACCTAAAATGTACATATTAGCACCTAAAATGTACATATTAACACTTAAAATGTACATATTGGCACCTAAAATTTACATATTAACACTTAAAATGTACACATTAGCACCTAAAATGTACACATTAGCACCTAAAATGTACATATTAACACCTAAAATTTACATATTAACACTTAAAATGTACATATTATCACCTAAAATGTACATATTAGCACCTAAAATTTACATATTAACACCTAAAATGTACTTATTAGCACATAAAATGTACATATTAGAACCTAAAATGGACAAAAGGTTACCTTTTGAAAAGGTACAGCCCCAGTGACAGCTTTTGTACCTTTTTTTCTGAGAGTATACTTTAAATCCATTTGGAAATTTTAGTACAACCATCTGCGAAACGTGTCTTTATAACATAATGTGAAAAAGCATGTTATATAGGATTATGAAAGAAACTGCAAAGTCTATGATGCAAGCTGTAACAGATACTGTATGACATCCAACATAATACCAATAACATTATTTAAGAACATTGTTATTGTAAACTAAATTGAACATTAAAAGTGACTGACTTAGAAACGCACTACACAGACGACAACTATAGTGCTCTTCATGTGAAATGCACAGGAGACAACACAAATCGCAACCTCAGCTCATGGGTTCCACACATGGGGAACTGGGTAATAGTCCACGGTGGAGTTTGCACTGGTGAAGCATAAATCAAAAAATGACAATCGGGATACCCTACAGTCCTGTGGACACACTCTTGCAAAGCTCAGGTCAGATGAGGTCAAATTATACAGCCTTCTGTCATGACTTTCGCTTTTATTCTCATTCGCTAAACTGAACAGCCAACTAGGCGTGTGTTTCCCGAAAGCATTGTGTGTTTCGTATGAACATTCGCAAAGTTTTATAAGCTCAAATGCTCGCCTTGCTCTGTTCTGTGATGCGCGTTCGTGACTCTCCTGTTCATCAAAATAAACGAATCTTTTTCGTGTCATTTGGTTCATTCAACGAACGAAATGAACGAGTTGACTCTGGAAAAGATTCGTTCATTTTGATGAACAGGAGAGTCACGAATGCGCATCACAGAACAGAGCGAGGCGACCACTTGAGCTTATAAAACTTAAACTTTGTTATTTATTTATTAAATGAGCGATCATTTCGCTTGATAAGACCCTTATTCATCGTCTGGAATCGTTTAAAGCCCTTTGAACAGTTTGCACTGAAACTTTCATTTGGACCTTGAACCGTTTGGTTCCCATTGAAGTCCATTATATGGAGAAAAATCCTGGAATGTTTTCATCAAAAACCTTCATTTCTTTTCGACTGAAGAAAGAAAGACATGGATATCTTGGATGACATGGGGGTGAGTAAATTATCAGCAAATTTTTTTTTAAAGTGTCGTTGGATGAGAAACGCACCCCAGAGGGATCTCTCTCACCAATGGCCAGACCGACAGCCGCTCGTCGCTCACATTGGCTAACAGTGGACTTGGCGTGTCGCGGCCCCAAAGGATCTGAAAGTACGAACGTATAACAGGCACATGCAGATGGAAACCCCACAAAGGTTCAGCTCAAACGGGGGAAGGGCAGGGAAGTCCATGCGCGGCAGAAAAGCCTTCCAGCAGCAAATGAATTAAAATAAGACGATACGAATCTGATATTGGGAGTCTGCGAGCTGTCTCTAGCAGATAGCGAATCCCCAGGGCACACACACCAGGTAATTTCCCGGCTCCAGGAATGCTTCGCTGCTCGCCGAACCTCTCACCTCAGACGGACATAGTAATTAACCAGACTGATTGAAACTCGATCTCCCTCCATCATCAAAGCAGTACAGACACAAGGACACAGTCAAAGAGGACTGAAAACAAGAGTCTTCACCTTTTATTCAAATGATACGAAGAAGGCAGTGAGACACAACTAAGCAATATAGTAAAAAAAAAAGTAGGGCTGGGAAGCGATTAATCGCGATTAATCGCATCCAAAATAAAAGTTTGTGTTTACATTATATATGTATGTATATTATTTTGTATATAAAAATTCGCATTTAAGAAAAATGTGTTATCTATATATAAAATATTAATATTTATATTTAATAGGGCTGTGAAACGATTAATCGCGATGTGTATACTTTATATATATTTATACAAAATTAATATTATATAAATATAAATATTTGATGTATTAATAACAAATTTTTCTTAAATATATACATGCATATGTGTGTATTTATATATACAAAATAATTATTCACACATATATTATGTAGACACAAACTTTTATTTTGGATGCGATTAATCGCGATTAATCGTTTCACAGCCCTAATATTTAATATAAATTATATATAAATATATATATACACATGCAAATATTTATTGAATATATACATGCATGTGTGTGAATTTTTATATACAAAATAATTACACACACTACACACATATACATTAGGTAAACACAAACTTTTATTTTGGATATGATTAATCACGATTAATCGTTGCCCTGCCCTAAAAAAAAAAAAAGAAAAATCTGATTGCATATATTCTCACTTTTTGGGACTTCAAGTGAATGTTTAAAATACTTAGGCTTGTGTGCAATACGTTCAACTGCATTAAGAGTGAACCAGATGAATTTACAGCAATTTGGCACACCATGGATAGACAAATTCTATCAATAAATAATGGCACCCCTTGCGGCAGGACCACCAGACACTGAGGGGGGGTTTGTAGGAGTGCAGTGACCTAATGATGGGCTGTCTACTCCATCCTCACTGTAGGGATCATGCCGAAAGTACAAGACTTTAATCATCAGAATAGTCCACTGCTCAAATACATGCCATTCTTACTCAGTATTTTTGTCTTGTTTCCCTTCCAAATAACCAAAAATTATTGAATCAAGATGCATTTGCTAGATGAGTAATATGGTTGTCTTGATTTCTGGGGGAAAAAGTCTAAATGAAGTGAGTTTTTACTTAAAACATGCAAAATGATCTGCCAATGGGGTAAGAAAAATAATCTTAATTCAAACAGAAACGAGACTATTTTTCTTACCCCATTGGAAAACCATTTCGCTTGTTTTAAGCAAAAACTCACTTCATTTTCACAGACAGTTTTGGTAGTTTTAAGCAAAAATTCACTTCATTTTGATTTTCTTCCCCAAAAAACAAGACATAAGATATTATGGTATTTTAGTAATCAAGTAAATGCATCTTGATTTAAGAGTTTTAAGATATTTGGACTGGAAACGAGACAACAATCCTAAGAAATTTTATTTTTGGAGTGTGTAAACAGTCAAAAAGACCACATTCTCTGTCAATGCAGTGCACTTGCAATGGCTTGCATGCTACAAATTCCCATTACACTCTCAGAAAAAAGTTACAAAAGCTGTCACTGGTGCAGTACCTTTTCAAAACGTAAGCTTTTGTCCATTTTAGGTGCTAATATGTACATTTTGGGTGTTAAGATGTGCATTTTAGGTTCTAATATGTACATTTTAGGTGTTAATATGTACATTTTAGGTGTTAAGATGTGCATTTTAGGTGCTGTGTATTTTAGGTGCTAAGATGTACATTTTAGGTGTTAATATGTACATTTTAGGTGTTAAGATGTGCATTTTAGGTGCTAAGACGTGCATTTTAGGTGCTAATACTGTATGTACATTTTGGGTGTTAAGATGTGCATTTTAGGTGCTAAGACGTGCATTTTAGGTGCTAATACTGTATGTACATTTTAGGTGTTAATATGTACATTTTAGGTGCTAATATGTACATTTTAGGTGCCAAGATGTGCATTTTAGGTGCTAATATGTACATTTTAGGTGTTAATATGTACATTTTAGGTGCTAATATGTACATTTTAGGTATTAATATGTACATTTTAGGTGCTAAGATGTGCATTTTAGGTGCTAATATGTACATTTTGTGTTAATATGTACATTTTAGGTGTTAAGATGTGCATTTTAGGTGCTAATAAGGACATTTTAGGTGTTAATATGTACATCTTAGGTGCTAATAAGTACATTTTAGGTGTTAATATGTACATTTCAGGTGTTGATATGTACATTTTAGGTGCTAATATGTACATTTTAAGTGCTAATATGTACATTTTAGGTGCTAATATGTACATTTTATGTGCTAATAAGAACATTTTAGGTGTTAATATGTAAATTTTGGGTGCTAGTTTAGGTACTAATATGTACATTTTAGGTGCTAATATGTACCACTAAGGTACCAATATGCAGCCTTGGTACAAAAGTGTTTTTTGAAATTACCTTTTGAAAAGGTACAGCCCCAGTGACAGCTTTTGTACCTTTTTTTTCTAAGAGAGTATAATAAGAAATGTGCAGCAAATCTTGAGAAGCATATCAAAAATTCTTAAAAAAAAGTAATATTTCCAAACTTTTGACCTGAATGTCTTGCAGTGGCAGGCTCTCTGTTAGCAGAAGCCTTTTGCTCATCATTGAGAAACTTCATTGTCCTGTTTGTCACTGGAATGATAAACTGGCCATGTCTCTACAAGCATATCACAGGGAAAGTGATGCGTTGCACTTTGCTAACCAGAGAGTTTGTGCTGTGCTCTTCATCTCCAGTGGCCTGAGGCAGATGAGCAAATAATACAGGCGGGACAGAAACATTTATCTTTCTGCCCTAATAGTAAAGAAAATGAAGTGGTCGTAATTAGATATACTATGGATTTTTTTAATGCAATACAATACAGCGTTTTTTTTCCTTTTTCCTCCCTCACATGCACACCAGAAAAATCAATATACTCCAACAGAGCTTTGCAAAGTCAAGCACTGAGCAGCATCGAATTTCAAAAACCAGGAAATCAACTCATACTGCGTTCGTTTCTCTCCCTATCTCTCTCTGCAGGGCACACAGGGCGATCGGCCCGCTAGGCGTCACTTCCAACACTTCATTTAATGTCTGAATGTGTCTCAAATGCGACTGATTATCCATGTCTGACTTTGCTACCATAAAACTACATTAATAATTTTCCTGATACCACACTATGTACAGTACTACTACTATTCATAAGTCTAGAGGATAATTGCTGAGTATTTTCTCCTTAAAACGTCTCCGGTTACTATCGTAAATAGACATCGCAACTATAGACATTGCGTAGCTAGTAGCTACGCTGCGGGAACTCCTTCCATCTCCACTTTTGTTGAAATCTTATTGGCTAACGCCAACTTGGAACAGCTGGCCAATTGCCGCGAAGAATGCAAATACTGACAGGCTCGAAGGAAGTATAAAATGCATGGGCGTCAGAATAATGACTCGCTGATCGAACAGCTAACATGGCAGCTAACGCAATGTCTTGTTCCCGCCTCTCAGGGAACCGAGGTTACAATAGCAACCGGAGACGTTCCCTTTCGAGAGCGGTAACTCCACATTGCGTAGCTACGCTGCGGGAACTGTATTAAATCCCGCCTTGAGAGTAGTGAAGATGCGGCACAGTACTCGTAGGTGTTAACGGTAGGTTAGCGGTATTAGCATTAGCCATCGGAAGTGAGGAAGAAAAGGTCCTCAGGTGCAACTTCAAAGATGAGAGCGTGAAGAAAGATATTCTGACGCAATTGACTGCCGAAGTTATGACGTCACTTTGTAGGACACTTCGGAAGTTAGCGGCGCATGGGTTCCCTCGATCGAAAAGCTATGCATTTTCCCCACAGACTTGGAAAATTACAAAAAATAAGATCAATCAAGATAATCTTTACAAATTAATCTAAAATGTATACATTTTGAAGCCTATGTAAAAGTTTAAAAAAACACAAGCAGGTTATAACTGGTGTGTTTTATGTCATAGATCAAAACGTAAAAATATTTAGAGGTTTTGTTAACCGCAGACCTTATTTCAGGCGATTTAGCAAAAACCCATTCAAAAATCCCATAGACTTTAGGGCGAGGGAACCAGAAGTGCTAAAATGCTAACTTACTTCCGCGTTTTGGCCTACAAAGTGACGTCATAACTTCGGCACTCTATTGTCGCACCCATTCATTTTATTTGCATGCTTCGCGACAATTGGCCAGCAGTTCCCGCAGCGTAGCTACGCAATACAGAATTACCGCTTTCGAAAAGAAACTGCAGTGAACCAAAGACAGTCTCAAAAACGTGGTTTGAAATCGCTGGTGTTTCTGACGTCACAAACTTGAGTGGAGGCGGGGCTTATTTGCATATTCATAGACCCGTATTAGGCAAGGGTGTAGAGTTACATTCAAGCTATTTTTTTCAAGGATTTTTTTAAATATGTAACTTTGGTGATTGAAATGTGTTTCAAAGGCTAAAAAATATTCTTAAGCTGCAAATGATTTCTGAAGACTACATTAAATTTTACAATATATTCACATAGAAAACATTTTTAATTGTATTAATATTTCACCATATAACAAAACCACTTTCTCACTCACTCGCACACACACAAGTTAATTTTTCTATTTGGCACCATGTACTCCTTCATTACCAGAGCCAGTGAGCAGTAGATCCTCTTAAACCGTTTTAATTAGAGAGCAATTCTAAAACTAACAACTCTAAACTCCCGAGACAAGCTCCTGATCTAATCTCTCGTGGCGCAGTCATTGAGGAGAGTCAACGCCAGAACGTTCTTCCACTAAAATGCAAAAGTCAATCCATGTTGGGCTAACAAAACAAAACAAATCAATGCCTATATTGGCCTGTTTTTGTCTCTAACTTAGCAGTAGTGAATATAGTCGGGGCTAAAAGCCTCGAGTGCAACAAATATTCTCGACAAAATGTTCCATTAAATGGCATTCTTCCATTAGGAAATAACAGAACGCTGCATTGACCAATCAGCATCCAGGATGGGAACTGTACATTTTAATAAAAAAACTCAACAAATAAACACTGCACATGAATTCTTGTGTAACCATTTCGTAAACTTTCTTTGATGGCACCATTATCCCAAGTTGCAGCAGCTCTTTCTTCCGGGAAAGGAGGAGGCTAAGTGTCCGAAAGTCAAGCACGACTGCGAAGATAAGGTAAACTGAATCCAAGTAGAGCAGCCGTAATTAGTTAGAGCTATTTGAACTGATGCTATCTTCCCCGGTTCCACTTGTTAAGAGCCAGGCCTGCCGTTCCACTGAAATTCCCAGGAATTTATTTTTCTCCAGGTCCGGCATTACAAGCCTTTGTTCTGTATGGATTCATGCCACAGATCTTTGTTTAACCATTGTGCAACAGACATGCAAAAGAAAGGAGTTTCAAGCTGTTTTAGAATAAGGTAGCCTGTTTGTTACTCATCCATGGTGGTCAAATAGTCCTAACAAACTTGACCATGATGGTCTACTTCGGTCCTGGAGGGCCAAAGTTTATCTTCAACACTATAACACACCTGAACAAGCGAATCAAGGTCTTTGGGATCACTAGAAAGTTACAGGCAGGGGATTTTTTCAGGGTTGGAGCTAAACTCTGCAAGACATTGGCCCTCCAGGACTGTTCCCTGGAACCTGTTAATTAAAACACCTGAACCAGATAACCAAGGTCTTACACTCTAAAAAATGCTGGGTTGTTTTAACCCAATTTTGGGTAAAATATGGACAAATCCAGCCATTGGGATACATTTTTAAATTACATTTGTAACCCAATGGCTGGGTTTGTCCAAATTTGACCCAAAATTGGGTTAAAACAACCCAGCATTTTTTTAGAGTGTATAGAGATAATGGAAACTTCCAGCCAGGTGTGTTGTGTTGAGGCAAGTAGGAGCTAAACTGCATAAAAGTGGCCAGTGTTGTGCCTGAACGCATTCAATGAACGATAGTTGGGCATATTTTGGGCGAACGTGAACTGAAAGTAGTTCTGAAAAAAATGTTGGGTTGTTTTAACCCAACATTGGGTCAAATATGGACAAACCCAGCCATTGGGTTAAATTTTTAATGACATTTTTAACCCAACATTTGGGTTTGTCCATATTTGACCCAAAGTTGGGTTAAAACAACCCGATGATTGTTACTGTAGAAACAGAAATAGGAATAGAAATAAATATTTGCATAATTTGTAATTGATTTATTCTTTGAAAATGTTATACTAATTTATGCAATTGCAATTCCCTGATTTTAGTAAACTTTGTACACAGTCACAGTCCATAAATGCAATGGTACTAATAATTGGCATAATTTATTTCGGTGTTTCGGTTTTCGCCCTTGGTTTCCTCTTTTTCGGTTTTCGGTTTCGGCCAAGAATTTTCATTTCGGTGCATCCCTAATATTAATCAAATCAATTGACACAATATTAAAGGTTGGAAGACCGATTTCACGTGGAGAATTTTAGATATTAGAGACTCAATGAACAACATCTCAACACTAAATTATAAAGGCCCTCAAATACAAGCCGGTGCAGTTCGACGATTTGGGAAAATAAAAGACCGGGCTATTATTTGAAGTTTTACGGTAAACACTTCTTCATTAATAAAGGAGAATGTTTGCATTGGTCAGAACAGACCATTCATTCGAAAATTTCAATTTCAATCGCTCCGAATTTCCGCTCCAATATTTGTCTTGTTGTGAACAGGCCCTGAAAACCATCTGACAGACATGTGAAGGTAAATCTGTATTCGGATATAGGTCCTTTGACTAGGTAGACCAAAAAAACTGTGGTTCATCATCATCGATATAATATGTTTGTACCAATGTTAAATCTGAAAACTGTTATTAGCATCACCAGATACAGTTCGTATAAGAGAAATGTGAAGTCTTACGAGTGTGTTTGTTACGCTGGAGGGGGGTTTACTTGAAGTGACTGTGAGATGAGGGATCTATCTTTCTCGATCTACTCGTTGTCATCTCAGCGCCTTTCTCATAAACACGGGAAGCTGAAGCTCTTGACACAGATGCCATCAAAAACAGTCTTATCTTCAGGCCATGACATGCACAAAAGCCTAGTCAAGAATATCTACACAAGACACACAGAGATGCCTGAGGAACTGTACATATGTCTAGATACAGTAGATATATGATTATGGACAGATACAGTGAGCAACAGAACAGAAAACGATGGGGAGGAATGAGAACGGGAACATGTTGCGAGCCGGATTTAAACTCTCATTGTTCACACGAGCACCAAGGCTCAATGTTTTACAGCAGCTCTATAAGCTAAATGAAGTTTGCTTCCTCCCTTCACAATATCTTTGACCTGGAAGATGCAATCCTGTTGAAAGCAGAAAAATCTATAAATAAATGGAGGGCTAGAGGTATTTAATATTCTCCATACATCATATATAGGGTGGATATGATGAATAATTAATAATACTCTATTGGAAAGGGCTACATCTGCTGCTATACAAGGACGTTCAGGTGCTTTCAGCAACATTTAATCAAAAAAATAAATAAATGCAAAGACAGAGCTGATATGCATTAGACCCCAGTTCTGCTTATTGAAAAGGCAGATGTAGCGATAGCATGACACGTTTGAGTAGGACGGAGACGTTTGACAGACACTGTGAAGCTTGCCATTCATTTAATGCTGCCTTAATATCCACATCTCTGCATGTGCAGAATAAAGCTGTCCATCAATACACGAGCATCGCTCAATAAATCCATTCCCTGCTAAGATCTAAAGCCGCCTTATCAAAGTCGGTGAGGCCAATTCATTCCACCTTGAAGGACACGCTCCACCAATGCAGCATCCAGGAGGATGGACATAAACTAACATCGCCTTATCATAAAAAAGCAAATTTTCTGATTAATGAGACTTTTTGAACTTCATATATTCATAACGGTCTGTCTCTTTGGTAGAATTTCCTGGTTCTGCATGTTGGTTGCACCATGTGACTTTGTTGATCGCACTATATGACACATTTTGTTTTCAATATATTCCTAAATTCAAATATTTTGCATGAAACTACACAAGGTTCAATAAATGTCATTCTTTTCTCTTTTTCATTATGATAGCATGGCAGTTGTATCACACTGATAATTTTGACTTTATGGCCTATATATATATATATATATATATATATGATGGGAAAACATATACATTCAATTATAATGGCAAATAAGAAAACATATTTTAGTCATTACCAAAAAAAGTACATTTGGAAGTCAACACCAATGTTGTTATTAAATCTAACACTATTAAAAACATTTATAAAAACTTAAACTAGACTTAAACTAGTAATAAAATTACTCAAAATAAAAATAAATATAAATCGAATCTATTTAGTTTTTTTTTTTTTTACAAAAACTGAAAAATATAAAAGCTTATAATATATATATATATATATATATACACACACACACACACAAATACACATATACATACATATACATACATATATATACACTGTGAAAAAAAAAATATTGTTGGTTTTACTTAAAAAAAGTAAGTAACCTAGTTGCCTTAAAATTTTAAGTTGATTGAACTGGAAAAAGTGAGTTAATGCAATGAAGGAGATTGATTTACTCATCAGAAACTCAAAATAATAAAAAATGTGATAACAAATCTTGAACATATTTTTTACAGTGTATATATATATATATATGCACACATATATAGTAGATCCACACACATATATACATATGTACACATACACACACACACACACACACACACACACACACATATATATATACTAGGGGTTAAGTGTCTTGCTCAGGGACACATTGATGTCTCGCAGTGGATTCGAACCCATTTGGACAGTCACTCCAGTATGGCTGCCAGTTTGGGCTGTGCCAGCCTCTTCAACGCTGGAAAAAGAGTGGAAGGTCACGCAGCTGTGTTTGCCTGTTGGTTTGTGTGTGTGTGTGTGTCTGGAAAAGAGACACTCAAGCTGAAGCTGGGTAATTATTTGTGTTTTCACAGAGCCCTTCCCTCTAAACACAAGGGTTCTCTGGCCGTGAACCCGTCATACCCTTTACAAGCCTATTTTTATGTTGTGTGCATCTGCTTTCATGGCTCTCCACTCTCGTGAAAGTATAAATACACAGTTTCTGATTGGTGGAGAGGAGAGCTATTTAAAATGCCCCTTATGCTGTGTTTGTGTTGTGCCAATTACTCGTTCCATCCCAACTAACCCGTGAGGAGAGGCTATTCAAGTTTATAGAGAGAAATTGAGGTCATTCAGGAGGAAATGACAAAAGAACAAATCTGTAACGGCAATGACGACGAGTCACGCGAAACAATACTACGAACGGCAACAAACCATTTTTATATTTAATCAAGACAGCCTCTTTTCCCAGCTGGAGAGCCTTTCCCCGCAGGCCTCGACGTCTCCTCCATCACGCTAAGAGAGTGTGATTAATTATTCATGCGGACCCGCAGCAGGTTAGAGATAGACGCGACGTCTGCGTGCCGACTACACTTGTTTACACGCACAGAGCTGGTGGTGATGGAGTAAAAACTGTGGGCCTGCTTCTCTCCGGTGCCACATAAACATGCAGCAGCGCTCATTCAATTTACATGAACTAATGCCCGGGATTTCTAAAGACACGGCAGAGCCAGCGACAGCCTTTTAGTGACGATCGGACGAGGTCAGAGAGCACAGGCCTGATCCCACATCAGTGGAACAAGCTGTTAGACGCTACCGTTTGGCTGATATTCTCCTGGGATTTGTGAGAACACACATTACAAGAGTATCTCTTTAACTGACCAAAAGTTGGAAGTGTATTTGCCAGGACATTTCTGTTGGATGTCAACAACAACAAAAAAATCTGTTATTATTAGTTTTTTTTGATGCCCGATATCTTAGAGCAAGACGGCTGATATATTTAAATTTTGTTTATAACTAACAAATAAATCATTTGAAAATTCTGGTAAGAATTATGAATCTGTAAAATAAGCAGAAACTTCTTAATTATGGAATCCTATTACAGTATTTTTCGCAAATAAAGAAAAATGAGATTAAAAAGAAGTAAACAATCAGTGATCTGGTAATGGGAGACAAGGAAACACTAATTTTACATACAGCACAAAGTGAAAATGACATGAGAATGTATGATAGATAAGTTTTGGCCTTTTTATTAGTATAACACGAACACTTTTTTGTATACTTTCTTTGTTGTATATTGTATAAGTCAGGACTGATAAACAGTGACAAATGAAGATGGAGAATTGGCCGTTCTAACGTATTCTCATCCTAGGGCGTCATATAGTGACGCTCTTCACATTTTGTCCAAATCCAACGCACATGGCACCCTTTAGCGTCAATATAACACGCTTCGGTTATGGGTAGGTTTAGGGCTGAGGTAGTGTTAGGGTTAGACCACTAGGAGTCGCCTTTTGGTCCATATCTGCGTCTCATATTGACGCTAAAGGGTGCCATGTGCGTCGGATGTAGACGCAATGTCAAAAGCATCAGTATATGACGATATATAACAACATATAACAAAATGTTGGCTGATATATGGGCCTTGGTTATATATCGGTCAACCACAAGTCATTATTTTTATTTCAAATATGCTTTACTTAGGGCTGTGGCACGATGTGGCTTAAAGCAATTATCAAATAGTAAAGACTGTTGCAGTGTCCAAATTCGCAAACTATCCGTCCTAAATACTATTTGAAATTATGTCGCGTTCCAGGCAACCTGTAACCCATGTTTTTCCAACCTTATATACCGTGAAAGTGCACTGGAACCCGTGACTTCCCACCCGTGAACTCGAACTAGATCGATGTACTCCCAGTTACGAGCTCTGACGTCACACAGCCCGCCAAACCATACAAAACAACAATGGCAGCCCCTACGGGTGCAGTGTTTCTGCAGGCGGTACACGGTGAGAATACACTTTAGGACAATATAATGTTAACTAGTTTTTAGTCCATTGAGTGTGAGGATAAATTAATACCAAATACATTTCCAAATATACAAATAAAGTAAAATAAATATGCGCCGTTTTTCCTCCTCCGTTTCCCTCAAATAAACAAGGAGTAAGCAAATGCGCAAATCCCCGTAAGGTCCGCCATGCTGGTTTGTTTACGTCTAGCTACCACAATTCCTCGCGCTGACCTGGAATGCTACAAAGTCGTGAGTTGTGGTTTGAAGTCGTGATTTACGTGCTCAAAAACCTAGAATTAGAATTGAATTGAATTAATTGAACCTGAAAATTTGTATGTGTGATTATACACTTGAATGTTGTACACAATGTGTAATTTTATGTTGCCTTGCACTTTTAGCCTTGTCTTGGCCAGGTCGCGGTTGCAAATGAGAACTTGTTCTCAACCGATTAACCTGGTTAAATAAAGGTGAAATAAAAAAAAAACATTTTAAAAAATTAGTGCGTCCCAAATAGAGTATTCGATTAGAACTACAAATAAAGTTAAAAAACTACAAATATGGCAGATGTGCGAGACCAATCCTACATTTACATTTACATGTATGCATTTGGCAGACGCCTTTATCCAAAGCGATTTACATTGCATTTCAAGCCAAGGTACACATTCACATTCTGATCCGTTCTTGCTTTCCCTGGGAATCGAACCCATTACCTTGGCGTTGCAAGCGCCAGCGCTCTACTGTTTGAGCTCCATGAAAGTAAAGAAGCGAGTGATTAATAATCCGTATCTAACCTGACTAAAAAAAGTATTGAATGTTACCCACGTTATATTTCATCTGCAACCGCATTGTGAACTTTTATAAAGATACGCTGAAATGCATCATTATGCAAACATGTGCGAGCGAACCTGATGCTACTATATTTCTCTGCGATAAGGTATGAAATTAAATTAAATTGAAAAAACTGTGACAAGATGATGCACATAACTGGGTGCCACACACTCACTATACAACATTTTAAAGGAACTGTACGAGAATTGTGAGGATTCTGTTGTCGTGATGCGTTTAGATGTCTTTGGTCCCTGTTGCGTTCATATTTCCGTCGAACCGCACTAGAGTTCCTTTGGACGCGAACGAGACCATGTTTTCAGGGGTCTGGGACCGCAACATGACATCATGACTTTTGCGTAAACAACGTACACGCCACTTTCAAGTCAAGTGACGTGTTATCTATACGCATTTTGAGTTGGGGAGCGATATTTTTGTTCCTATGTAACGGAGGCCAGCTAGTAGTTGCTGTGCGAGTAAACCTCACTCCCCTGATCTCAATAGGCGCTCTAGTGGCAGAGGCTGCAGTCTTTAGCCTCCTCGTTAGAGCGCCCGACTCTCATGCCGGAGACCCGGGTTCGAGGCCCGCTCGGAGCGGCTCAAGTGAGACCTGGGTGGAGGGGTTACACCTAGGATGGTAGGGGAAGACTCATAAAAGGTATTAACCCCAGTATCGGGTAGGTTTAGGGATGGGGTTGGGGTAGGTCATATATTTATATATACAGTAATGTAACAAGTCAACAGCGCTCATAAACACGCTAAAAAAACGATTATGCGTGTTGATAGCACGCCAAAAATGGAAATACGAATTGGTGTGTCATACACACGCCATTTTATGAGATCAGTCTGGGGTTCGCTTGTTTGTTGCGTACCAGGGTCAGATGTTCACACTCCTTCAAATGATCCACACTAACAGGGTTCAGAGTGATTGAACAAAACCTCAGTACATCTGCTCAGAGATAACACAAGCTTGTTCGTGTTTGACAGCAATAACAGAGTTGTAAATCTGCAGGGTTTTCAGCCCGTCCTTTGAATGGCCTGCACTTCTTACACCGACTGAACAAAGGCGAGTCCAGTTTGGCTGGAAAAGAAGTGAATAAATCAGTGAAAGGATTTGATTTGAATGTCTTATTCAGTCCTGAGTCCTGACAGCATGCTGGAATGAGTCCACAACACCTTTTAATGTCAATTCAAGGGGGGCATCTTTGTTGAAGCTCCCAGACATTGCACACGAATATGACTCTGGATTGTTTTGATATCCCTTCTCATTTTTAGGCAGCACAATCCAACAAAAGGAAAACCAGAGATTATGGCTGTTGGAAAGAGTTCCTTGAAATTTCTTTCTTAGATTTGTCGAATAAAAGGCGTCCATCTTGGCTCTCCCGGTTGCTCTGCCTTGGTCGTCGCCAGTGGTAAATGTGGGGGTGCTAATTGGTTCGGCTCCTTTGATCTGCAGATGAACACTGTAATCCGCTTTAATCATATTAACATAACCCCTTCTCTGCAATCCACATCCTACATACACACACAATACAAGAGTTTTAAATCTTGGATGCGTTTAAAACACACAGCGGGATTTTCACCACCTCACGCTTTCCCAAAAGTCTCTTTCTCTCCATTCATGCCTGAATCAAGAGGAACTGCATTAACAATATGAGGCTGCGACAGCGAGATACAAATGAGCAAAGCCGACGTTATCTATAGCAGTGGAGGATAATAACGTCAAATCCGGGTGAGGCACAGCCTCGTTTTCCTGGAGATCTCTAGAGAACGGCTGGAAGCGTGTGAGCGAGCAGGTGTCAGCTCACTAGGGTGATAGTCAACATCAGCATGGGACTCGAGGACCAACATGTCACTTCCTGAACATCCCCTGCTAATGCAGCATCACGGGCCCTCGGGACATATGGTATCGTTACATGTCTCTGACCTTAGACTGCGCAATCTAGCCTGTTTAACCATCAGACGAGGGGAAGATTTACTTGCATTTAGAGTTACTCACATGCTGTGAAACGATTAATCGCGATTAATCGCATCCAAAATAAAAGTTTGTGTTTACATAATATATGTGTGTGTAGTGTGTATAATTATTTTGTATATGCATGTATATATTCAAGAAAATGTTATTAATTTGTTGTTATTAATTAAAAATATGTTATTAATATATCAAATATTTATATTTATGTATAATATTAATTTTGTATAAATATGTATAAAGTATATACATTCAAATATTTCTTAAACGTATACATTCATGTGTGTGTATTTATATATACAAAATAATTATACACACTACACACACATATATTATGTAAACACAAACTTTTATTTTGGATGTGATTAATCGCGATTAATCGTTTCACAGCCCTAATTTATACTTACCAGGGGTGTAACAATATATCGCAATACAAAAATGCCACAATATGTATCGTGGATAGTGACAATATGTATAGTACCGTGAATAGTTAATCCAAAATAAAATTAAAAAGTTTTCAGAGTTTTAGTGTCAGTAGTACATTAAAATATTATATATAATGCTCAATATAATGTATAATAATGCAGTAGGGGAATATTCGTGTAAAAAAGTGACCTCGATTACTTTAAATACATCTTGTCAGTAGTTGTGAAAGAGTCATATTCATCTAAAATAATTGCAGAATCATGAATATTTGTAAAATTTGTCTCTATTGTACTGTCTTTTGTCCAAGCCTATTCATTTACAGCACAAATTTAGCAGTTTAACCAACAATACATTTTATGATATGTGTTGGAGTATCGCATTAATATCGTATCGTGAGTTCAGTATCGTGATATGTACCGAATCGTGAAATGAGGGTATCGTTACACCCCTAATATTCACTAATATTTAAAAAAAAAACCTATATTGAGGTTAGCTTCACAGCTTCTCGAGTTTAAGCGGGATTGGGTATATTGCATAATTTTCTGGATTCCCAAGCAGTGCTGTGTAAGTAATTGTAAAAAGGGAATTAATAAATGTGAGGTCATTTATACAGTTTCAGCCGAACCCGGATGAATGGTGGGTCTGTTGAATTGGAAACTGCACTGATTTACGAGGAAAATCTTACAGAGTGGAATTTGAAGGAACATACTGTAATTTTTCCCCCATTAAAAAAGCTGTTAACGTAAATTAATTAACAGTACTGATATGTTTAAACTCATGGACACTCATCACACGAGATAGAGACTCTAGTCAAATCCTAATAAAAAAGTCTGAGCAAAACCAGTTTCATTTTAACCATCGAACACTAATCACTTTAATTCCTGTGCCATTGCCATAGAAGCAAGCAAAATGGCTTATTTTTAACCAGTCGAAGACAAATCACTTTTATTAAATTACCCCAGTATTATTCAACATGTTAGCTTTATGAATAAATAAATCATTGTAAAGCGAGTGTATATTCTACAATGGCATCAGCAACTGAAACCCTTTGTTTTTGCATGATGCTTCATCCACACCACTAGGTGTCAGTCAGCGAAATGTAAACAAGAGAATAGAGTATTGCACTGCACTCCAGCTGGAAGTAATGTAAAAACAGGCCACAACATTTATTAAAAACTGAAGGGAAGCGGGACAGTGTACATTGTATGAATCAAACTTTGCTACTACTGGTCATCTTAATGATTCCAAACTTTTTATTAGAAGTGTACGTCGTAAATTTTTCATAAAGTTAGTCGCGGACGCTAGATCTCGGCATCTCAAAAACGCCACGCTGATATTGATCCTCATTTTAGTTCTCCTTGTTTGTCCCAAAGTCTGCTTGCCATGGTCTATGTTTGATAAAAAAAGAACTGCGCGCCGCTAAACGTTACGCACTACGCAGTCTGTCGCCATGGTTACGTCATGGCTATGGCAGTATGAACGGAAACCGAGGATAGCGCGGATATCGCATCATTGACAGATTACTTTTTTTTGCCGGGAAGGCCACTTATTTAAAATAGGAATTTCTCTAAAATAAAAATAAAAATCTTTGGAGATTTTTGAGATATTTTAAGTACACAAATGCAGGAAATATCTCACATATCATGATTTTTGGATATTTTATAACAAAATTCTTATATATTGTACCTTTAAGTAAAAAATGCACAGCAAAGTTACATTTGCATATCATGGTATTTGGTACATCCAAAAAAAAAAAAAAACATGACACTAGGCTACCACTAGCGTTTTTTGCAAGTGTTTCGGTAATGAGCAGAAAAGTGTTTCGGTAATGAGCAGAAAACATCCTGCTCACGAGCCGGCCAACCAGTGGTCATCCTGTTGCAGATCAAACCCATACCTTCTTTCTCCAACCCCCAACACACAAACATGTGGTCTATGTTTGAAAGAAACAAGAACTGCGCGCCGCTAAACGTTATGCACTACGCAGTTGTCTACATCTGTCGCCATGGTTACATCATGGCTATGGCAGTATGAACGGAAACCGAGGATAGCGCGGATATCGCATCATTGACAAATGACATTTTTTTCCGGGAAGGCCACTTATTTAAAATAGGAATTTCTCTAAAATAAAATAAAAAATCTTTGGAGATTTTTGAGATATTTTAAGTACACAAATGCAGGAAATATCTCACATATCATGATTTTTGGATATTTTATAACAAAATTCTTACATATTGTACCTTTAAGTAAAAAATGCACAGCAAAGTTACATTTGCATATCATGGTATTTGGTACATCCAAAAAAAAAAACAAAAAAAACATGACACTAGGCTACCACTAGCGTTTTTTGCAAGTGTTTCGGTAATGAGCAGAAAAGTGTTTCGGTAATGAGCAGAAAACATCCTGCTCACGAGCCGGCCAACCAGTGGTCATCCTGTTGCAGATCAAACCCATACCTTCTTTCTCCAACCCCCAACACACAAACATGCAATCTCTCTTCCTCTTCAAACACACACCCGTCTCCAGAGCGCTCCCTTATGAGGACAGGCGTGGCTTCAATCCAGAACAGCACCATCCATCAGTGCACAATTATCCCGGAAAACAATCTCACACACACAATTACTGCCCTGTAAGTCTGCAGCGAACACTTCCACGCAACACACACATGCAAATGCATGCAATCCTACCACTATACGAGCACTCAAACACACCCTCAACTCTGTCACTGGGCAACATTACTGTAACACAGTACGAGAGAGCAAGGGGACCGAGAGAGAATTGCATGTGCAGATTGGGGAAAATGGTGAGGGATGTTGGGGGAAGGTTTGGCATTGTTGTGGGAATCACATACCAACGGTTACCATGGTGACCTGCTGTCAGTGATGGACTCCTCGCGGTAATGAGCGTGCTGGGTCCCAGAGAGACCCCTCTGCCTAACCCCTTAACACTACATCCCCCACCGTTCTCCAAATGAGCACAATTGAGTACCTCGTCCAGCATCTCCCAAATTTAGAGCGCATAGTTTTGCCGGTTTTTAAACCCCGAGGCATGAGCGAACAAAGACGTGCGCAGTGATTGACAGGTCGCTCGCACAGGTGGGCGGGGCTTGGCGCACTGCCAGATACACTCTCGAAGGTGGGCCCAAACAAAGACATTTACAGAAAAGCTCTCGCGCTGCCAATAATCAGACTGTTTTAGTACACATCACATTCAAAATAAAACAAAAGAGGACAGAAAGCTTTTGGAAACACTTGCAGGCCCCCTTTTCCCAGAGAAACAAATGTACAGGTGATGTCAAATGGCTTCTGATGAATTATGTTTAAGGATTAAAATAAAAACCAGGACCAAAAAGTACCAGTGTTGATGAATCCCCTGTTGAAAAATCCATCTCTAAGTGGTAGTCATCTTGGACCACCAACAACCTGGTCATGCCAGCTTAGTCAGGCCGATTTCTGGTACTTTGAGGCTGGATGACAAGCTAATGACCAACTAAAAACCAGCAATCAACCCAAAACATAGCTTCAAGTCAAGTCAAGTCAAAATGTATTTCTAGCACATTTAAAATCAACAGAGTTGCAATTTTAAGTGCTACAATTATAAGCCTTATTTTCCAGTACATGTAAAAGCCTTTACTGTCACTTATATAGTATACTGTATTTACACACACAATATTCTACTGAAAAGTTTGAGGTCAGTGAGATTTTTATTGTTTTTATTTTTTTGGCAAGGTTGCATGAAAAACTGACATTTACATTGTTACACATTTATTTTCAAATAAATGCTGTTCTTTCGAAATTTTGTAAGAATCCTGAATAAAAAAAAGGTTATCAGGTTATCACAAAAATATAAAGCCGCAACTTTTCTTATTTATGAAAATGAAAATATTGTATGAAAATACAATATTTATGAAAATGAAAATATTTATCTTTCACAATATAAAATAATTAAATAAAATCTTACCGGCCCCAATTTTTTGGACAGTAGTTATACTGTATATATTCTGTGTGTGTGTGTATATATATATATATATATATATTAGGGCTGTCAAACGATTAATCGCATCCAAAATAAAAGTTTGTGTTTACATAATATATGTGGGTGCGCTGTGTATAATTATTTTATATATATATATATATATATATATATATATATATAAACACACACACATGCTTGTATATATTTTAAGAAATGTTTTCATGTATATACTGTAAATAGATTTATATATAATTTATATTATATAAAAATAGAAATATTTTATATATAAATAATTTTTTTTCTTAAAATACATACATGTGTGTGTATTTATATATATACAAAATAATACACAGTGCACCCACATAGTATATTATGTAAACACAAACTATTATTTTGCATATATATATATATATATATATGAGTTTATATGAGTTTATTATTTTATATAATTACATAATCTGGATGGTTTAATTGGAGAAGACTTTCTAAATCAAGGTTATTCCGCCACATATGAGAACATTTTCAGTCACGTGAACAACAAAGTCAGATCTGATTCACTCATATAGTACGAAGGGACATAAAACCACATATTCCTCACATTCATTTCCTTCTTTGATCCTCTGATGTGAAGAAGAAATCATTTTCCCTGACCACAAGAAGAATCCATTATTAACTGAAGGCAGAATATCACTCTCAACCTCATAAGAAAAAGCTCTCTGGCTAAATTCGAGATCATGGCGAGTATTTTTAACTCAGTAATCCAAGAAAGGTCTATTGCTGTGATACAGACAGCAATACTGAGGCTATAAGAGAGCGTCTTCCTGTGTTCTTCAATAACAAAGGCCGTTTAGCACCTGAGAGCTGCTCTAATAACAGTGTTACGCTCTACTGAGCTGTGACTATTTGCACATTTGGTCTATTGTGCAGGTATGAAGCTGTCCTCCCACAGACACGTGTTACACAGAGCGAGAGAAATGAGCGTGGAATGCTACTCTGACAGACACACAAACACACATACAAAAAAATTATAATAATAAGTCTAGCATTTTGTTCTTGTTGAAAGCATTTAAGGCATGTTTCCTGAGACAAATAGGAGAAGAAAAAAACACTATGACTTGTGCAAATCACTCCCCCGCTGAAAAGACTTTCCAGGGAGAGTCGCGTTTCAGTTTAATTACAGGTCTCATGTAGGCCAGATCGTTCTCCAGAAGCTTGAAATTGGAGGGAGGAGGTTTTGAACGCTTGTATCTGCAGCTCTGTTCCCAGTGGCTTTCAGAAGATTATAGTTACAAGAAAATATGACTGAGAACAAAAAAAACAAAACTTCACCAAACTTTACATCCTGCTGATATCTTTAAAGGGATACTTCACCTCTGGAAAGATGAATGTGTATTTAAAATGGGTCATTTATGTAGAAGAAATGTGAAAATATTTTTGAATTTGGAGCTTTCTAGACTGAAAAAAGCCAGAAAATGTATATTTGGCTTATGTGGATGAAAGTCTTGGTCTTGTGAGATTCTCAGTTCACAACAGAGGAAATTCAATGTGTCTGCACAGAGCAATCCTCCGCAAGACGTCTTCATCTCTGTCAGCGGGAGCCATTCAGCCTGTCCTACTTCCGGATCGGACCACTTTAGCTCAGCTCTGATCGGCCAGTTATAACTTAAGTGCATCCATTCATTGTAAAAGTGTATCTGTCCATCATAAAAGTGCATCTATCTATGATAAAAGTGCATCTATTCATTACAAAAGTGCATCTATCCATCATAAGTGCATCTATCCATGATAAGTGCATATTTCCATCATAAAAGTACATCTATCCATGATAAAATTGCATCTATCATGATAAAAGTGCATCTGTCCATCATAAAAGTGCATCTATCCATCATAAAAGTGCATCTATTCATTACAAAAGTCCATCTATCCATCATGAAAGTGCATCTATCCATGATAAAAGTGCATCTATCCATCATAAAAGTGCATCTATCCATGATAAAAGTGCATATTTCCATCATAAAAGTGCATCTATCCATGATAAAATTGCACCTATCATGATAAAAGTGCATCTGTCAATAATAAAGTGCATCTATCCATCATAAAAGTGCACCTATCAGTCAAAAAAGTGCATCTATCCATGATAAAAGTGCATATAACCATGATAAAAAGTACATATATCCATGATAAAGTGCATCTTTCAATCATAAAAGTGCATCTATTCATCATAAAAGTGCATCTATCCATGATAAAAGTGCATCTATCCATCATGAAAGTGCATCTATCCATCATGAAAGTGCATCTATCCATGATAAAAGTGCATCTATCCATCATAAAAGTGCATCTGTCCACCATAAAGTGCATCTATCCATCATAAAAGTGCATCTATCCATCATAAAAATGCATCTGTCCATCATAAAAGTGCATCTATCCATGATAAAGTGCATCTATCCGACATAAAAATGCATCTATCTATGATAAAAGAAGTGCATCTATCATCATAAAAATGCATCTATCCATGATAAAAGTGCATCTAAAAATGCATCTATCCATCATAAAAGTGCATCTATTCATACATCACTCCAAGGGCCATTGAGTGCATATTGTCTCACTTTAAAACACTAGGAAAAAATGTTCAAAAAGCGGTTCGCAACCAATGTTAACGCCGTAATGTGATGCATTTCAGTCTGAAACATTCGACAAGAAACGCAGGTCTAGACATGAGCCTTAGCCGTTTCAGAGGCAGAACAAATAATCTGATAAATGCTTCTGAAAACAAACATTCATTTTCTTGGGACAGCACACACCGATGAATCATACAGAATAAGGAACGTGTATTAAGAGAGTAAATAGTGGGCAATTATGACTTAATGTTGACTTATGTCAGGTGGGGTTCATCTATCCATATCTATGGGAAATGAGAGCCATAGACTGGTTTTCCCACGTTAATAGCGAGATCTGGAAATATTACTACACAGTATGAAAGAGTAAGAACTTTTCCTTGAAATACTTTTAATCAACGACTTTAATCTAATACCAGGTTCACACTACACAATATCCGCCCGATTTTGGCCTCGTAAACAAAATCGATCATATAGTGCATCATAATGGATGACAAGCGTATGACGTCCCGACAAAAAGACTAGCATGTTTATTTTTATCTTCTACGACGCTAGTGCTAGTTCTACCATCTTGATGACATCACAAGGGTCGTTAAAGATGCCAAGCGATGATTGATCTGGAAGCAGCGTGTAGTCCCACACACGTCAACGACAACAAGAATTAAGGAGAGACAGTGACAAAAATATCATGTAGTAACTCTGACAAGCACAGACCCCACGTGCACTGACCCATAACGTATAAATACTAAGCATCTCCAACCAAAAGAGCACCACAGGGCCTAGCAAAACTGATGTGTCAATGAAATGTGCCATTGTGTGCCACCTCCGACAGCAGAGAAATCTGTTGGGGATCCTTCCCGGTCCACTGCCTCGCTTCACTCCTGAATCTCCAAAGCACACTTATTTGCATCTCATTTTTAAATGACAAAGCAGCAGGGGTTACAATTTCTGGTGTGGAACTGATTGGTTCCTGTTGAGGATATGCTGATCATAGATGCTCTTCTCAGAGATCCCAATCACTCTCACATCCACACACGCTTTCCTTTTCACAAATGCAGAATGCTGAGAGATGAAGAATGGCAGTAAAGTTAACAATGTGAAACATGTCAACAAGAAGGAAAAAAAATCTGTCGGCTGTGCATGAGAATCAGTCTATAAACATGGTTAAAAAAGATGGTCGAATTCAGCATGCAGCAAAGAGAACCAATCACAATTCATATGCAAATACCGCAGCGTGTCATCATCGCCGTTACAATAGCGGAGTCTCATTTCGCGGCCGCATACGTCTTCAAGGATGTCTCGTTTCAGAAAAGTAACCTTGTGAAGCGTAAATTCTTTATGACTTTGGAGTGCACTTGTTACTTTACTGAAATTAGTCTCAATGCCGACAAATGCAACCTCCAGAGGAGCCATCGAAACACAGCTAAAGACACTTCTGCACTATAATCTAGGGCTGTGAAACGATTAATCACATCCAAAATCGCATCCAAATCCTTTACATAACATATGTCTGTGTACTGTGTATAATGACTTGTATGTATAAATACACACACATGCATGTATGCATTTAAGAATTGTATTTATTTATAGCCTATATAAAAAATATTTGTATTTTATATATATATACATATGTAAAATATTAATATATACATGCATTCATGTGTATTTATATTATAAATGCTTGCATACATTTAATAAAAATGTGTTTTACGTATATATAAAATATTCATATTTTATAAATATATTTATATAAATATAATGTATTTATAAAATATTAATATATACATGCATGTGTTTATTTAAGAACAAATATGTTATTTATATATAAAATATTAATATTTTATAAATACATTATAGATTTATAAAATATTCATATATACATGATGCAGTGAGTATTTATATTATAAAGCATGTATATATATTCAAGAAAAATTTGTTTTTTATATATTAAATATTTCTATTTATACATTATATAATTATATATAATATACAGTATATGCAAATATTTTTTTAAATATATACATGCATGTGTGTGTATTTATATATAAAAAATAATTACACACAATATACAAACACATTATGTAAACAAACTTTTATTTTGGATGCGATAAATCACGATTAATCAGAATCGAACAACCAACCACAAGTAAAAAGTAGACGCATTTTTAATCAGCTGGTGTCAAGTTCATCGGTCTGAACACACGATTTGCATGCAAAAATGACTGAATTTTCATGCCAAAAATTTTTTTTTTCTGTCAAGTGAACATGCAAACAATGCAGTCATTGCAATGCATTTAAAATTCTAGTAAAGAAGCGAAATCAGAGATTTTTAAAACTTTAATCAATCATTTTTGCAAAAGTGTACTTTAGTAAATCTATTATAATATAATAGATTATAAATGTAAGGCCCTGATCACTATTTGTACAGTGCTTTTTGCAATTAATTGTGAAATTCTAAACTACAGTTTTGAATTAAACTGCAGAAAATTGTGGAGAGAACAAGAAAAAATGATCCATGATCCGCTGTGAAGCGCGAGAGTGGGACATTGAGGCCGTGTGGGACAAGTATTAATTGAGACATTACCAAGATCGCCAGAGGGGCCAAAACACAGATCTGGTGGCCACAGGAACAAAGAACATTCACAGCGGATTTGACATTGTCCAGACACAGCGTTCTGGTGGCAGAGGAGTTACAGGCTGAGTGAACGCATACGAGCTCTGTCCAAACACTCTGACATCATCTGCACATTCATGCATGTCTGACACCCCTGTCTACACCACACACACACACAAAGACCCCGGATAGAAAAGACACGCTTTCTTTCTCCAAAGGTTCAAGGTACATTGTTATTCCGCATTCATTCTGACAAGCAGGCAAAATCTCTTCAACAAAGACACTTCCAGAAGAGGCTGTGCATTGTGTACCGCTGAAAAGAAACAGCTTTAGAAAAAAACAAAAAAGAGAGAGGACACATTAACAATTTGTTGGATTGTTCCCCGGAGACTATTGCTGAAAGACTTCAATCTAAAATCTAAGTAATATCATTCTTCCAAGATTTTTTATATTTTCTGAAGAGATAATGCCGAGTTTCCCATGGAGTTGTGATTGGTTTGTTTACTGGCCCAAATTAAAAGACTTCACCCTCAAGACTCCAGTGCAAGGGTCTATAACATTTGTTCACTCGTTTTGTTGTCCAGTACAGAAACCACACACAACATGCAGCTATACACCTTATTTTTCACAATGGAAGTGGAACATTTAACCCTCCGATGGTCTTCGTTTAGGAGCCACGTCCGGAGCCTTCCCGGTCAGAAGTGACCGGACACCTAAAAATGAAACTTTCTCCATCCCAGTAAAAACCAATGCTCTTTTTAATTTTGTTCTATAATATTTATTCTTTTTAATTTAGTATTTTGAGACAATTTGATTGAATTTATTAATATTTATGCAATATTTATAGTCTATTTTTGCCATATTATTATTATTTTTAATTATTAATACAGTATTTCAGTTTAATATAGAGTTTTATATATATATATATATATATATTTTATAAATATATAAAAAAAAAAGTAATATTTGTTTTTATAAAAAAAAAAAAATTGAAGAAAATTTGCACCATTTTTTTACGACCACTTAGCATGCTCGGATCATGAACTCGATTTTTTTTTTGTGTTCACATCCCTAATGCCAGAAATGTCACCAAGTTTCGTAACATTCAGATGAAGCTGTTATTTTTTAAAAATTCAAAACAGAAAATTATTCGGTCAGAAGTGACCGAGGACCATCAGAGGGTTAAGCTAAATGCTGTGATTGACCAATCAGAATCAAGCATCCAGAGTGCCATGTAATAAATTATAAGTAACGAGAAACGATATTAGTCAGGCCTGAGAGGAGGTATTCTAGGGCAAATATCTCTGTCACGGTTCCAGTGGCTCATAAAAGACCAGCCTGATCCCCATCCACTGCAGCATTTATCTTCATTTTCCATTCATGGGTGGGATAGTCACTGATGTGTGTGTGTGTCTGATTACACCGTCTCGACTGAACGGTGGGGTGGGAAACGGGACATTCAGCGATTGAGGTGTGCCTTCGTTCGCCAACACCCTCCCCTGGGTAAATCACGGCCTGCAAGGTGCATGTTGAGGCTGTAAGTATAGCGGATACTGGCTAATTGTTTATTGCGGACAACTGTTATGGGGCAAAGGGTGCGAGAAGCAATCAATAAAAACATGACTGTGTGTGGCCGTCAGTTCCTGAGGCAGCATCTGTGCAGCATCTGATGGGCCCTCACACACTCAATTAGCCATATTAATTAACTGTCCAATACATATCATTTAAAATCAATTTAGCCCTCTTTATGGACTCTCTCAGGCACAATTTCAAGCCAAATAAAGCTGAAATAAACACTGCTATTATTCATGCTCAAGGAGGACTTTGTCTTCCATTTCAATAGAACTACAACGTCATGTAAATACATATTGGTTCATTTGGGGGAAATAAAATACACAAATATATACATACAAAAGCACAACAAAAGTTAACTTGTCAAAACCAGTAACATGAGCTTTGGTTATACGCTCAAAATTGCTTAAATTATAACTTTTTTCCCATTCTGACATTCAGTTTGGAGTTCAGGAGATTGTCTTGACCTGGACCACACCCATAAATGCATTGAAGCAACTGCCATGTGATTGGTTGATTAGATAATTGCATTAATGAGAAATTGAGCAGGTGTTCCTAATAATCCTTTAATTCTTTTGGGGCCAACAGAAGATGGCTTTAGAGTGACATGACGGGGAGGAAATGGTGAAAGAATTATAGTTTTTGCTCGAACTATCCCTTTAAGCCAGAGCACTCCTCTGGTAGTGGATTAAGACAGTATGTCTGTGAAACAAAGCCGCCGGAAAGCAGAAGCAACAGCAGTGCCGTCTACACAGGGCATCAGCAGCAATAATGCTCTTCACGGGGAGACTTTGTTTACTGGCCAAACTAAACTGCCAAGACTGACACCAATTTGTAGAAAGACAGCCGACGGAGCCTAAGGAGCAAAGCCTCGCTGCATTGTGTGGAAATGTCAGCAATGGCCTCCGCTGAGAAAACATTCGCGCTAAGACACTATTCAAATAGCATTTATTTGCATTATGCAATGGCAAGAGAGGAAGAAACAACCAGCCATCTGTAAGCCTATTCAAACTGCTTTCTTGTGTTTCTCCAACAAGAGACAATAACTTCAAACAAATCTCTTATGGGATCATGCAAATTATGATTGAATTATCCTTCATGATAAAAATAGGTTTCCTTCTGTTCAGAAGTGCAGTTTTGTCTCTCTGCAGGCTTTACTCTCATCACACACACATATGCCTCTGCTTCATACGCTCTGTTGTATCCTACCCACAATCCCTCTCACCTCAGACTTCAGCTCAGTTGATTCTTCCAGAAAAAAAACACATGAAAGCTTTGGTTGGGAAGCCAGAATACATGACCAGGAAGGAAAACTTGAGCAACAACGTAGTATTGTATGTTTTTAAATATTATGTGTGTGTAGATTCAATTTGTCAAACACTAAGTGTGATCATTAGGCCTTCTTTAATTCAGCTTATGGCTTCCAGTTATCATCTCAGAAATTATTTAGCAGTTTCAATCCTATTTTGAGAAATAAAAGTGTATTTTGGTAGTAGAGCCAGACCGATATATCGGCAGACCGATATTATCGGCCGATATTAGGCATTTTCCAAACTATCGGTATCGGCAGTTATAATGGCAGATAAATGAATATTTCAAAAATAAAATAAAAACGGACGAAACACGCTTGAACCATGTCATGAGTGTAGGGGTTGTATAGTTTGTCCACCAGAGGGCACTCTGCACCGTTCCTGTTGGCAACACTTGGTCACGATACATACATTGCTTGAATAACAATTAAAAGAACATCCCCATCAGTTCTCTTAACTCAAATAAGCATGACAAAATTTGTGAGTATCATGTCCAGTTTCAAATAAATAAACAAAATATCGGCCGATATATCGGATTTTAAACCCCAAAAATATTTGTATCGGTATCGGCCTTCAAAATCCTTTATCGGTCGGGCTCTAATTGGTAGTATTTTCAAGATTGAAATTCATGGTTCATTTGCATTCAAAATGAATGCATTTTGGGTTCAGTTTTACAAATTATCTTCTTGAACTCAGCAAATATTAGTCATCTGCAGTGAGAGCTACTTTTAAATCTAGCGTGTTATAATACCGCGTTACTCCCTAAAAAGTAACTAACTTGCATTACTTGCATTACTTAGTTACTTTTTATGGAAAGTAATGAGTTTAAACAAACCTTTCAGCTATGCCGCCATTGTGACGCGTCATGTCATCTATATACAAGTCGTTTTTGCTTATTCGAAATATTGAATTGTATGATTGAAGATCAGCAGCAAAGACATTGCTTAAAAAAGTGAGATTAAAGTATTTTGCATTATTTAACATTTAACTATTGCAGGTTTGCGTAATCTTCCGAGCATGCATTTCACTGTTTTTGTTGATTTTGAGGAATAATGAATCTGATATGAGTAAATGCTCACATTTAGTCAAGAACTACAATAACACAATGTCTCTGCACTTATGATTCCTCTCAACATGAGAGAACAAGACATCTATCAGTTAAAAAAATGGGAAATCAAAGTAACTTGCGGTACTTGTTTGAAAAAGTAACTTCGATATTTAGGAATGTGATGCTTTCCTAGTTACTTGTAAATGTAATCTGATTACGTAACTTGCGTCATCTGTGCATTCTGATCTGCATGCTGCGTAAAGTAAATAGATAAAACAAAACTCTGAAATGCATGATAAGAAAATATTTTAATTAAACACAAAAATTGCTGGTGTTTCTGACGTCACGAACGACCTTGTAACCAATCAGATCAACCAGTGGATCTCTGAGCTGAGTGAGTGAGTGGAGGTGGTGCTCATTTGCATATTCATAGAACCACGTATACTAAATGAGGGTGTCGAGTTACAAGCTATTATAAGACATGAAGATTGTATTTTTCAAGGAAAAGGTGCCAAGGTTGGGGGAATAAAAGGCCTACAAATGAGATTAATGTTGAAGATATTCAGACTAATATTATAAAACTATCTAGGGGAATATTTGAATCTTAAAGACTTTAGAGATTCTGAATAAATAATGAAACAAAAATCTTTGAAACCAGCGCTTTGAGGCAGTGAGAGAGATAACAAATCTACATTTTGGCCTTAAACAAATTTCTGCCAGAAGAAAGAAATAAGCACAGCCAGAGAGAAGAAAAAAAAGACGGCAAGATCAAGGTTTTTTTTTCCTCTACAAAGACCAAAGGTGTATATAAAATATTGGAAAGGACCCGAGGAGGAGATACACACAGCGAGACATTCACAGAGAGGAGGTCTCTGGATCATGATCTGCTCCAAACCTGCATAGTAAAGATCTTGTGTTGTGAATTCCTAAACAGGGAGCCAGGACTAAGGATGAATTATTTATGGCGGCCCTTTGCTCCATGTCAGCAGCTCCACTGGATAAAATGATATTTATGAAGTCCCATGGGTCAGGGGGCAGTTAAAGCGGGGGAGGGGGGGGTCCTGATCCGACCAGAGAAAGCCAGCCACTGATTGAGGGATCCAGCATGAGAAGATGCTCATAAATGTCCATGGGAGATAGAGGATATATCAGCAAAGAGAAGAAAAAAAATTAACATATGGGTTGTGCACAGTATGGACAAATAATTGGTCCTGCACACAAATATGAAGAGAAGATCGCTGGCTTGGACAGAATCTCATCATTTTATTTAATCAGTGGAATATCAGTCTATTAAAGCAGCAAAAATCATTCACACCGTATGTCTAGAGTCGCACCTTCTGCAGAATTTTGTGTCAAAATCAACACACTCTCTTCAAACTTGTAAGGCATACTTTATGTCATTGGTATATTTATGGTGGTGTCCTATAGACCAACGCTACTTTTGCGTCATCGAAGGTTAACGCCCCCTTTTGGGGGAAAACAAACGGATTCCCCTAAGAAACAGAACTCGCTCGTTAAAAATTATCTTGATTTTAACCATAGATATCTATATAAAGGCTAGATATCTCGTCCGTCGCCGTCAGGACCTGGCGGCCATCTTGCCACAGTCAGCTCGCTCACTGGTAACATCGTTTTAATGGTACATGTACTTTTTGAATCACCGTAACTTGCTAAATTTTCTACCGGTCTGGTTTATTATAAACGTCAGAGATGTAGTTATAATACTGCATACTTATGAAAAATACGTGTATAAATAAATAATCATCTAGAATTATAGCCACGTTAATAACGTTTGTAAGAAACCAAACCGTTTGTAAATCCGTCAAGATTTCAACGAGATAAGAGTATTTTTTACATCAGATACCACAGAGCCCACCAGAAAGCCTGTCTGTGACAAGATGACGATAAATACTCCGCCGTGAGACATCTAGCCTTTATATAGATATCTATGATTTTAACGGTAAAAGACTGTAAAAATGCTACGGTGTAAAACTGGTGATTGGTTAACAGAACCTTTCCTTACTATATACGGTAAATAACTGTGATAGATCTAATGGTAAATTTCATGTTATTTTACTATACTATAAAATACCGTTAAATTGACAGTTATTAAAGTGTAAACGAACAACTCATTGTATAATTTGCAGTGAAAACCCGTAAATTGACACTCCCACAATTCCCTGCGTTAATTAACATTAATTAATTTAACAACATTAATTAAAATATCCCCACATCATCACACACGTTCCACCACACCTATAGAGATTGGCATGGGGTACTTTCCATAAGATCATCTTTCAATGCCAATCAAACCAGCTATTAGGCTAACTGAAGTAAATGGTGTGTGATGATGTGGGGATATTTTAATTCCAAAGGCCAAGGGAACTTTATCAGGATGGATATTATCCTGGATCCATGAAATAACTGGCTTTTAAAAATAAAAATCTGCCTGACTCTATGGGAATTTAACATGACTTTTGCACCCTGTATTTTAAGGAAAAACATTTATTTATTTATGATACATTCTTCATTCACAAAGAAAATTGGTGTCCTTAAAGGTTGGAGTTTTCCTCATTTTTCTAATTAAGGCATTAAGATCAATATCCAAAAGATGATTTTTTATTCATCTTTTTAGGCAACTTTAGCATGGGTGTCCAAACTTATTCACATCACTGTATATAGCACAATTAAACACAGTTTGAGATGAATTCTTGGATTGTTTTCCAATAGTTTGAAATCTTATGATTTTTTTTCCCCCCATAGACATTTACATTATCACCACGTTTCCAAACTCTCCGCGTGGGAGGTGTCAGCCTAAATGAAACAGATTGAGAACGTCCAAACTGAACATGTAAAAATATCCAAGACCACACAGGGTACGTTTAATTAAAGAGTGTAAAGATTATAATTTGCTCTTGCAACCCCTTTAAAAACTATCCATGCTTGCTGGAAAAGTACAAACGCGGCCAAGCCGCTGACCAACACCAACACACAATGAGAAATAGAAATCCTCTCAAAATAAGGCCCGTTTGAACATTTATGTGCCGTGTGTGAAAGACTTTACATGACTGACTGAGTTCCCTCTTTAAACAACTGGAACATTTTGCTTTTCTTCTCATCACTTCCAGACAAAATGGGTCTCAGAATAACGAAATGTAAACAGAAATACGTCCCTTTTCCATTTCTTTCTTGTGATCAGAATCCGATTTGACATTATTCTTCATGCACAGAGCATCAAAACACACACCATTACCCCTGGGTGAAGAAAAGCTCATATCTGAGAACTAACACAATAATGTCTGCCTTGTCTTTTATGACACCATCTCATAACAAGATCATTTTCTTCAAGCAGACACAGATTTAGACATCTGATATGCTGTATACACTCATTATTCATGCATCAAACCATGCTTATATATGCCAGGCGCTTATGAAAAACATTCACGTCTGTGTTGCAGCTGAAATATTTGCTTTAACAGCAGTTGTACAGAAGCAATTAGCATATTTCATGGCAACGGGCAAATAGCACCGCTACGAACGGAGCTCAACACACATACCTCTCGAACCGTGATTGGTGTGTCTCCTTTGAGGTTTACCAGTGTTAACAGTAAGTGCAATCCTAATTAAGAAAGAATTAGTGTTCTTCGTTATGTAGGCAAGGCCTCGTCTCCTTGTATGATGAGTTCTGCTAGGCTGTTCGTACAATCTGCTTTCACAGGCTAACTGCTTTTGTTATTGCTCGTGCTTATGGTTAGGTACTAAAAACCTTTATATCTCTATTAGAGCTGCACGATTAATCGTTAAAAGATTACGATCTCGATTCAAACACCCACGTGATCTTAAACCTTAAATAACAGCGATTCGGCTATTTAATCCTTTGACAAATAGTCTTTTCAACAACAAAAAGTATTAAAGTACTTCAAATCATCACAGAAGGTTATAGTTCAGATATAATCACTGACGTCAACAGTCGTTAGCGATCAAAATAGAGGAAACCACCTTTTGAAAGTGACTTGACGCTTTAATTGTATCGTTACACCAGTAGGTGGCGACATGTGACTTAAAAATGTATTTTCATTGAATCTAATTCAAGAGATTCGTTCAAAAACCCTGATTCATCCAGTAAAGGAACAAGTGACGTGTTTATGAGTCATTGAATCATTCACTCAACCCGATTTTGTGAAACGACTAATTAAACAAAAATGTTTTAAAGGTGCATTGCGCAACATTTCATGTTAAAAATACCTGTTTTTCTAATAACACAATCGTACAGTAAGCTCATAAAACAGTTCAACATGGATATAGATGGAAACATGTGTGTAATTTACTCAAATGCCTTTCCTTTCATAAATTTAAAATGACTTGCAGATTTACAACTTTAATACCTCTGAAGACATTATGACTGTAACAAAAGATGTGTGCGGCTGATGCTCCTTTGGTTATGAACAGCTCGTGCAAGCGTGTGTGTGTGTGTGTGTGTGTGTGTCCACGAGTGTGCGCACCTCTGGTTGCAGTTTCGCTTGTCGCCAGAGGGGGCGTAGTTCTGCAAAAACTCAGAGACTTGCGCAATGCAACTTTAAATGTCTTTACGGTCCTTTCTATGATATAATTTATATTTTAACTTTTTGTATGTATTTGTATGTTTTTTATATATATATATATATTTATAATGCCCTACAAAAAAATGCTTTTTTAAATCACCAAATAATACAAGGATACACAAATATTATCCACAAAAAGACTTCAGAAGAGGTGATAAACAACACCGTATAAGCAACAAACTTACATTTCGAAAACTTAATAGTAAATGTTACCATGGCAACTAACTGAAGCAAAGCTAAATACAAATATTAAAAATGTCAAAAGCACACAAAATGACAAACAAAAATGAAAACTTAAAATATAAATAAAAAATCTAATTCAAAATATTAATGAATAGTATAACAGTGATAATACTAAAATTGCACTGAAGTGAAGTGTTATTGTGAACCACTCAATGTCAAAAGGACAGACAGACCTTCAATATTCCTAATAATAATAATGAATTAAGCAAGGGAACAAATTAAAGTAATAATCCTCTCTTGAGTGTTTATAATCTCTGTGGCCAGAGAAAATGATTTCTCAGTAATTTTAGCACATTCTCAATGTCAAACATCAATAACTCCTCCCATCTCCTTTTCAGCGGCGTCCTCTACATATTCATGACTCACAGGGATCAATGAGTCGACAGAAAGACTGATGGACAGAAGCAATCGCCTTTAGGACATGATTTCAAGCTTTCTGACGGCTGAAAAGTGTATGGAGAGATTTAAAAGGAATGAGATTCACAAAGCTCAGATATGCTTTACTGCAGTCAATATTCAAAGAGCAGAAGTTAAATTAGTCACACAATGAGCGGCTGAATTATCAAATGTATAAAGCTGCACGATTAAACACCCACGTGATCTTGTTCATAAATGACAACGATTCGGATTCGGAAAAGTACGATCATATAGCGAACATTCAGATCTGTGCTCTGAGCCATTTATAGATATGAAACAGATTCACAGTCTCACTATTTCTGTCTTAAAACATCTTCATTACAGAAGAACTGGGATAAAAGTTTATAGATATAATCACTGATGTCTACGGTAGCGATCAAAATAGAGTAAATCACCCGATTACATGGTTACACCAGTAGGTGGCGACGCGTGACTTAAATGTATTTGTCATTGAATCATTCACTCAAGAGAATCGTTCAAAAATGCTGATTCATCCAGTAAAAAAAAGTATTTATGAGTGATTCACTGAATCATTCACTCAACTGATTCAAAAAAATGTATTTAATTTAACAATGAACATTTTGTAAGAACCTCTATTAAATGTATTTATTTATTTAGTTAGTGTATGCACCCTTTATTTTTTTATCAGAATGCGTTCCAGATACACAGAACACATGTGCTGACAACATCCACTGAAAAATAACTCTTAAAACACATTTCTACATGATTTTGCATCAATTTAATGCAAAAAAAATAGGCGTTTTCTCACTTTTTTCCAATATTTTTATCTTTACTTCATTGGCAACCAACTATTCCCTTAAGTTATGACATCAGTCCTCTATTAAATTTAATTGTCTATTCAGATCCGTGGGAGAATCCTGATCTCTAATTAAACGAAATAATTGTAATTCTTAATTTAAAAAGTGGAAATATGTCGGTTCTCCAGAAGCCTAACAATGCCAAACGAATGTAGAAACCTCTGTACAGTGTGATATTACCAACTATAGTTTCTTAATGGATCAGCATATCCACACTTCTGAGGTTTATGGGAAATGCTAATATGAGTTGAGCAATGAGCTACAATCAAGCTTTTTCATTTATGACCATTAGCTGGTCCATTAGATGGTTGATCAGCCAGACTTTTTCAACTAGATAGATCATCTTTAAAAGCATTTATGCTATTATGTTGATCACCACTAAAATGAATTCCTGCTTGTCTTTTCCTTTTAAAGCTAAAATACACAATACTGTGAGGCACTTGAAATGGAAGCAAATGGCATCAATCTATAAATGTTAAAAAATACACACAGTTTCAATTTCAATAGACACAAGACAAAACAAATGTGTGTTAACATGATTCTAATGTGAAAAAGTAATGTACCAAAACACTTTGTGTAAGGTTAAATCCAATTTTCCACACATCCGTGACAATGCAACATCAAAAAGTCTAAAACAATTGTAAAATTATTTAAACGGCATTATATCTAAAATAATACACATTTTATCAGGGGTTAGTTAATTTCAGTTTTTTTTTTTTATTATAAGCTTCACATTTAGGTTATTAAAGCCTATTTTATTTTATTTTTTTAAACAAAACGATTTTTTTTTTTTTGCGGTAATCAGAATTACCGTAAAACCTCTAATAATAGCCGAGTCCCAAATAGACGCCTGTCTCTTTTACACGCCTGGTGTGCCTGCAGATTTGGGTAAATAAAAGCCGGCCTCAAATAGTTTTTTAGTTTCGGATTGTATTTAATCTTTTAAAACCCGTAAGATCGTCTGCTTTTTGGTGGCCGCCAAAGCAGATTTTTGTCCCGCCAAAGCCTTTTTTGATCGGTGAGTGATGTGGAAAAGAATGATTGCTGCGCTTGACGGCGCATAGGAGCGGAGAGAGCGCGCCGGCTAAAAGCCAAACACCATCATTATTTTCGATATACATTATTTGTTTTGGTTATTTAAAAAACACACACAAACAAATTAACCGATTACTCGATTAATCGATCGATTAATCGAGGGTTAGTTCACACAAAAATGAAAATTCTGTCAGTAATTACTCACCCTCATGTTGTTCCAACCCCGTAAGACCTTCATTCATCTTCGGAACACAAATTAAGATATTTAAGATATTAAGATCGCTCCTGCATACTAGTCCATAGGCTTCTTGAGGGAATGACACTTGCTGTCCTTGAAAAGTCATTAAAGACATCGTTAAAATAGTCCAAGTGACTACAGTGGCTCAATTTTAACTTTATCAAATGACGAGAATACTTTTTGTGCGCAAAAACAAACAAAAATAACGACTTCATTTCAACTATTCACTTCCTTCTCTATGTAGTCAGTTAACGTAGTGTGATTGCGTAAATCTACGTCACACGTAGGCTCACTATTGGCCGACGCTGGTCATGTGTGTGATGCGTGTGACGTACAATAACAGAAGCGTACGCTATTAAACTAGTAACCTGACTCGAGGCAGAGGGAGAAATAAACCAATAGTTGAAATAAAGTCGTTATTTTTGTTGTTTTTTGCGCACAAAAAGTGTTCTCGTCGTTTGATAAAGATAAGATTGAGCCCCTGTAGTCACTTGGACTATTTTAACGATGTCCTTTAATGACTTTTCGAGGACCGCAAGTCATTCCCTGAAGCAGCCTATGGACTAGTATACAGGAGTGATCTTAATATCTTAAATATCTTAATTTGTGTTGCGAAGATGAACGAAGGTCTTACGGGGTTGGAACAACATGAGGGTGAGTAAATACTGACAGAATTTTTATTTTTGGGTGAACTAACCCTTTAAGTGCTAGATTAATCGATTACAAAAAAGAATCGATAGCTGCAGCCCTACTTCATGCCCTCGCGCATATTACTCAAAATCAATTGACACGGTAGTAAAAGGTCGGAAGACCGCAGTTTCACGAGGAGCATTTGGAGATTAGAGACTCTAAGGCTACACTCAATGAACAACATTGCAACACTAAATTAAAAAGACTGTATATACTAAATATATGCAAGCCGGTGCAGTTCGACGACTTGGGAAAATAAAAGCCCGGGCTATTATTAGAAGTTTTACGTTGTACCACAAATGTTTTGAACCTAGGAATATTCCTTTACACTGGTTTGGGCTGGTAGGCCACCTCAGACCAGCAACAAACTAGTGATCATATTCCCAATACCAGCCTGAGCATCTTATACTGGTATGACCTAGTTTCCCCCCAGGATTTCGACCTCTGAATCCGATCACCATGAGGCGTACTGTAATTTTCTCATTGATTCATCACTGTGTTCATTCGCTGTGGCAGTGAGTGTAAGTCTGGCTAGTTTCTTACATCATACACTTGGCATGTCTCACAGCTTTCCAATTCAACTCCAAACCAGCCATAAATCTCCAGTTCTGACCCCTCCACATTGTGTACGGAGACCCACATGGCTCCTTTAGCACAGCATGAAGGTATCTGAAGCATTGTCCGAGGTGACCTCAACACAAGAGAGAAGGATTTCTATTAAAACGTCATATCATGACAGTTGGCTTTGTAACACGACAAAGCACTGATGCACTTGGCTAAACTAACAATGGGAGTAAGTCAGGGTGCGATATGATGTATAAGCTCAGCCCTGAACCCAACCGGGATAGTCAATGATGGGAACCACAGCGGAGGGATGTGGGGGCTGGGATAGAGGACTCAGATGGGGGAGAAACCATCATCCATTATTAATGAAAGCCGGCTGCAAAGGAAATGGATCAAATGTGGCTTTTGGTGGAGCTAGTACCTCGAAAACATGAATTATTTGTTGTTCATCTTGAAAACGTTGTCCTCCTCAAGTCTTTTTCACACCGTCGGCTACAATCTCGTTTCAAAAACGGCTCATTTGGCATCACCGCAGAGACCTAAGAGCTCTGACTGGCGCCATATGGAAAGGTAGAGAAAACGCGGAATTAGCATTTCCCATTTGTAAGAAACGCACGGTGTCACACGCGGAATAATTCAATCACACATTATGGTAAATACCCATAAAACATATGGCTGTTTAATGGAGTCCGGGACACAATTACGGTCTTGAACCCCGTGGAGTGAATGACACGGGCTACCACAGCACATTTAATTCAATATAACAAACTAAGGTGTGGTTGATGTGACAGCACATGATGAAGTGACACAAAACAGAGGAGAAGGAGAGAGGGAGGGGGGTTAATATTGATTGTACCACCTCCAGTCTGAGCTAGCAGTAAAAATAGCGTTTGCAAGCCCAGCGGCTAGGAGTTTACGGTATGCGCCTCCTGGGACACAAATGAGCCTCAAATGAGTCTCCGTTGGTCACGCCACATATTCCACCTCACCTCCATCCCCCATTCCTTCACATAACAACACATCAAGTGCTGATTGAAATTCAAATAGGAGCGCCGCGCGACGGGATAGACGTAGCGAAGCATCGCCGAGGTTCTCAGGGGCCCAATACGGCACATCTCCAAAACCACTTAACTGCTAGTCAATTTTCCACTGAGATTCTGGAGTGATGTTTGGCGATATGCGATTTCATGGGTGATCGATGCTCCGTATAACATTTCCGTTGATGAAGAAACCCAGACGGCATCCATTTTTTTGTATCCAGTATTTGCCATTCACCTTAATGGTCACATTTACTTGTTCATTAGCAGAAGGGACTCGCCAGATGAAAATGGACGGCAAGGCTTTGAAATTATATTAGGAAAGGTTTACCTCGTGTAATTCAGTTACAAGGGTTCAATAACAACAAACTGAATGAGTTCCAGAGCTCGTCAAGGAGCCACAATCAATCTGCGCAGAGCAAAGCATTGGAAATGAACAAAGGTTTATATCGGGTAAATCTCATTCTGGAGATCATCGCTCCAAGCACACGTTAATTATCCCGACTCGAGGATCTCTACAATATTGAAAGACTAAAGGCTGAATTGAACATCAGTCCAAAAAAAAAAAAAAAAGGCAAATTTTGACAACGCATTCTCACCCCAAGGCGTCACCTTTGACCATGCTTCAATATTTGACGTTTTAGGCGCCCTTTAGCGTCACTTACATGACGCGATCCTACGGCGTCATCTAACTGACGCTAAAGGAAAGCGTCAGCTAGAGGACGCGGTTAGGTTTAGGTGTGGGGGTAGGGTACACGCGATCCTAGGGAGTCATCTAACTGACGCTAAAGGGCGCCTAAAGCGTCAGATATTGAAGCATGTCCAAATGCTTCCCAAGGCGTCAGTTAAGTGACGCCTTGGGGGTGAGAATGGGCTGATTTTGAAGAGAAACCACTATTATAATTTTCTTTTTTTAAAATATCAGAAAATATGATGGGAATCTAAATGAAAATGTTTCAAAAGCAGTATTAACTGAAACTTTATTAACACTTTTGCTCATATTTGGCATGCTAGTCCCGCATTGTCTTTGCTAAATATATGAAATGATAGCAACAAAATAATTTTTCACTGAAACCAAATCTAAACCAAACATGAGATTTGGTAATTCATAGGGATGCACGATATACGTGTGTGTGTGGTCCATGAGCGTGCACACCTCTGGTTGCAGTTTCGCTTGTCGCCAGAGGGGGCGTAGTTCTGCAAAAACTCAGAGACTTGTGCAATGCACCTTTAATATTAAGAAGAAAATACCCACACTGCACACACCAGTATCCTGGAGGATTTGGTCATTTTAAGCAACCCCAACTACGGCAACCCCCAACTAAGATCGGGCCTCAGGTTTTGGATCCAACTGGACCCATGAAGACCTCTACTGTGCACGCAAAATAGACACCGACACAGGAAAAACATGTCAGCGTAGAAGCGTTAACCGTTTCGATCAATGTTATCAGCCCTTTAAACAGATTTTATTTCCTGTTTTTGTATAAAATACAAAGCACTATCATGGAAATCTAGATCTGCTTGCAATCATACCATTCTCTATAGGGCACAGCTGATTGGTTCCTGCATCATCAGTAGCCAATGAGATCGCTGCTCAACCTTCAAATACTTGGTCAGCATTTGCAGTGTAGCATGTTTTCAGGAACCCTCCACCGGTATTGTGTGTGTGTGTGTGTGTGATAAATGTGCATAAATAACCAGATTTCCCAACAAAATGATCTACACGAGCACTAAGGCTCATCTACACAGAGAGCTGGTCACTGTTTACTGGCTGTGGATAGATGTGAGCCCCAGACTTCCTAATGGCTTCCTGTATTTCACAGAATAGTTTCCTCTCAGGAAATGTTATCAATACAAGCCGCTTCAGTGCTGACCCAAAACCACTATACACAAGTCACCAACTTTTAATTAAAACTGCTTGAACGCGCTGAAGGCATGCTTCAACTATAAGAGCAATGAAATGAGGGATGAAGAGCATAACTTTATAAAAAAAAAAAAGATATAGAATTATCCTAGAATGGTTTATTGAACTATAACCAGGATTAAGTGAAAAACTTCCATCTCATCTCACACAATATAAGACCGAAAAGACAAATGTTTTTCATATTGCAATACTGCGATTGAAGTGTTGAAAAGCTACTCGAAGAAATTACAAGAGGAGAGTAGACATCATAAAGCGGAATGAAACTGTTGACCTCCTGGAGAATATTACAAACTCTTTAAACAAAAGGGGCATGGAAGAATACGTCTGGAGCCCGTGGGCTCAATGCAGAATGGCACAGGCGAGCGGTCCAACCCTCATTAGAAATTAATTACCACTGTAGTCAGCGTGGGGCAGCCGTACAGTCACGATGTATCTAAGGCTTTACCCAGGGGGAGCAATTGAACCTCTGACCCCCCTCTTTTCGGCAAGCAATATGCGACACCACCCTGATTGTGAATTACTGGGAATGCAGACAGCGACAGTAAGACTGTGAACTGGGGTGGTGTGTGTGGGACGGCCCGTTACACTATGGCAAGCCGTTTTTGCTTTTATTTATTACCAGGATATGAATTCTTGATATCAACAATTCAATTGTTGATATCAACAATTACATAAAATGTAATTCTTGATATCAACAATTGTATTTTCACTAGTGAAATGTCACCATAGGCTGCCATTCAAAACCAATTGTTGATATCAAGAATTGATTTCTTACTAGTTGAAATTCCATTTCGCATATCATAAATACAATTATTACTAGTAAAAACCTTTATTTTTGATATCAAGAATTCAATTGTTACTAGTTGAAATGTCTATTCTTGATATCCACAATTGAAATGCTACTAGTAACAACTAGTAACAATCAATAATTAAATTTTTACTAGTGACAATTTTAATTTCTGATATCATGAATGTGATTGTTACTAGTGAGAAAGCCACTTTAGATATCTGAATAATATTGATATCAGAAATACATTTTCAGATACCAAAAATTATCATTTTTACTAGTAACAATTGAATTGTTGATATCAAGAATAGACATTTCAACTAGTGACAATTTAATTATTGATATCAGGAATTCACATTTTTACTAGTAACAATGCAATTATTGATATCAAAAATTATATTTCTACTAGTAAAAAAATCATTTTGAATGGCAGCCTATGGTGAAATTTCACTAGTGAAAATACAATTACAGATATCAGCAATTAAATTGTTGATATCAAGAATTCATATCCTGGAAATGAATAAAAGCTAAAACGGCTTGCCATAGTCCACTGCTCGTGAATTGTACACTTTTAGAAGAAAAGGTTCTATATAGAACCTTAAAAGGTTCTATCAGCGGCAGCGCTACGTATTAAATTGGAACCCCTAAAAGGTTCTATACACTCTTAAAAAAAGGGTTCCTCTGGGTTCTATATAGAACCCTGGGGTTCCGTACTAGGCCAATTGAACCTTTTACCAAAAAAAAAAGGTTCTATATAGAACCATTTTGGAGTTCCATATATGTAGCGGAGGATGGAACCATTTCTGGTTCTAAATAGAACCATTTCTTCTAAGAGTGTATTATCCATTAGGAATTCCTCAGTGAAGCAATCTTTCAAGCTCAACATCCACAAGTGTTTATTTTGTCCCAAAAAAAGATGACTCAAAAGATGAGAAAGGGTAATGACTAGTCTGTGATATTATCTGATTGCAACGGCTAATTATCCAATCATAAAGTTACAGTGTACACGATTGTGCTTAATTCACATGCAGTGGGTGATTGTGTAAACGTCTAGAGGTGAGAAACAGATGATATAAGTAGAGTTTGTATAATTACCTTACATAAAATGATCCTGCAATAGTGGCTTCCTGTAATTGCTTTTTGATGAACATAATGGGCCTGTACTAGATTTTCCAAAATGGTCAAATTACCCATATCAAACCTTATTATAAGGTGAGACAGAACAACAGAAATGAGAAAAAAAATAGTTGTGTATAAAAGATTCCCAGGAAGGTTTTCACTTTTCACAAAAGGCCTTCTTTAATCTCGCCAAATAGCTCATTTGCTTCTTTTCCGAGGACATACGAGAAATGGGACACATTTGCATTGGTCTAAAGCAGTGATTACTCATTCCTAGTCCCAAATGCAATCTGAATTAACTTCAATGGATTTAAATAGTAAATGTGTTCAACTGTTGAAAGTAATACACTCGTACTAATCCTGCACTATTACCATTTTTGTTACCTAAATATACTCTAGACTAGAGCGAAAAAGTGAAAAGTACAATAATTGACCCTTCACTAAGCCACGCCTGAAAACCGCCACTGGCCAATCATGTCTTAGCAACAACATGACATCATGACTTTTGCGTAAACATACACGCCACTTTCGAGTCAAGTGGCGTGTTATTTCTACACATTTTGAGCTATGCGCGTGTATGTCTACGCCATTAACGTCCGCATCATTCCGCGTGTCTGTACACGCCGTCAAATGTACGAACGAAACGAAGCAAAATGTAGATCTACATCTGGGGGAGCGATCTTTTTTTTCCATAGGATGGTAAGGGAACAGTCATAAATGCCATTAACCCCAGTGACGGTTAGGTTTAGGGACGGGGTTGAGGTAAGTAATATATTTATATAACGTTAAGTCAACGGCGTTCATAAACACGCTGAAAAGCAATCATGCGTCTTGATAGCACGCCAAAAATGGAAATACGAATTGGCGTGCCATACACGCGCTACTTCATGAGATCAGTCTGCTTAGCAACCGTAACTAGGCGCGGGAGGTCTGGCAAGCTTTTCAGCGAGGGAAACATGCCAAAGCATTGCGCGTGTGGATTGTGCAAATCTGATACCCGGTATCCTAAAAGTTTGGACGGGGAAGTGGATTTTTTTTCCTTCCCGAAAATCTAAAAGCCGAGGGGAGAAAGGATGGCGTGATCAAGCAGTGTGGGAGACCCATTCACAACTAAATGAAGACAGGATTAACAAAAACACCTATTGCTTGGAAATATTGCATATATTTTAACGTAAAATAAGACGATTAAAGACAATACGGAGGCTCACTGACATACTTTAAAATATATTTCAGCATTTTGTTAATTGACGGCCTCCTACCTCTGACTGAGCAACTTTGAGCCAATCCGATCGCAGCTCTCCCGGTGTAAGTGTTATTCCACAAGATTTATGGATAAGCAGTTTGATTTATAATTATTAGGATTATTTTCAATTATCACTTACCCTGCTGTTCCTCAATTTGTGCGTCTCCCATGTGAATGGTCAATGCTTCCGCTGGGACTATAAGCTTTAGCTTAAATTTTTAAGAAATTATTCTCTAATCGGTTGCATGTTATGTTGTGGATATATCCCTCGAATGGAAAACTGCAGTCCCTTTTGTTTTGCTCTCTCATGATATTTCACATGTTCGCCAAAAATTACTAATTATCTGATTGGGAATGTCTGACACCGGTGCATACACTGTGATAGATGTGCCAGCCGTGAAAGCTTGACAAGCATAGCAACAGTAACTAGGGAGGGCGGGGCTTAGCGAAGGGTCAATTCAAATGTATGAACAACAATCACAAATTAACAACAATTTGTAACATTACGCTTGTAATGTAAAGACAGAGATACAGTCTATGTGTTGCACACTCATAACTTTCCAACAGTAAATGACTAATTAAATCAGTAAAAAACTAATTAAAAGTTAGATGAAGGAGAATAAAAAACAATCTTTTTTTGAAGTGACAATTTGATTCTGTAGGCGTATGCTTATTCCACAAGTAGTCGGTCAAATGTGCCTGTTCATCAAGTCCATAAAAGCGCTCATTAGGCATATACAGTAACAGCTGGCCTCCCCTTAATGATCCAAACCCCTCCCCATCCCATCCAGACACGCTCGGAGGGATCATGTGACACGTGTCCAAGGATCCAGTGCTGGAATGTCAAGCCTACTCTGCAGGTGCTTTTCTGGCTTTATCTTTTTCCCTGGCTTTTTTCTCCAGATGCATTTATCCATCGCAGGGTCAGAGGTCAAATCTTGAGGTCAGGGACCCCAGGGCAGCTGGAGTCCATCATTCCCGTCACTCCTAACCACTGGGAGGAAATTCTTCATATCTCATCTTGCATGCACTGCAGCTGCAGCTGCAAGACCACCAACAAGTTATAAACGCAGCCTCCCAGAACAAAACCACCCAAACTTACTTACCTCATAAAAATGCAGAGAACATGTAAATATATACAATAACGATCCATACACTCCGAAAAAAGGTACAAAAGCGGTCACCGGGGCTGTACCTTTTCAAAAGGTAAACGTTTGTCTATTTTAGGTGCTAATATGTACAATTTTAGGTGTTAATATGTACATTTTAGGTGCTAATATATACATTTTAGGTGCTAATATGTACAGTTTAGGTGTTAATATGTACATTTTAGGTGCTAATAAGTAAATTTTAGGTGTTAATTGTCCATTTTAGGTGCTAATAGGTACATTTTAGGTGTTAATATGTACATTTTATGTGCTAATAAGTACATTTTAGGAGCTAATATGTACATTTCAGGAGCTAATATGTACATTTTAGGTGTTAATATGGCAATTTTAGGCCGTAATATGTACATTTTAAGTGTTAATATGTACATTTTAGGTGCTATATGTACAGTTTAGGTGTTAATATGTACATTTTATGTGCTAATAAGTACATTTTAGGAGCTAATATGTACATTTCGGGAGCTAATATGTCAATTTTATGTGCTAATATGTCCATTTTACGTGCTAATATGTCCATTTTAGGTCGTAATATGTACATTTTAAGTGTTAATATGTACATTTTAGGTGCTAAATGTACCACTAAGGTACCAATATGCATCCTTTGGGTACAAAAGTTTACCTTTTGAAAAGGTACAGCCCCAGTGACAACTTTTCTACCTTTTTTTCTGAGAGTGTAATGGAAGGTAAGTAATGCACACACTTCCTTATGATTCTCTGACATCCATTATAACACATAAAAAGCAGAACTCAATCTACTTCAGACCATTCAAAGACTCACTTCAGCCTAGATATACACTATTTACAGCACATGATGTAACCTAGGCTAAGAGATTCTGTACATTTCATGCTTTCAAATACATAATTAGCATATTCATGAAAAACCTCTTAAGAAACATTTCTTTGAGTAAAAACCTTGACAAATCAGTACTCAGAATGTATATATATTTTTTCAATGACGAAGTGAAGCTTGTTTTGTTTGCCCTTTCAATGTAATCTCAACTCAACCAATCAGGACGGACGATTTCAAGCTTCACATGCAAAATGCTAATTCAAAAGAAACATAATCGTGCCATGAAAGTGGTCCATTCAACTCTAGCTATATTTTCCAAGCCTTCTAAAGCCAAATGATAGAAATTTGAGTCACTAATTACTGAAAATCTTGGATAGTTTTTCAAAGCTTGAACATCACATCCGTTGTAATAGAAAAATAAGTATAAATTACTCAAGTTTTGTGGAAGCTATATGGATTTTGAACCATGTGAATGACATTAAAATGTAAAACTTACAGATTTGACGCTGAAAATAGGTTACTAGTTTACATGTAAGAAAAAACACACTGTTTAAATGTTCCATTTTCCACACTTAAGCAAAGGAAGGAGTGTTTGCTTTTCGAGCAGAAAGGTATGGCGAGCCCTTACTGGATCTTTGCGATAAGCCAACCGGAGGATGGCGTGTCGAGAAGATCTTAAGCAAAGGTTGAACTGCCAAGAGCCACAAGCCGAGTTCATGCAGACTGGCACTAATGTTGAGCTTATTCACAATCCGTCTTCAGTGATACTTCCACAGGCCACACTATGAGATCTTTATACGGAGCCGTGAGGGAAGGGCCCCCGTAGGGGCCGTCATCAGCAATGAGCAACAACAACACGGAGCTTCAATCACCTTCAATGTTTCGCAGCTTTAGTCTGCCGGGATGCTTGGCACAGATATCAGTTCGTGCTGCCATTACTCACATATAACCTTTGCTGCTGAGAACGGGGAACCAAATAAAAGAGAAACAAGTTAGCTTGTCAGCATATTCGTGGAGACTGTAATGACTGGCCCTTTCACCATTCCTGATGAACTGAAGTGCTACAAAACAGGCCATAAAGAAAGCAGATCCCATTTCATGACGGCTTAAATACAGCAAAGAAATGTAGGGAGAGAACAACACTCATAAACATGGCAGCGCATGTTCCGAAAGAAGAACGAATCCTTGACATTTGAACAATTTGGGTCAGCAGAAAATGGGTTTCAGTTGGACTGAGCAGTGATCAGAGCCACATGCAGTTTTCCACATCTCGCCAATCGAGAGCTCATATTTGCTCTAGTTCAGCATTTGGTATCAGTGGTATGGTAATGACTGTGAAATATGCGAAACAGAATCGTGAAAACTCATTCTAGGTTGACCATCATAAGATTTCAGGCCCTACATTTGACTCAGGAACTCCTTCCGCACTCTAAAAAATGATTAGTTGGCTGAACAACTATTACTTATAAAAGTAATTCGATTAAACACAAAAAAATAAGTATTCGTAACTTTTCAAACTCTACTTAACATATATACACTGTAAAAAATATTGTTGGTTTAACTTTAAAAAGTTTTAAAAAAAAACCCTGGTTGCCTTAAAATTTTAAGTTGATTGAACTAGAAAAAGTGAGTTAGATTTAATCATCAGAAACTCAAAATAATAAGTTTTCAACTAAATAAATTATTTAAGTTGAGTTGACAAAAGAAAAAATGTTGTGATGACAAATGTTGAAAATATTTTTTACAGTGTAGTGTGTGTAACACAAAAATATAAGTTACTAAGTGAACTTAAATGTATGCATAAATAAAGTCATGTCAACTACTTAAACTTACTTAAAATTAAGTAAATTGAGCATTACATTTGCAATACATTTAATTTACCGTGATGCCTTTCCAGCCAAAAATTGGAGCCTTTTTGTGAAGCACATATGTGAAGACGCTGAAAAAAAATGTAAGCTTAACTTTTTAACTTAACTTAAGGTACACTCGATTGTTTATAGCAATTTTGGTCAAGAAATTAACTTTTAAAGTGAATTTACTGATATTTTTTTAAGTAAAGAATGTTACGTGAACTCAAATATTTATGTAATACGATGCATATATTTTTAAGTAAAGAATGTTGCGTGAACTCAAATATTTAAGTACATATAACAAATCTTTTCAGGTTAATTTTAAGTAAAATGATTCCAAGTCGGGATTACTTAAAAAGTATGATGCAAAAATGGTGCATATATATTTTAAGTAAATCCAACACAAAATTTTGAGTGTACTTAAGCGATCCACTGATATTAACTCTTTTCCCGCCAGAATTTTTTTTAAAAAGCTGACAGCCACTTCCAGCATTTTTAATAATTTTCTAAAAAATTTTCTTGTATGAATATCTGAACAAACATATCAAAAGAAAGAGCAGAACCTCTGCTTTAAAATAAATAGCTTCATGCATTCTTTTATCAACACTTAAATGTGGGTAAGTGTCATAAAAACATTTTTTTTTAAAGCTGAGAAAATCATGTTTTTTTTTCTCCAAAGATTGTAGCTTGCATAGCATTTACTATTCCTTTCCATTTACAATTTCAGATCACTTAAAACGTGAACTCAAAAGTTCTGCATACTCATAAAATAAGTAGTTTGTACTAATTTGTTTAATTTAAGTTTGCCCAACTCAAACCAAGTACTTTGTTGCAGACTGATCTCTTGAAATGAGGTATGTATGACACGCCAATTCGTATTTCCGTTTTTGGCGTGCTATCAACACGCATAATCGCTTTTCGGCGCGTTTATGAACGCCGTTGGGATCTGCTATAGATAACAAGCCACTTGACTTGAAAGTGGCGTGTATGTTTACGCAAAAGTCATGATGTTGCATTTTGAGAGTTAGGGAAATATTAGTAATAAAACATAAAAACACTAGAAATAAAATATAGCAAATTTAGGCATCACAAATCGATATTCATTTTGAGATCAGTTAAAAAAAAAAATTTAATAGTGTTAGGGATGCACCGATATGAAAATTTTGGCCGATACCGATAACCGATAATTCTTTATATTTGAAAGCCGATAACCGATATATTTTGGCCGATAAACTTAAATACAATTTTTTATCTAATTTTGAGAGCCTGATTACAAAAACAAAAATCTCACAATTAAATCCACGTCCCAAGCGCACGATTATAATGATGTTCTCATTATAGTGTTGTATAACCGATATGACAGATTTGCGCTGCATTGCGAACCGTATTTTCATTTTTTGAAGAGATTTCAATCACATTTCAAGAAATTCAAAAACATAAACCGTGCTCAACAAGTGTCTCAGCTGAAGGGAATAATACATTATTTATCGGCTTTAATATATCGGCCACATTTTCTTACCAGGCCGATAACGATAACATTAAAAATGAACATATATCGGCCGATACTGATATGCTGGCTAAATAGTGTTATTACATTTTTCTGTTTTAAATGATAATATAGATACAAAGGAAATGTAAAAATATGAGCATGCATAATTGCATATATAAGTTGATATACCTAATACTGGATTATGATTTGAGTCTATAGAATAACTTTAAAGCAATTTAATGTTGCTTAAAACAAGGAATTTGTACGAATATAAGAAATATGAATAGTGCCGTTTGTTTGGAGCTATTTAAATACCATTTATTATTAGCATAATTCTAGATTAGCTAGGGCCAAAATAATCACACCAAGACGGAGACACTACAAAATGGCTTATCAGAAGCTCTATTTGGATTTCGCTTCACTCCACGAGCATTCATATCACACATGCATCATAATCTTCTCCAGCTGCTGAGGCTGGCAAGAGAATTCGCCCGCAAACAGAGATCCACAGGGAACTGCAACCACTCACATCCCAAATGAGGGTGTTGACCAGCAAACATTCCTTAGGTATGACCATTTCATCGGAATTCCTTCAACAACAACAAAAGCCATCCGCTACCTCGTGTGTATTTGCGTAGACTGGTCATTTTCTCAAACGCTACACTAAAATAGTGCACTCAGTAACATAATGATACACTACTGATGGTAATGGGGCAGAATTGACCATGCAGGGTTGGCCAGAAATCTTTCCAATAATCTCATGCAGCAGAAGCTCACCATTTCAATAAATGGACTCAAACCATTTTCACAACCATTCATACCTCACTTTAGAGGCCACCAAAAAAAGAAATGCTGATGAATAGCCTGTGCTGACGTTAGCGATTCCTGACACAGCCAATCAAGGCCAGCTGGGAATGGAATACTTCAGCTTACATATACTGTACGTTTTTTTTTTTTTTAAACAATAATTGAAACAGCATGCAACACTGAACATTTCAAACCGTAGCATGCTAAATTGTTGCCAGATGATCTCACGATGTGACTTTCAGTCGTCAGAAACAAAATATTCCTATTTTAGACCTCAATTTTAGATCATTTCACTGTCTGATCCAATGATAATCCAATGATGAGTTTCTAAATGGAAGGTCATATAGAGTGCATTGCATTCTGGTTATAATATGCAGCCTCCTTATTTTGGCAAAATAGGCTATATTTTTCATTTCATTTCATTTTATTGTTTATTTTTACAGGGACAATGCACAATTAAAAGTAATTGCACCAGACCCAGACAGCAAACTGACATTGAATCAACGTGGAAACGACGCCTCTCATGACATCGAAACAACGTTGATCTGGCACTGTTTTGCTCATCGAATTAACGCCGAACCAACGTCAGACGCGGCATTCGTCAAAGCTAAATGAAAATCGACGCAATTGGTTTGCTTTCCTACGTTGATGATTTCAAGTTGATTTTCCGTTAGTTTTGAAGAATGACGCGTCTGACGTTGGTTCAACGTTAATTTCGATGAGCAAAACAATGCAAAATCAATGTCATGTTTCCACGTTGATTCAATGTCAGTTTGCTATCTGGGGAATTAGCTAATAGCTAGTTTGCATCTGCTGTCCCTGGGCAGGTAAACAAATAAAATAACATACATTACATATTCACCACATAAAACATCCCAATATGACATATATAATATGAAATAGTAAGTAGTACGCCATTCCAAACATACCAAATGCCGTGCAATATTAGCCTGGTTAAAACCAGACCATTCTCAGTTGTAACTGAGTTATGGTCTGGCAAAGCGTCATTGACACATCATTTCCAGAGGGGGACATCGCGGGTAGACCTAAAACCAATCAGAGCGATGAAGGAGATGACGTTTGCAGAGCGGCGGCCGGCGGAGAAACATCGAGTGTTGTTCTTTGCTCGGTTTTTAACAAAAAGGAAACGTTCAAATCGCTTAAAACAGACGCGATAGCTGATCCGAGCGAGTGATGTTCAACGGCGGCGTCCATCTTTGTAATGTAGGCTACATAATCTGCTTCAAAATCCCAGCGCTGTCGTCATCGTGTAAAGCCCACCCCAACGTTTCTGATTGGTAGATTTCGACGGATTGGAAATGGGCTTGAATGAGCTCTTTTTGTTGGAAGTTGTCTGGGTTTTCCCAGGCTAGTGCAATATCGCTTATTACATGGACACTGAAAGGCTGTGATTCTCTTACAAAGAAACCCAAATCAAATGTTGACAAATATGAGGTCAAATTATTAACCAGCACTTTTGCAACTCCATCAATCATAATCCATTTTACAGGCTGCTATCAAGCCTTCATTTGCACATTAGGCGATTAGCCAAGGGCCCATTGTCCATCTAAATTAATACAGAACATCGAAGGCTAGATCTCTCAGCTGGAGCTTATTGTGACGCCCCGATTTCCAGCGAGATTCAATTGCTGACAATACTTAATTTGTTACTGTGATATTGATCCTCTTTGTTCCCTGACATCTGAAAACATGCAGCTGCAACAGTAATGATGACTTTGGGTAATGATTATAATGCAATGGACAGCTATGTGACCAAACAAGCTATTGTGCTGATGGGATTTTCCACAAAAAAAAGGCATCCGTTGATCTATGATTAAAAATCTATGATCTCAAAAATACCACACAGCCCTGTTAGTATACAATTTGCCATAGTACCTTTATTGCAAAAGTTATGCACCAATACTGCATTTTTAACAGAAACCGAAAGGTTTCTTTTAGCCAGAATTTGAAAAAATTAAGTTTGGGTAAATTAATTTGGGTAATTAAACTTTCTAAACACGAACTCAGAGTCTCAGTTTGTGTTCAGGAATGGTTAGAGGACATTGTGCTTGGGACGTTTTTCCTCTTCAAACCAAACTTGGGTTTGACAAAGTTTAAAGGAATAGTTCGCTTTTAAAAAAAACTTTTGCTGATAATTTACTCACCCCCATGTCATCCAAGATGTCCAAGTCTTTCTTTCTTCAGTCGAAAAGAAATTAAGGTTTTTGATGAAAACATTCCAGGATTTTTCTCCATATAATGGACTTCATTGGTAACCAAATGGTTCAAGGTCCAAAAGACAGTTTCAGTGCAAACTGCAAACTGTTCAAAGGGCTTTAAATGATTCAAGATGATGAATAAGTGTCCTATCAAGCGAAACGATCGCTCATTTAAAAAATAAATAACAAAGTTTAAGTTTTATATGCTTAAATGCACGCCTTGCTCTTTTCCGTGATGCGCGTTTGTGACTCTCCTGTTCGAACTTGTTTATCAAAATGAACAAATCTTTTTTCGTGTCATTTGGTTCATTCAACAAAAGAAATGAACAAGTTGACTCTGGAAAAGATTTGTTAATTTGATGAACGAGTTCGAATAGGAGAGTCACAAACGTGCGTCACAGAACAAAGCAAGGCGACCATTTGAACTTATAAAACTTAAACTTTGTTTTATTTTTTTTTATTTTTTAAATGAGCAATCATTTCGCTTGATAAGACCGTTATTCATCGTCCGGAATCGTTTAAAGCCCTTTGAACAGTTTGCACTGAAACTGTCTTTTGGACCTTGAGCCGTTTGGTTACCATTGAAGTCCATTATATGGAGAAAAATCCTGGAATGTTTTCATCAAAAACCTTAATTTCTTTTCGACTGAAGAAAGAAAGACGTGGATATCTTGGATGACATGGGGACGAGTAAATTATCCACAAAAGTTTTTTTTTTTTTAAAGTAAACTACTCCTTTAAATCTTAAAATATGTCTGTGCCATTGTCAAGCACATCAGAAATGTCTTTTATAAAAGCTACTTAAATATCTTAATTGAACTAATGCCTAATCCTGTTTGTGAAACCAGGCCTAAATTAACTTAATAACCAGACACAAAGCCTAGAGAACAGGGGGGAAAACACTATCTATGTTAGTACAACTGTCCTTTTGTTCAGGTCTTGCTTAGGTCTGTGCGATGAAGGCCTCTGTGAAGGAAGCAGATCTCTTACTTCGCTGAGTGGTTGCAGACAAGGTAGTGAGGGTGTTTATACAGTTTAGCATGCCGTTTACATTGTCCGCGGGGAAGCCATCAGCGCAGTTATCTTCCAGCAGGGTTATGAAGATAAGATGGGATGCAAATAATGACAACTTTCCCCCCCAAAAAAACAACAACTTCAAGACAGGCCCACATCCTTTCCAGAACAAGGAAAAGTTGGAATGCTGTTATCGGCGAGATGTAGGTGACGATCTTCTCGAAACTGCTCATGGTTCGCATTTGTGTGCTTCAAATAAACACATATTTTCAGATGGGGACCCCACAATTAGTAACTTGAAACTCACTCTCGGCATGTAGGTCCAATTCTCTGGAATCAATCAAAACTCCCAAAGGAACTCCCTGTTCCCCCCTTAATCTCCTGGTTTTATTACTTTCCAGACAGAGTCGGCCCGTTCCACCCAGCCCCCCATTCCTCTCTTTTGTACTGATCTCCAGCAAAGCCTGTGATTTTTCACCACAGCACATTGCTTTTCATGCAGCAGAGCAGCTTTCATCAGCCTCTGCACGCAAGACAGCCCAGCCGCAAACTCCACTACGGCCCGCTTTCATCGTACGTGAGCCCAATAAACAAGCGCAAACTAGTGAAAACATGTTGCCAATGCCAATGAAGGAGTTAAATGATGCATGATCGTGCAAATTAAATGTGCACTTTATGAACAAAGATGATTGATAAACTAACAAAAGATTCAGGTTCTATGCTGAAGCAAAAATACTAATTTCTCTAAAGGCATATTTACACAGCTCCATTTTCTGCGCAATGTTTTCCATATTCGGCTCCATATTATGTGCAAGAATGCAATGCGATGGCATATTTTTTAAAAAGGTAGCTGTGAGTGACCCTGCATCAAAGCCACCTCTGATGCTGCTTTGGCACTGTGTAAATGAAGTGCAATCTTCATCATGTTAAGTATTCATGTAGCCTACCTATATTCATATTTTAAAAATAGTTTCATAGGAATATTACAGATATTGCAATATCAGTGTAAATGCGTTTATGCCACCTCTGTGCAACATTAAGACATCTTCTCTGGTTATACATGCCGATTCAGTTGGGTAAAGACAGCATTATATTCATAAGCAATATATATTTGTCCTAGGTGTGTTTCTTGCTTGGTTTCATGTGTTCAGTCCAGAATTCTACACACACCAAAATAAACATGGCAGATGTAAAATTAAGGAAAAATATCTAGGATTATGATGCAAAAGATGTCTAAGCAGCATGTGATACTCCAACAGTAACGTTATGTGGAACAAAACACTGATTTCCACTCCACAGACATGATCATTAACGAGATTTAGGCTCATTAATTAGCTTCCATTTGATGAAGGAATGTGGTTTTCCATTCAGGTGAAAGTGTGTTAATGCAGAACACACCGTTTCAGGGCAAATATAGTAGATATTTCGCGTATGTTTTGATGTATGAGGCTGTCTGAACGGTGTGTGTTCGCTGAACGGGATGAAATCAAGTTAGTTCAGATGAAAATAGTCACACACACTCATTTCACACTGAAGAGAAACAGGCAGCGGGTCGCACCGCAGAAAGTTTTAATGCTCTTTAATCTCAGACTTACCTTTGTCAGCATGTGAAAGTGTGATCGTGAGGCAGAAAAGAGAGAGGAGCAGCCGGGCTCCCCGCTCCGCCATCACTTTAAACACGAATAAAAGAAGTGTGGAAAGCCTCGGACACGATCCCGATTTAAAATCCCCCTGATCGCGCGCACGGATCAGTTCAATAGTGTGAACAACGCATCCGGAACGAGTTACTTCCGAAAGTTGCCGAAGGAAACATGAAGCTCGTTGAGCAGAGACACGATCCGCCGCTTCAAAACTTCAACAGGCGACCGAGTAAAATCAAAGTCAATCCATATTTGCGGGGTTAAACCAAAGCCGAGGTGGAGAATAGCAAAATGAGAGGCGTCAGTGCAGACATAATGTGTAAAGGTGAAGAGAGAGAGAGATTCCGGACGGTTGGAGATATTTTTTCACTGATCTCAGAGAGAGAAAGAGAGCAGCAGGAATTCAGATAGGAACCTGGAAAAACCGGAACCGGAACTGAAAGAGATCGGGATTCATTTGACATGGCCATCACAAAAGCCTGGAATGGGTTTACTATTTGTTTACACCAGTCTCTTTATTGGCTAATTTGAACAGTTTAATTCAAATCCATATTAAGATATTTAAAATATATATTTTAAATACCACACAAAAGATCTACCTACACATTGATCAGGTGATCTCTTTTTAAAACCGTTTGTTTTCAATAAATAGCCTAGCTAAACTTTTAAAACATAATTTCAGACTTAGCCTATGATTTGTTAAACATCTCTGGTGGAACAAACATTACGGCATCCAACGATCAAGTTCTTGAGTTAAAAAACACACAATCAATGTCACAAACTAGGCTATTTCTTAGTTTGTTAGTTGACAGAAGTTATGTTGCGTTCACTCAGGCTTGTCAGGCATAAATTTATCACATGCTTCCAAATAGCAAATGTAACTGCACTGATAAAAACTACTAAACTAATTCTAAATGTAATGTAATTTCTACCTGAATAACTTAGGTCAGGCAAATTCTACACAGATAAAAATGATTTTGTGGTGAAGTAAATACTAGAAAAAACAATGTATTTACATGAAAGTTCAAGTAAGAATAAAAAAAGAAGTAAATTCTATAGTATTACTCAATTCATTCGTGTAATGAGAGCGTGAATATCAACATTACAAAATTAAGTAAAATTACTCAACTTTTCTGATACTGGTGTTCCCATCATGCACTGGGCCTTGAATAATTAATGCGGTTTATTTCACTGTTTTCCATATGTATTTACACTACTTTATCATTGCTTTTGTTGTTTCTACTTAAAATGACACATTCAAACACAAAAACGATCCATCAAATGTTATTGTCTACCAAGTAGCCTATTGAGGTCTGCGTTCACACATAAGTTCAGTAAAGAAATTATGGCGACACACGCTAAATGTATTGATTACATAAACATTTCTGATTAAAAAGTGTAGTATAATTCAATGTTACATTGTTTGATTGAACTGTAATACAAAAAAATCAATTAAATAGATGTTAAATAAAAATGAATTATTTTCTTATGTTAATTTCACTTAAGTTAAGTATAGTTAACTTAATTCTATTTGTGAAATTTACTCAAAAAATATCAGTGCAAAAACAAAGTAAATTTTACTCATTGTTTTTTAAGCTAGTAATTAAAGCATAAATAAATATACATTTTAACATTAAGTAAAACCTAATAAACTTTCTGATACTGCAGTCCCCATAATGCACTGGGGCATGAATATTTAATAAGGTTGCATTTTCACCGTTTTCCAGCTGTATTATTATGTATTATTTATGTGTCAACACAATAGGCTATATTTACTTAGGTTTTATAAAGCATACACTTTAAAACATATATTGAAGTTTACTTTGCAATACTCTTTTTAAGTGCATTTTATTCTTACAATATTACACTGAATTGAGCCATGAATTACTTAACAAACTTTAGAATTTTACTTAACTTAGTTAAGTAGATTTTACTTAATTCCATGTGTGAAACTTACTTTAAAAAATATGTGTATGCAAATATGCAACAAAAAATATATATATAATATACAATATGTAGATTTTACATATTTTGTTTCAGTGTGGTTCAATAACCAACATTCATATTTTAAATATTCTTTCTAAATTATTATATATTTTTTTATATATATTTTTTATTGGAAAGCCTTTTTTTTACTTTTTAGTCCTCTACCATTTTTTAGACTTAATAGAAACAATGTAAAAAAAATCTATTCAACTGCCTGTGCAACTCGTGGTCAGATCTGCTCTGGGAACAGTCTCTCAGAAGAGCTCCATCTACTGGCATTTACAAGAATGTGACAGTGGTACAGAACATGGTACAGTAAATTCACAAAATTGTCTTTAAAAAGCATTATTTTAGGGTCCTTTTTTGATAGTGCACTGATTTCTCCAAATAAATGTTCTGTTTTGTAAAGAAATGTGATGAAGGTCTATTATTTTTTGATCTGTCTTTGGGTTTTGATCAGGATATTAGGTATAATTCTCACATTAACCGCATGCATGCTCACCTCAGTATAATCCTTTTTAACATGCATTGGTAATTATTACTCGCCTCTAGTGTACTTCACGTTATTCGTGTGGTGAACTTTGCAGGATGCACACCAGTGATATGGTATCTCAACAACACACTGTCTTGATTAGCTTAAACCTTTGCGATATATAAACTTGATTAGGCATTTGTTTGCACAGAGTTGGAATGATGGACAGAACCGAATTTTATGTCTTCATGGCTATAAATTGTCCTCACTTGGTGGCTCAAGGATTAAAGCACTTGGCAGTGAAACTGCTGAGGATTACAGGGATTAATACAGGTTTAGAAAACATGGCGGAATTAATCTGATCACTGTAAGCACTGAGCCTTATTAATTTAAGACAGATTATTTGGTTGTGGATACTGAGACATCATAAGCCATATGGACACCATCATGTTTGCGGCCAGAATTACAGTTCAGACTCGTCCAGATTGATGCAGGTTAATATATCTTTACCTTCCGAGCTCATTTCATACTCCCCTCTTTCCAAGTGTCTTCTATGTCACTCTTCTTCTTTAAAAAATGGCTAAGTTTACATAATCCATTACATTACACTTTTTAGGTAATATAATCAGACTACTTTTAGATTACTTTTGACCAACCTCATTTATCACATTGAATTGAATAGGATAACAACTGGGATTCACTGATAATCCGCTGTTACTGGTGAACGGGGCCGAACCGACTTGCCCGCGAGTGGGCGTGGTTTCAGCGCAGTTAGTGGATGAACACAATGTTTGAGGAGACCGTGAGGCTGTCAGTCGCCACCGGTGTGGATACTGGCATTCAGAATCACAGATTATTATTTTTGGAAGTATGACCAACACAATTTTCAAGAAGTAAGAAACATCCACTTTTGTTCTGGTTCTGACATTGCAGTAAATCGCACTGATTAAATCAAAAAATCTCTTATCATATCACAGAAAACCATGCAAATATACTTTGTTCTCAACTTGTTCATGTTAACGTTAATGTTAACGCTGCAGCGTTGCGTGACTATTTAATGTCCTTCCGTTATTATCCTTGTTTTCGCATGGGCCGGTTGCTGTCTCTTTTTTTCTGTCTTTTGCATTTTACAGCATTTTATCTGTTGTTTCTGGCGATCGTCGTTACTTTGAACTTTTCTGGATCTGGATTATATCAAGTGTTGTGAGAAAAGGCTATAAATCTCCACCTCCAGCATCCTCACACGCAATATAGCCTAGCTGATACTCCTTCTTTATGTGTACAGATGTGTGTGTACAGATGTGACGTAATGACGCAAAGACGAGCTCAAATCTCCCGTAGAAATCCAACACTGGAATTAAAAACGTTATTACATGCTTACCAGTGGTGTAGTCTAGTTTTTTGTAGTGAGTATACTGTGATATACCAGCAGCCCCCCCCCCCCCGCCCGCCCGCCCGCCCGCCGCCACCACCACCCATTTGCGAAAAATTTTCAAAACTTGTGTAATATTCCTTTAAAGTTCTGTCTTAATAGATTTGATTATTATTATTTTATAAATTACATTTTACTATGCAATTTCTTTCATAATTCCATTGAGTTACTTTATTTATCACTATAAACTGTTTTAAATTAAAGACATTTGAGCTTCTGTGTGTTTTAATAAACTATTATTAATAGCATTAGGCCTACTTGAAGTAGGCCTATACTCTACTGTGCAATAGTAATATATTTCTTTTAAACTAGATTTTGACAGGTTGCATGAAGCAGGGGCGTCACTAGGATTTTGATCATCACTTAGGATTTTTTCTAAAAAAAAAAAATAAAATAAAAAGGTGACACTTTAGTTTAGGATCTAATGCTCACTTTTAACCAGTTTCATTACATGCAAAGGCAGGATTTTATAATCACTGTTGTCCCAAATGTGAGGTAGGTTAGTTAGAGGAGTTCAGGGTTTTCCTGAGAAACATTTTATTTCTCTGATCTACATATGTGCATTTTAGGATGTTTTGAAGGCCAAAAAAAAAAAATTAGATAACAGCTTTAAAACCATGTCAGTGGGCAGCTGAGCTGATTATTTTTCTCTCCCCATCAGCATCACCCTCTTTTTCTCTTTGTTTTTCTCTTGCCCTGTCTCTTCCCCTCCTAAAGATGAGCCTGTGACTGATATATAGGCTTTTCATTTTTGTCTGTCAGTGAAGAAACTAAACATGGGGTCAACTGATAAGTGTATTTTCCCTATGAATATTTTTTCTCGGACACGTTTATTCACTGAAAGCTACTAAAGCTAGGTAATTAGTTTATTAAATACATTCAAAACATATACACATTCATTATTGATCTTATGACTAATACAGGGCCATAGACAGGGCTTTATAATCACAGATGTCCTAAATTTGAGGTTGGTGCTTCAATTTTTTTGATTTCTCTGATGTGCATTTCAAGACGTTTTAAGACCAAAAAAAGAATAAGAAATAGATTTAAAACCATGTCAGTGGGCAATAAATTCTCTCCCCCCTTCGAAGGCTGGGCTTTTTTTAACGTAATAGCCTAAAGGCTACAATTTTTATTATATTCTCAATATGTACACATTCGTTACTTGTGGCTAAAATGATGAAAAGGTCTTTGTTAATGTTTGTCCCCTCGCAATGACAGTAAACTATTAAATTGCATGAGTCACGTTACAGGCCTATTTATTTCACTTCAAAAAGACGAAATTAGACAAAACTATAGCCTATTAGTTTGCCTGATTATTTTTTGTCATTCGTTTAACATTTATGACCTAAAAAAATGTAAATATGAAATGTTAAGTTTAGCCACTTAGGCCTACATCTTTTCTCGCACTTGCCTGTAAGCGTCGAGTCGCTCTGCTGAAATTCGCGCTCAGCAGCGTCTTTGAAATAAAGCCCGCCTACTTTGATTTGATTTGTCATCTCAAATATTCTGACATTGACGAGCAGTGACAGACCAATGAGCTCAGATGAACACGAACACACACACATTACACACACCCTGTCCTCTGTTTTTGACGTGCTCTCTGCTCGCGCGCTGAATCTGATTATAACAGAACTTAAGGGAACACAAAATTCTGTCGCCTTACGTTTAGGGGGGCTGATGTCTTAGGAAATATATTTCACAAAACGATGTTGTTACGAATCCTCACGCTTTTTAAAGTGGGCATACGGAGATCTTTGACATTTCCTAGTGGGTATACGCAAATCCTTGACATTTTATAGTGGGTATACGGCGTATACCTGCGTATCACGTAGACTACACTACTGATGCTTACCGCTTTGAATCGAGCCACGGCAAGCAGAGAGTTTTGAACACTGGCTGGTTATGTATTTTCTCAAATATGTATTTTGGATAATTTCTAACCCCCAAAAAGCTTTAAAATGTAACTCTACACGCTTGCCTCATTTAGTATAGGCTACGCAGTTCTATGAATATGCAAATGATATAACTTTCAAGAATAGACCCCTTTTCAGTTGGTAACCATGGTGACGTTTTTATGTGGCCGGAGCTTAGGTGGAGGCAGAACGATAGCTCTGGCTGCTTCACTAACGCTAGTTAGCAATTTTATTTGCTTGGTTTTTTTTTTTTTTAACAATGACTGAAGAAAATCAGATTTTATCTTAATGTGTAAAGTCACTCTGACCACTGTCCAGGACCGCGATTGTTATTTCCAAAAGTTATTTTTAACGGACAGAACCAGATTGGCCGACCCGTAGCCTTCACACGCTCACTCAATGCATAAACGATCTGACAGGATTAACGGTACGTTACCTCGCGTGAGTACACCTAGAGAAACCGATCGTAAAGAGAAACTGAGGACATATAAATCTTTAGATGCCTATAACTATGTGCTGAATGATCATATACAAGACTTGTGTGTACGATCCGCAGTTCTGCCTAGCCAGCGCCGAGACGACGACAATGTAAAGTGTGACATTACAGTACGATTTTAATCATGTGAATTTTTTCTAGAAGTAAAAAGTCCAGATACAGCATATTCATTTTCATTGATACTTGCACCAAACAACACAATAATGATATTTAATAATAATAAAAGTAATTTAATCTCCTTATTATGTAGCCGAATCTGTCCAGTTTTCGCTTTGTTTTGACTCCAGCTAGCGCCGTGACGTACCTGTGACGTCGGCGCAAAAGGGGTCTATAATGTTATTTTGCATGTGCTATATCATTTTTAAAACAGACTACATGCGATAAGGTCTGTGTTTGTAAGCGATATACTCTCCGTCTCCGTACACCGTGGATGTCTCTCCTGGTTGTGAACTCACTTTGGACTAGCACTGCATGCGAGAACATGGCAGAGTTTTTGACATAAATCCCTTTCCTTCTCAGGGTGGCTTATGAATATGATTTTAAAGAAAAGAAATTTAAACAACAGTAAATCCTGGAATGTGTCTTAACTTGAAAGTACTTCAAAGCAGAGAATTAACAGTGCATTTGGGTTGAAGATTAAAAAACTCAGAGCTGTAATGATGGTAAGTGTGTCGTCCATCTCTCGCCACACCAGGGGGCTTCGCATGTGGAGGCGACTCGTCCCGCAGCACAGCGGGGGGCAAAAAATGCCTGCCACAAATTCATAACCAATTCTTGTTTTGTGCCTGACCAAAGCTTCCCAGAGTGTGTCGGGACAGAATCATCTACAGCTCACTGGAATTTAATGTGGTTAATATCACACATGTTTGTGTTATTGATGGACAGTATAATAGAGCAAGACACAAAACATCTGTCTGTCTGTCTGTCTGTCTGTTTGTCTGTCTATCTATATATCTATCTATCTGTCTGTCTCTCTATCGGTCTGTCTGTTTGTCTGTCTATCTATATATCTATTTGTCTGTCTGTCTATCTGTCTGTCTATCTATATACAGTATCTATCTGTCTGTCTGTCTGTCTATCTATATATCTATTTGTCGGTTTGTTTGGCTGTCTATCTATATATATATCTGTCTGTCTGTCTGTCTATCTATCTATCTATCTATCTATCTATCTATCTATCTATCTATCTATCTATCTATCTATCTATCTATCTATCTATCTATCTATCTGTCTGTCTGTCTGTCTGTCTATCTATCTATCTATCTGTCTCTCTGTCTGTCTGTCTTTCTGTCTGTCTCTCTATCTGTCTGTCTGTTTGTCTATCTATCTGTCTGTCTGTCTTTCTGTCTGTTTGGCTGTCTATCTATATATCTATCTGTCTGTCTATCTGTCTGTCTGTCTGTCTGTCTATCTATCTGTCTATCTATCTATATCTATATCTATCTGTCTGTCTGTCTATCTATCTATCTATCTATCTATCTATCTATCTATCTATCTATCTATCTATCTATCTATCTATTTATCTGTCTGTCTGTCTGTCTGTCTGTCTGTCTGTCTATCTATCTATCTATCTATCTATCTATCTATCTATCTATCTATCAGTCTGTCTGTCTATCTATCAGTCTGTCTGTCTGTCTATCTATCTATCTATCAGTCTGTCTGTCTGTCTATCTATCTATCTATCTATCTATCTATCTATCTATCTATCTATCTATCTATCCCACAAATTTAATTTCTCGTTTAATTTATATGCCAAAAATCGTTTTTGCGTGTATATGATACGCAGTGTTCGCGGGCATTTGATACGCACTATTTGGCATGTGCTCACGCACTCCCCACCCCTAATCCTACCCAAGAGATTTAGAGTGCATAGCATATGCACTCAAAGACCTTTTTTTTGGCGTAAATAGCATAATAAATTAAATTCGTGGTGTAGATACGCACTTTCATGAGATCGTGTTGATCTACCTGTTTGCATGTGCTGTAAAATGAAAACATCCAATAAAAGGGTCCTGATGGAAAGATACAAACTGTGGATATTTTCCAAATTATGCGCAATCATACATTGTAACAATGAAGTGCAATTAATTCAGCAGTTACATAAAGTCAAATGCATGTGCATGTACTCAGTCATTGACCCTGGACTCTCTGGAACTGTGCCTTGCATTTCATTGGCCATTTATTTATGTTTATTTATACATGTTCTTGGCAGAAGCCATGCTGGAGCAAATTTTCAGATATTGTGTGGTGAGAAGTACTTGGATGAAAAATGCTATAGTGGGGCAAGACTGGGAACACTAGAAAGACATAACCAGTGAAGGAAAGATGTGTACTACTAAGAATTGCGTATGACGTAGAAAATTTTTGATGGGGAAATAATGAAAATGAACTGATTTTAGTAACTCGTTTGAGAAGGAGATGAAAGAGTCTCAGTAATATTTGGGTTCCAGATGTTTATGCTGTAGGAAACCAAATAAATCGAATTGCCAGAACCCACATTATACTTGGAGATAAATCTACTGTCATCTTGTAAACACTCATATTTCCAGTGTGACGATTCTCCCAGATGCCGGTTCTGCTTGCCATCAATATTGTAAACAGAAAACACTGTAAATGATTCTTCTTAAACAACCTGACTAACAAACCTAAATATTCTGCAAGAGAAATGTCGACCAGTCTCAACAGATTGTGAATTTCAAAACATGAGAATGTGTGTGATAATCTGTTCGAGAGGCAGCTGTACAGCAGAAGTTTATGTTGCGAGTCAGGAGGAAGGAATTGCCATTTAGTCTTCTAAAATAAAGTAATGTTAATGATCAGTTAAGCTGCTTATAATAGCGCCACCTTGTGGCCGATGCACATGTTCATTTTCACACAATGTCCAAATCATAGACAGTATAAGAAGTGGACAGAGCCATCTCATTGAGACAAGTGAAGCCCACTTTTAGCGATTTTTTTTAGCGAGAGTTCCCGGGTTCAAATCCCGGACGAGCCCCCACTTGTCACGGCCGGCTCGCAAGCCATGACAACGAAGGAGACAACACGTTGGATATTTGCTCAAAAGAATAACATTTATTAAAGTAAGAATAATTAAATAAGACAGAGACGAGACGGAAAGCAACAATAAGGACTTCAAGACGCAAACGGCATGAGGATGGAAGAGCACGCACCGTCACAGCTGAAAGGAACTGCTTTTAATTGCCGGCATCAGCTCCAACACAGGTGCAATTCCTTAGTCAATGACGTCACTCACTCCTATTCCCTCCTGTTAACCAAACAGAAAGAAACACACAACACCCAAATATAACCCATACTGGGTTCATAACACGTGGGTATTAGCCTACTTTTACAAAAAACTGCTTCTATGGGGCCATAACATAAGCTACAAGGTAATGGAGCATTTTATACATTGTCGAGTTTCTTTAGAATTAAATAATGGACAAATGGAGTCTTCAAACGCCTCAGATGTAAAGTCATTCACTGTCAAAGTGACGCCAAAATGAATGGGAGTCAATGGAAATGCTAATGCAAGTGAAGTTCTGCTACAAGATGGCTTCAACTTTCGGTCGATGGATTACCCCCTTGGTACAAATACATGCATTTTTGTAATGGTAGATCATTATTTGATTGGCTGTTGGGGGCTATGTTTTTTTAAGGATCTGAGTCATATTAGAGGATTTTCTAGGACGTCCAACGAAGAAGATGAATACCAATTTTCAGTCAATTCATAGATCATACGTTTGCTGAGTTATGATGTTTGTTTAGTTGTAGCGCCCCCTATTGGCAGAATTTTATGAAAATTGGTGTGTGTCCTCAGAATGTCCTGTTGTCTTCGTGTGTCAAGTTTCGTTAAGCTTGGACATTGCATTCAGTAGATAGACAACTCAAAAAATGGGTGTTGCCTAACCATTTACAATAAATTGACAAATCAAAGATATTTCTACAACTTTTTGCCAGCATCATCTGGCTGTGTAACTGTTTTGGTGAAGATCGGACCAATGGCCAAGGACGAGTTTGAAAAAGTAGGTTAAGAAAATTGAAAATGGCTGAATATTTTAATTGACGGAAATGACATTTTTGAGATTTTTGCTTCATTTTGGCATCACTTGAACAGGTTTCAGTGTTTTGTTGTGGAAATGAGAATGAGCAATGGAATGCTGTTATCAGGTAAGATTACTTGAGCACACACTGAGTGTTTCAGACCCACCTGCTCTACTGATAAACTGAGTTAATGCATGTTTGCTTTGGCAACTTTGTCAAGCTCATTTTCCTTGAAATCCATATCAGGAATCGGATCCTTTTAAAGGCAGTTTTCTCCTGAAGGATGCACAAAAAATGTTGCAAATTCAAGTCTTAATCGTCCCAAGTAATACTTCTTTGTTTCGTCAATGTAAAGCTGTTTGTTCACTAAATCCAGCCAATAATTTCATGAAGGCAATTGCAGATTTCTTGTTCAGCAAATTTTCAGTTGGTAACACAAGAATGGTGATCAACCAACAAACAACAACGAAAGTTTAATTATATTATATATTTACATCTCAATCATCTAAGTTTTCTTTTCCATTGTCATTTGTGCAATTGTATTTTTCCATATACTGTATACAATATGAGAATATTTCTCTAAATTCAATACTTAGTAATATGTAAAGATTTCAATATATCAGAATGGGAACATCCTTTTTTTCTCATTTCATTATTCTATGAAGAGCTACAATAAATGGCATGTGTATTAAATAGTTAAATGTATTAGTTGACCGTTAGGTTAGGGTTCGGGTTAGTAGAATAAGTTGACATGTAGATGCAAAGTCAGTAGAATGTCTAAAGTGGACCATCGAAATAAAGTGTTACTCAAAAATGTAAACAAAGTTTGCTTTACTCGACAGTTATTTGTATTTTATTTGTGAAGTTTACTAGCAATATCGGTCACATTTTAGTTCAGGGTCCAATTATCACTTTTAACCACGACTTTTGCCTCAATAAACTCCTAATTACTGCTTATTAATAGTTAGTAAGGTAGTAGTTAAGTATTAAGTGATGTGGAATATGGCATTCATACACTCTAAAAATGCTGGGTTGTTTCAACCCAAATTTGGGTCGAATATGGACAAACCCAAATGCTGGGTTAAAAATTTTATTAAAAAATTGTGCAGTTCAAAGTGAAAGTTGCAGTTGGGTTAATATTTTAAATTACATTAACATTTGGGTTTGTCCATATTTAACCCAAATTTGGGTTAAAACAACCAAGCATTGTTTAGAGTGTACAATTTCCTAGTAATATACTGGTTAGTAATAAATTGTGTCTTCACCAATTGTAGTTTCAAATACGCCTCTTGAGAAGAGTGAATTTTGACAAAAGAATATTTATGTAAAAAGATGTTATTATGTATCAAGTTAAATAAAAAATGCTGGGTTGTTTTAACCCAATTTTGGGTCAAATATGGACAAACCCAGCCATTGGGTTACATTTTTAAACTACATTTTTAACCCAATGGCTGGGTTTGTCCATATAAATTGGGTTAAAACAACCCAGCATTTTTTAGAGTGTGCATGTACGGTACTGGCCAAAAGTGATGTCCGGCCTTTAGGAAAATGTACATCTTCACCCTTTATTCAAATATTTAAAAAAAATTTGTTTTTGTAAGCTTATTGCATAGGTGTGCTTGAGTCAGTTGTTTAATTTTGTGAAATCGCAATGAAACATGCCAGATTGTGCGGACATAATTTTTGGCCGGGCTGACATACAAAGAAATTTTGAACACATGCAAAAACAAGAGATGCTATCACGGTTATGTTGAGTTTGTGTAAGTTATCATGGATGTTTAGTTTGTTTTCATCCATTTATGTTCCCTATTTAAGTTTTAAAGGTGCATTGTGTAATATTTAGGAGGATCTGTTGACAGAAATGCAATATAATATACATAACTATGTTTTCGGTGGTGAACCTAATGAACCGTTATGTTTTTATTACCTCAGAATGAGCCATATCCATCACACCACACTGGTCTCCATACATGTTAAGTTGCCATTTCGCGCCGCCATGTTTCTAAAGTGGCCCTAAACAGACAAATGCGTTTCGTTGCACTGTAAATCCCAACATCACCACTAGATGCCGCTAAAAATTACACACTGCAGCTTTAAAATTTAAGCCTGTCATGTTTACTTGTCAAGTCATCTTCATTTATGTTGTGCTTTTAACAATATAACAGTTTTACAGTGATAATAGGAAATTACAGTAAAGTCCAGCTAAAGTTGATTGATTCACTTCTGTTGCAAAGATCATTAGTTATTAACTTAGGGGACGCTTACACGACACCACAAATAGTAAATTCTGGGTTTAATTCATGACATTTAAAGTTCGATTTTTGGATTACACTTTAGAATACTGTTCCTTCATTATTGAATAACTACACAGGAACAAATGAGTAACGCACTATTAACATTCTAGTAACTAAGAAGAAACCAACGAATTAGTAAGTAATGGCGCTCGGTCGAATGTAATAGTTCAGTATTAGCTAATCAGTAACTACTATTTTTCATACCTCACTGAAGACAAAGAACTACACACAGTTTCATAATTAATATTAATAATGCATAATGTATATGCGGTAATGGTAACCCCATTAGTAATGAATCAAGTGTAACTACGTCCTACTAAAGGAGCTATTAATAATTTGGATCAGTATTCTAAAGTGAAAAGCATGATAATTACCTATTATTATGAGTCATTGTAAGATTGTGAGGTTTCTGTAAGGTTTTGACTCGAGTGTTACGACATCTTTCATGAAATGTTCCCTGTCTCAGAGTTTGTTTGCAGAATATTAATGATGGATGTTTACAGTTTCGTCTCTCCCTTCCTCAGACGAATGTAATAAATGCACTGGTTGATTTATTCCCTCACAAGGTCAAGCAGAGGTGAAGTAGTGTGTGTTACGCATGCTTTACAAATTGCCCGTTCTTCTTGTTTTCATGAAGAAAACCAAACTAGAAATCCAACCGAGAAGAAAATTGTATTGCTCGTATAATATTTAAAGTTAAACTCCATATCAAACGTAGCAAATGAGAGCGTTGGTGTCTCGATTGTGCACTAAGTGCAAATAGTCTGTCTTGTTGACGAACCCTCATTGTGTGGTTGAGCTGATTGGAAATGGAAAAGGAATGTTGTGAAGAGTATAACCAGACTGTATTACTAGGGTTAGGCTGTGGTTTAGGGTTAGTTGCATGTAATTACTGTACATTACACTAAAGTAAAGTTAACTTTTTTTTCACCCTTCAACTACTAGAGGAATTATAATAGTTTCAGAAGAAAAATCTGAGAATCTGAGATGCGATCAAAGTGCGATATTAAAGAGATGTAATTTCTTTTCGTTTAGGCCTTGGAAGTACAGTATAAATACACATTCACACATGGAAAAGAGTTTTACACCAATAACATCATTTGTCCTCAAGATGACTTTTTTTTTAAAGATTACATCTTTCTCATTATTCTTCTTGAGTAACATCAGATACGTGTAAACATCCTCTAGTCTATGAGCTTTATTAAAGCCTCGGGAGGACAAGCTCCCTCTGCTGAAAGTCCGGGGTCATGAACTTAATTAGACGTAACCAGAAGATAGACCTTTCCAGACAGATTCATGCAAACATGCCAAATTACTTTCATTTATACTGGAGATGACAGAGTTGACCTGTGTGCTGCAGATCAGAACTAAAAATATAAAATATGTCAAATAAAATGTAAAATAAAATATGAATAAAATGTCAAATAAAATATAAAATAACATAAAATAAAATATAAAATAAATATAGAACAAAATATAAAATAGAATAAAAAAATAAAATAAAATACAATAATATATTATATAAATTCATATTAAATATTAAATAAAATGAAATAGAGCAAATTATAAAATAAAAATTAAACAAAATACTATATAAAATAATATTACAAATAAAATATAAAATAAATATAGAACAAAATATAAAATAGAATAAAAAACAAACAAAAATATAAAATAAAATACAATATTATATATAATATAAATTCATATTAAATATTAAATAAAATGAAATAGAGCAAATTATAAAATAAAAATTAAACAAAATACTACACAAAATCATATTAAAAATAAAATATAAAATAACATTAAATAAAATATAAAATAAATATAGAACAAAATATAAAATAGAATAAAAAATAGAATATCATATATAATATAAATTCATATTAAATGTTAAATAAAATATTAAATAAAATTAAATAGAGAAAATTATAAAATAAAAAAATGAAACAAAATATTATATAAAATAAAATAGTTTTAAAGTTTTAAGTTTCTAAATTAATACTTTTTCCATGAAATTACACAACGCATTCTCATCCCAAGGCATCATATACTGACGCACATGGCACATCCAACGCACATGGCACACTTTAGCGTCATTATAACACGTTTCGGTTATGGGTAGGTTTAGGGCTGAGGTAGGGTTAGGGTTAGACCACTAGGAGGCGCCTTCTGGCCCATATATATCTACGTCTCATATTGACGCTAAAGGGTGCCATGTGCTTTGGCAAAAGCACCAGTATATGACGCCTTGGGATGAGAACGGGCTGGATTACCACAAACAGAAATAAAGGACCATGATTGTGAACAATTACATTATTCATGCGTTTACTAGATTGCAACCTTGTCAGATTATTGCAGTGCATCCATAATTATCTGTGTTGGGCCTTTGTTTATAAAAAAAATCCCCCGCCAGTCTGTTGAGGATGAAAAGTGAACACTGAAATGGACAACCGCTGTGAAAACTAAAAAATGTGCTGGATTTCTAAAACAGTGTGAATGCGGTTAGGTTAGAAGGCCGTGTGTGATACGTGTCTGTGCATCAGGTGTGTGTCTGCATCATGCTGTGGCCTTGCGTTGAACAGCTCTGAGGCGATGAATAACACATTATGGTGATTGGTTTTGTCTGCTACCTGCGATCGCTCTGTCTGTGGAATACGAACAGCCTGCTTTATTACCGCCTCTCTCTGACTTACACACTGCAGATGATGGGCAGAATAAATTGGCTAGGAGGGTCTCATTATTTAACATAACTCATTCCACCAATGAGAATGTATATTTTTTTTTATGTGTGGAGGGAATAATTTGGCTTACCAGCTGACATCATTATCAGCATTCATAACTATGAATATGCTAATTTCCAATCAAACTCTGGTATAAGTGTCTTTTATAGAAGTTTTTTTTGCAATGTATCCGTTTTATGTAAGTTTCATGTTATGTCTGTGCCTTCTAAATGGACTAAGAGTCTGGAAATAATAAAATAAGTTGATGGTGATGATAAAACTTTACGTTAGACCCTCATTAAAGCATGAGAATTCATGAACCCTTAATGCAACATTTATGAGGACGTTGGCATTGCTTTCTGTGCGGTGGCATCATGCCTTGCCTGGCAGAGCGCTGTATGTTCTGGCTCTGAGACCCAGTGAGGAGGGAGCGCTGCCAGTCGCTGCTCATCACATTATTGTTGAGATGTTCCCCGCCAGTAACACCTGTTCAATCGGACTGGAGGAGCTCTAGCAGAGCAAGCCCATATGTCATGCCAATCCCTACACCGCTCCTCCAAACCCTACCGTCTTACAGTCACAGCCAAGGAAACATCTTATTCCAATATGCTTCAAAATAAATAACAATGTAAAAATAAGACGGAATCAAAAAAAAGAAGACACCAAAAGTGATTTCCAAAGGGATATTTATGCAAGTTCGATTAAACCATCACAATATGTGTAATAGGGAAGAACAAAACACTAAACTTGGCCAGAATTGAATAGCCAAAAAATGTTTTATAAAACAAAATGCATTCACTCTAAGAATTCCTGGGTTGTTTAAACCCAACTTTGGGTCAAATATGGACAAACCCAGCCATTGGGTTACATTTTTTAATTGCATTCTTCTAACCCAACGTTTGGGTTTGTCCATATTTGACCCAAAGTTGGGTTAAAACAACCCAGCAATTTTTAAAAGCAATACATTGCAGGTTCAAATATTTTCACACTTGCACCCAATTTAAGGTTTGCGTTCTCGTTAAGGGTTTTCTGTTAGAACAGTAAAATACATGGAAACTGTAAATATCCATCATTACAATTCTGCAAACAAACACAGATAACACTCTGGGTTTCCCCATATTGATTTTATTCATGCTGCTAGGCAGTCTGGACCATAGATAGGCTATCAAAAAATAAAGGCTAAAGGTCTCGTCTGCGCTGCTGGCCAATGGAGGTCGACGTCCACACCTGGCGGCCATCTTGCCACAGTCAGCTCGCTCACTCGTAACAAAATCATAACTCAATTTTCAAACGGTTTGGTTTGTTATAAACGTTAGAGACGTTATGAATAATAAGTGTATACAACATGACATCATGACTTTTGCGTATACATAAACGCCACTTTCGAGTCAAGTGGCGTGTTATCTCTACGCATTTTGAGCTATCCACGTGTATGCGTGTATGTCTACGCCATTAACGTCCGAGTGATTCCGCGTGTCTGTACACGCCGTCAAATGTGCGCGCGAAACGAAGCAAAATGTACATCTACATCTGGGGAGCGATCTTTTTTTTTTCCTAGGATGATAAGGGAACAGTCATATATGCCATTAACCCCAGTGACGGTTAGGTTTAGGGACGGGGTTGAGGTAAGTCATATATTTATATATACAGTAATAACGTTAAGTCAACGGCGTTCATAAACGCGCTGAAAAGCGATTATGCGTGTTGATAACACACCAAAAATGGAAATACGAATTGGCGTGTCATACACACGCTACTTAATGAGATCAGTCTGGTGTGTAAATAAATAATCATCCAGAATTATAGCCATATTAATAACGTTCGTAAGAAACCAAACCGTTTGTAAATCCGTCAAGATTTCAACGAGATAAGAGTATTTGTGTTCGTGCTGATCACTCATCTTACATCAGGAACCACAGAGCCCACCAGAAAGCTTGCCTGTGACAAGATGGCCGCCGGTCATGACGATAGAGACTCCGCTGTAAGACATCTAGAATTTATAATGGATATTTATGATCTGGATACCATGGACCAAATGTTCGCCTTAGCAAGGGGACCAATCACAGATGACGGCGATGACGATGATGACGACGTCTATGCGACACACCGAAGCAGTTTGTTTATACCGATGGATCCAACATGGCAGCAGACGCGAAGTTACCTTTCGATGCAGCCTTGGATACAAACGCCATAAATCTTTGACCCATCGTCTTCATCCTCGTCTAATTTCTGTCCTTCTACAAACGTCATCTGGTATAACTGAAACGAGTGGCTATGAGCTACGTAGAAGGCGCATTTGATAGACATTCGTAGCACCCAATAAACGGCTCTGGAGATTCGTAAACCACGCCTCAAATACGAGAAAATGAACATGTGGTTCCCAGACCACGTCTCAATGTCAATGATACGTGTCTTGACGTTAGCCAGATTACACTCTAAAAAATGCTTTAAGCCAAATTTGGGTCAAATATAGACAAACCCAAATGTTGGGTTAAAAATGTCAGCTGAGTTTGTCCATATTTGACCCAGAGATGGGTTAAAACAACCCAGTATTTTTTAGAGTGTAAGATAACACAGGCTTTTAAAGGAACATCTAATGAATATGTTCAATGACGTCTTACGCACAAGCTTATGTAATGGACCTTATCGCTGTCATGACTGGATCTGGTCTCTCGCTCGTATTCTGCGTTGTGATTTGACCAATTCGCTCATTCGTTCTTCATGCACTCGTGAGTCTGTGGGCTCAAATCCTCTATAAATTGCAAGGACACATCGGTTTTGTTGATTGGTATTAGAGCCCGACCGACAAAGTATTTTGAAGGCCGATACCGATACAAATATTTTTGGGTTTTAAAATCCGATATTCCGATATATCTGCCGATATTTTATTTAATTATTTATTTATTTATTTTATACTGGACATGATAGTCACAAATTTTGTCATGCTTATTTGAGTAAAGGGAACTGATGGGGATGTTCTTATAATTGTTATTCAAGCAATGTATGTATCGTGACCAACTCAACGAGTGTTGCCAACAGGAACGGTGTAGAGTGCCCTCTGGTGGACAAACTATACAACTCCAACCCTCATGACATGGTTCAAGCGTGTTTCGTTCGTTTTTATTTTATTTTTGAAATATTAATTTATCGGCCATTATAACTGCCGATACCGATAGTTTGGAAAATGCCTAATATCGGCCGATAATATCGGTCTGCCGATATATCGGTCTGGCTCTAATTGGTATTTACTGAAAAGTGAAATAAAACATCCTCTCAGTGGTGTTTTGCTGCAGACATAACATGCATCAACAGCTCGCGTTCCCCGTAGCAACTGTTGAGTTACGCTATTTACCGTCAAACCACGCATTTTTGTCTGCAGCTCCCAAACAAACCACATGAGGGCACTGTTTTAACATGAAATGAATAACTGCTGTTGAATTCAGGAGGATTCACAATAAAACTAAATACAAATCTAACTCTGTTACACTTAACAAACAGACCGTTATCGTTCATTGCGTGGACGCAAATATATATCGTTATATACCTTTATAGTTATCGTTCTTGATGTAAATATTACAAGCAATACAATTTTCCTCTTGGTTTGGTTGGTGTTGGTCTCTTGGCAATTGCATAACACACACTACTTCACCTCTGCTTGGCCTCGCGAGGGAATAAATCGTCTGAGGAAGTGAGAGACGGCATGCAAACTGTAAACATCCATCATTACAATTCTGCAAACAAACTCCACAGGCTTTTCAGGGAATATCTAATGAAACTAAATCCAGGGCTCTGCGTCAATCCCTCACACAGGCCGGGTCATTATGACGGATGAGGTGCTCTGACCCACTAACACGAAGCCCATTATCTGCTGAACAACATTCTCTGCACACATTATACAGCCTCATTTCTCTAAAGACACACACGGGCGGACTTCACGCTGAAACACTACACCTGAGAGCCAGTCTAACACAATAGATCTGAACTGAGACCAGCGGGATGACGGGAAAGCAAGGTGTGGGATTATCAAAGGAATGTAATTATTACCAAGCCACTTTCTTCCCATAACTTCTGATTTATTCTGTTCTCTTTTGTTCAGAATGACGGGGTTTGATGGGAGTTATCTGGGATAAACGAAAGCCTCCCTCCCAACCAGAACCAACACCAGAAAAGCTTTGAAGCTCAAGCTTGACAAATAAAAGAACAACAGATAAACGATCTTCTGGGCCGTCAGATTCATTACATGCAAGATGAGACATGATGAACAACAACAATATTTTAGGTTCGGCCTGAATCATTGTGAGGACTTTTCGCTGGTTAATACTGAGCAAATCATATTTTCTATCCCGAAATCTCATTTGAATCTCTTCCATTTACATAGTTTGTATATTTTTATATTGTTTTTACAAGTACAACACACATGAGTGGAATAAATGGAATCTTATACGGACATACTAATAAAATGTCATAAAGCAAATGAGAAAATAATGCTTAACTTTATTAAATCTTTAAGTTGCAGCCTTTTAAAGATTAATCAAATAAGTATGTAGTTTGGTTTCATTAAAACCCGTTAAACAGCATTAGAATACAACATTAAAATAGCCTAAATTCAGTGGCGCAAAAAGTGGCTATGCGCTATATGCGGCGCATAGGGGCGCAGCACAATGGGGGGCGCCAAAGCGATGGTAAAAAAAATAAATAATAAATTATATATATGCTATATATTGTATTTCTATATGTAGCTGCCGTTGTGCGTTTCTAAATCATTTCTGCATTCCTTCAATGTTATATAAAATTTTAGAGGACTAACAGCCAGGCTAGAGTAGGCGCCCTCATGGAGAAGGGGGGCGGGTAATATCGCGAGCGGGCGGGGGCGCCGTGAGCGCTGAGCGAGCATGTACGAGTAGTCGAGTTGTCGTCGAAAAAAATGGATAAAACAAAATGCTGTGGGGCTAAAAATAGAAAAAGAAAGAGAGAAAAGGAGATGACATGTCAATTGATGCGACAGCAGCTAAATAACTGCATGCATTGCTGAAAGCCAACAGGTAGGATTTAAAATGTGACATCCAGGCATGTGGCTATGTATATCTCGGTGGCCATCGGGACTACCGGGAGATTCCCGCTGGGCCGACTTGCTTTTCAGCCAATACATTTCATCCTTTTTTAATTTATTTGTCGTAACGGCCCACAAAACTCATACATTTGTTTGTTTGTTTTTTGCTTAATTGGCGGTGCTGTGCTGGTGTAATGCATTGGTCAAAAAAAGTCATATTTAGTTTTTTTTTTTCTGACACACTGGCCCATGAAACATGTCATTATGCGCTTATATCTTTCAAGTATAGAAATTAGTGTAAAACTAATTATGAAAGTTTCCTTTATTTTTCTGTGCATTTGTTTTACAATAGTCTTTATGGCTATTACTATCATGGAATTAATATTATTATGATTTATAATCATAAAACTACTGTTTATTGATTCAATTAAAGTGTTTTTTTCCAGGAAATTAATATAATCATAAATACACTTGGGTTGTTTCAACCCAAATTTGGGTCAAATATGGACAAACCCAAATGTTGAAAATGGTTAAAAATGTAATTTAAAAAATACAGTTGAAAGTGAAAGTTGGGTTACAATTTTAAATTACATTTTAACCCAACATTTGGGTTTGTCCATATTTGAATATGTATATTTTTATAAATCTCAATTTTTTTTTAATTATTATTATTGTTTCTTTCTCATTTTTTCTTATCTTAAATTAAAAACCTGTAACATGGGGTTGTTTGACCCAGCACTGATTAAAAAGAACAACCTAGCAAAGGGGTTAATGTATAAAAACTCAACCTACTAAGTCAAAATAACCCAGCATGTGTTCTGTTCAATATTTACCCAGTGCTGGGTTGCCAAATAACCCAAATTGGGTTGTTTTTAACCCAACATTTTGTATTATTCATAAACTGCAGGCGTAAACAGCCCACAAAAATCATTTGTGCTCAAAAATTGGTGAAGCCTTACAAAAATGTCTGAGAATTAGAAAGCGAAACTGTCATCGGCACAGAAACAACACAAACAGAAATCTGAATATTTGTCTGTGGCTAGGACAAATTTTACCACGAAAACTATAACCGTAAAATTGTAATAATCATTTTTATTCTATGAGAAGAGCCCACACAGTTATAATGTCCAAAACATTGGAATCACTTTCAGAATTATTTCTTAAGGATAAACATAACGTTGTAGTCTCTGGATGCTAATATCGTTTTATAGTTTGGGTGTTTCTTCACATGATCTATGCTTCATGATGGCCTCTTTCTCTCTGGAGTTGTGTTTACATTACACACTCATTTCATTACCAGCCCATCCTCGGGTCATTTCACAGTCAATCATCACATAAAAAGCTGTTACTCTTGGATCATGAGAACAGTGTCCATTTCAGTTTCCTGACAACCTGTTCTGAGAATGGAGACGGATGGGAAGCGTTGGGACATCCGAGGTTCAGTTAGCGCTCCCTCGGACACTTCTGAGCTCGGCAAGCTTGTTTGCTCTGGCATTCGTTAGTGTTGCTTGTTTTCCTCACCATATTTGCTCTAAAGGCCGACTCCAGCTCGAGTTATGAAAGATAGACTGTATATGCATGCACACATTTTTTTTTCCCCAAAAGATGTTGCTGATTGATTGCCAACTCCTCTAGCTTTCTATGTATTTTGGTATCTTCCTACTATTTATAATAAATGACATCATTTACTACAGTACACTCTAAAAAAATGCTGAGTTGTTTTAATCCAAATTTGGGTCAAATATGGAAAAACCCAGCCATTGGGTTACATTTTTAAATTACATTTTGAGTTTGTCCATATTTGACCCACAATTGGGTTAAAACAACCCAGCATTTTTTAGAGTGTAGCTACGATATTCCAAACAATTAGAGTTTTAGTTTTAGTTTGCTAAATATATATATATATATATGTATCTAATGTTACAGGAATATTAACTGACTTTTTCTATAAAGTATTAAAAAAGAAACTTGGGTCCCACTTTATTATAATAAGTGTCTTTAAATTAACCATTTACTACAATGCACGTATAATGTTTGTTTTTTTACAATTAAATTGTACATATATTTAAGAGTATTTACAAGTAATTAGAGCTTTATTAGATTCTGCAATTACACGTTTTTAATACAACATGAACTCAACAAGTACGCTAATATTTTGTATGTTAGTAGTTAACGACACCTATTATAAAGTGTGACCGAAACTTGAACATTGTCCACGCAAAGCTATAATTCTTAATATCCAGTAATCTAAAGATGATTGACATCCATCAAGGACAAGCCATATTATTTGGCATGATAATTTCTATGAGGTTGATTTTGCAAATGTGATTTACAAAACAAATGTAGTGCCTAAGTTTGAAATGTAGCTAAGTTAGATATCTAGTTCAGTGAAACACAGGCTGATCGGTCTTTTACGTGCATTCTGCAAGCGATGACATCATTACTGCATGGCGCAAGCTGATTGGCCTCTACTTATCCAGCAGCCAATGAGATAGCTTGCTCATAATTTCAATAATCTGGTTCAGTGTTCACTTAAGCTGGTCCTGCAGTGCTTCGGCGGATGTGTCAATCAAAACTAACTCTAGATGGAAAATAACATTATTCAAGAACCGCTATAAATCCAAACCAATCTCTTGTTACCTTCAATTATATTAAGTTTATCTCTTTAAAGATGCCTAGATCTGGATTGACACACCCAAAATCCAGGGACAGGTTTTGGATCAAGATAACTTGCGTAATACATTTTTAGCATGCTGAATTTACTAGTAACTAATGACTATCTGTAATCACTGAAAATGTAATTAACATCGTGCCTAAAGTATATCGATAATCGTTATTGTTACCATTGTTGATATTCATTTATTTTTATTTTTTTGTTTCTTTGTTCTGTGAAAAAGCAAAAGTTCCAAAGTAAACGTAATCTAATGTCATCAATGTATATGCATATGTTAACTGCCCCCCCCCCCCTTTCTGTCTTTCTGTGTTTGTTATAGGGGGCGCTATAGCACATCTTCTGAAAGAGTACTGAATCTCCTGATCAAAACACAGACAAAGAAGATGCAGAAATCAGCGATCTCATATGTAATCATATGCATTTGTAAAATAACATGATCATCAACTTTAAACAGCATATTAATCAAAACTGCCTAATGTTACTGAACAAAATGTCGACCCAGGACCGTGAAGCTTTGAGGTATTGATGGACTCGACTTTTGCCAATGCGTAGACATCCAACGCACATGGCACCTTCAAAAGTTACTTAAGTAGTCAACTAAGACATAAGTTAACTGAGACGAACATTTGTAAAAAAAAAAAAATAATTCATATTGTGGTGGTTTAAATTACTGAGGTCAAATTGACCCCAGTGTGTACAAAATGTTATCAGATTTGAGGGTAACAGGAGGGTTAAAAGAGTTAAATGCAATATTCACACACATTATAAATGCATAATTTGTAGGAAATATGAGCTGTGTGAAGAACCCACACAATATCTGTATATTAGTTCTCAGTCTCTGTTGTATTCCAGGAATATTATAGGCTCTGCTTACCCACTCACAGAGCGCTTCATTAATACTCGGCTTGTGTTAAGGTGGGCCTTGGGGCAAGTGTGATGGACTGAACATAATAAGTAACAGGTGTGTGGGCTGGAGGGGGTGTGAGGCTTCCAGCTGTCCCAGCAGTCTCAGGTCATGTCCTCCCCATCTGCCGCTTCAGCTCCTGGTGTTTCCCAACACCTGAAGGGTGATGCCCTCGTTCCTCCAGCCAGGGGTCAGATGCCCTCGAGAGGGAGCCGGAAACATGCTGATCATACAACGGGTCTCTCTGGGACATACAGGTGCAACTCGAAAAATTAGAATATAGTGCAAACGTTCATTTATATCTGTAATTCAACTTAAAAGGTGAAACTAAGACTCATTACATGCAAAGTGAGATACTTCAAGACTTTATTTGTTATAATTTTGATGATTATGAACACCTTTTCACAATGTTCTAATTTTGAATTTGGGGTTTTCATAAGCTGTAAGCCATAATCATCAAAATTATAACAAATAAAGGCTTGAAATATCTCACTTTGCATGTACTGAGTCTTAGTTTCACCTTTTAAGTTGAATTAGAGAAATAAATGAACTTTTGCACCATATTCAAATTTGTTGAGTTTTACCTGTAGTCTTGAATCTTCTTCCGGTATTGCAAAATAAACACGGCACAATAATTCTATTGTGGCATATGCAAAATAAATACGACACAATAATTCTATTGTGTCATATGCAAAATAAACACGACGGCACAATAATTCTATTGTGGCATATGCAAAATAAACACGGCACAATAATTCTATTGTGGCATATGCAAAATAAACACGACGGCACAATAATTCTATTGTGGCATATGCAAAATAAACACGGCATAATAATTCTATTGTGGCATATGCAAAATAAATACGGCACAATAATTCTATTGTGGCATATGCAAAATTCTATTGTGGCACACACAAAATAAATACGGCACAATAATTCTATTGTGGCATATGCAAAATTCTATTGTGGCATATGCAAAATAAATATGGCACAATAATTCTATTGTGGCATATGAAAAATAAACATGGCACAATAATTCTATTGTGGCATATGCAAAATAAACACGGCACAATAATTCTATTGTGGCGTATGCAAAATAAACACGGCACAATAATTCTATTGTGGCGTATGCAAAATAAACACGGCACAATAATTCTATTGTGGCGTATGCAAAATAAACACGGCACAATAATTCTATTGTGGCGTATGCAAAATAAACACGGCACAATAATTCCATTGTGTCATATGCAAAATAAACACGGCACAATAATTCCATTGTGTCATATGCAAAATAAACACGGCACAATAATTCCATTGTGTCATATGCAAAATAAACACGGCACAATAATTCTATTGTGGCATATGCAAAATAAACACGGCACAATAATTCCATTGTGTCATATGCAAAATAAACACGGCACAATAATTCCATTGTGGCATATGCAAAATAAACACAGCGCAATAATTCTATTTATGCAAACTAAACATGGCACAATAATTCTATTTATGGCATATGCAAACTAAACACTGCACAATAATTCTATTGTGGCATATGCAAAATACTGTAAATATGGCACAATAATTCTTTTGTGTCATATGCAAAATAAACACGGCACAATAATTCTATTGTGTCATATGAAAAATAAACACGGCACAATAATTCCATTGTGGCATATGCAAAATAAACACAGCACAATAATTCTATTGTGGCATATGCAAAATAAACACGGCACAATAATTCCATTGTGTCATATGCAAAATAAACACGGCACAATAATTCCATTGTGTCATATGCAAAATAAACACGGCACAATAATTCCATTGTGGCATATGCAAAATAAACACAGCGCAAAAATTCTATTTATGCAAACTAAACATGGCACAATAATTCTATTTATGGCATATGCAAACTAAACACTGCACAATAATTCTATTGTGGCATATGCAAAATACTGTAAATATGGCACAATAATTCTTTTGTGTCATATGCAAAATAAACACAGCACAATAATTCTATTGTGGCATATGCAAAATAAATACGACACAATAATTCTATTGTGGCATATGCAAAATAAATACGACACAATAATTCTATTGTGGCATATGCAAAAAAAAATGGACGGGCCCTGGTTGAGTAGTGTGTTGAAATTCACGGTTTTGATTAGGGGCGTGTCATTCAGAAACACACTCAAGCAGTTGACCAATCACAACACACTGGTCCAGCCGACCAATCAGAGCACAGTGCACTTTCCTGAAGGAGGGGCTTTTAACAAAACTGTTAAAATTCAGAAAAATCCAGCGCCTTCAGCTACAACAACAGTCGGACCAGAGTAAATGAATGAATCTGTCATCTAGCGCTCTATTAGTCTCACAACCTTAATTCAAATCGTGCCTGTTTGAATGAAATCGATCCAAAGAAGCATCATTTCAGACCTGACCAGAAAGCAACCCCTAGCAATGCAATTATGTTCTAAGGGCATTTGTTACTTGTCCATAGGCTTTCTTAAACACAGTAATTGCATTGCCTGGTCGCTCTGGCCAAATATTTATAACAATGCAATGACTGCTTAGGGAGCTATTACAATGTGGAGCCGGCTGTGATTGATGGGATATCAAAGTGACCCCAACCAATACACCAATAGCCTTTCGCAATTACTGCAGGCTTTGTTCATGTGACCAAAGACAGCATTCCCACCTGCAAGTCACAAAACACTGAATTTTTAAAAACTCGAGGTGAAAGGGATAGTTCACTTTGAAATTAATTTTTGGTATGTTTTATCTTACCTCAAGGGCATCCAAGATGTAGGTGTCTTTGTTTCCGCAGTAGTTTCAATTTTGATATTTTTAGGTCAAACCGTTCTTGTCTGTCAGTCATATAATGGAGGTCTATGGTCACCACCTCAAAGAGCATGCACAGAGAAGTCCAAATTAAACATGATTTTATGACTCGTAAATGTAAGTACACATTGATGGCCTAAGACACGAAACGAGCGGTTTGCGTGAGAAAACGAACAGTATTTATATCGTTTTACCTTTATATTAGAAGTGTTACCCTTTCACTGTGAAGATATAAACATATATTTAGATATTCAAGAAATCATGGAAGACGATTTCGACATATCAACAGACAACGTTGATTTTTTTTCGCAACCGCGTCACTTCCGGCACTTGCGCAGACCGAAGCGCCCGTGCCCTCAGATCTCTTGGACATGACTGTGATTACAAGAGGTGAAAACGATATAAATACTGTTCGTTTTCTCACACAAAGTGCTCGTTTCGTGTCTTAGGCCATCGGTGTGTACGTACATTTACGAGTCATTAAATCATGTTTAATTTGGACTTCTCTGTGCATGCTCTTTGAGGTGGTGACCATAGACCTCCATTATATGACTGACAGACAAGAACGGTTTGACCTAAAAATATCAAAATTGAAAATACTGCGGAAACAAAGACACCTACATCTTGGATGCCCTTGAGGTAAGATAAAACATACCAAAAATTAATTTCAAAGTCAACTATGCCTTTAACATTGCAAATTGCGAATTTAAATGTGTCCGTCTCAAAATAGAAACAGGAATGTTTTTTGGTTTTGTTTTTTGGTCTGTGATATTGCACGTTGCCAATTTGTCAAATATCATTACCAATTGCGCTCGTTCCTGTTGCGTGCCCTCAATGGCAACCCGTGTGGGCTCCGTCGAGTCTGAGGAGGCGGGAGAAACTACGATATCTGATATTTTGAATTGGACTGCAGTACCTATTTCCACCACTAGGTGTCATTCTTACATAAGATGGACACTTTACTATCCCATAAGGCCACGGGAGTGCTTGAAGAAAAGAAAGGGAAATTAATACACGGCGAATGTATGTCCGGATTACATTCATACTACTCTATATAGAACATATATTGTTTGCAGTTGTGAACTAATAACTTATTTACACTAGTAGGCATCTACTCAAGAGAGATTTTGGACGCAGCCTTTTAAAGACTTTGATTAATAGACATGAACAAACAACTGTTATAGCACTTAAACAGTGTAAAATATACTTAAATGTGCCATTTACAATAGTGCAGATTACTCAAGTAATATAATGCAACAATTTTATGCAAAATCAGCTGTGTCTCCTAAATATATGAAGAGTTCAGATGCAAAAGCCTCTAAATGCCATTTGAAATTTTCTTCTTGAATGATGATTTTTATCAAACTTGTATATTTAAGTTCAGTGATCTCACTTAAATAACAATTAATAGGTAATTATCATTGCCATTTAAGTGAAATCACTGAACTTAAATATACAAGTTTGATAAAAATCATTATTCAAGAAGAAAATTTCAAATGGCACTTAGAGGCTTTTGCATCTGAACTCTTCATATTCAACCTGTTTAAGAATTTATGTAAATGTTAGATTTACAACTGCCTTTCAGAACGTCCAATTAATATTTACATACTTCCAACCAAACAATTTACACCGATCATCCTGTTTATGAACAACTACATCCTCTTGGTACTTAATGTTTGCACTTTTTGTACACACTAAGAAAAATGTATGTCCCAATGTACCATTTTAATACGAGGGAATTTTCCATAATATGTGTTTCTACCAGGACATGTTTTTCAAGTTTAAAAGTACTATACGCCTCAACAGGCACTGTTGGAGTCATAAATTGCACTGTTTACACTAATTTTCTCAACTTTTTCATTTTCGGAGACACAATTTCTCTCTATTTTCGGATCCCTTGCATATTTGTACTCGGATACCCTGTGAAGAGGAAAACATGCTGAATGTTACAGCGTATCAAAGGAATTGTGTGCATAATGACACATATTAAAGTGTGTGTGTGTGTGCATGGTAAATAACTTGACTGGGATCTGGAGGTACAGTGACAGATGTGCAGATGACACACTCAGCGTGGGACAGAGACTCGTGCTTTCACTCTCATTCCTCATTTACAACACAAATTTACTATGACTACAAAGCCAGAATGAGTGATGGAAATGAATACATCAAGAAATTATTACATTTTTTACTGTATTTTTCCATAGAACAGAACCTGTCATAGTCTATAATAGCAGGGATAAATGGTACATTCATCTTCAGTATCTTTTTATAGAATTTGTTTTTAATAATAGAACAAAAAAATACTACAAAAAAAATAAAGTAGAAATCAAGTGTACACAAAAATACCAATACAAGACATGAGCTACATAGCATAAAAAATGTACATTTATGAAAAGGGGAATGTAATGTGCCATAGAGTAAACGTGAATAAAGTTTTATTTTAGTTATTTACTGGACACAAATTATGTTTATTATGAAAATATTCCACTCATGAGGCAGCTTTAATTGTTGATGAGGTACGTGAACTAATTTTTTAATCAAAAATAAAAACTTAATAACGCTAACTATGTAGTTGTGTGTGTATATTACGTTTTAACGGTAATAAATGTAAGATTTTTTTACCTCTGATTTGTGATATTTAACCATTTTAAATGTCAGATATTTAACAACATTTGAATCAGCAGAATCACTGAATAAATTGATATAGAAGATCCACACAAACTTTTCCTCTGAAAATTTAGAGTCTCCAGTAGTAAATAGTTGTATCCCTTAAAACTCATCTTTGATCATCAAATTTACATATTTAAACATTTTTTTCCTTTCCATGCCCTAAAATTAATGTAATATTCAATGAATATGCAAATCACTTACCTCAGAGATCCACTGGTTGACGACGATCACTCGACGATCTGATCGTCGTTTGTGGCGTCAGAAACAGCAGCGATTTCAAACCGTGTTTTTGAGACTGTCGTTGGTTCACTGCAGTTTTAAAGAGAAAATAGGCTTACGAATGTCTTAAAGTATATCAAAAACATCACATAGACATGTAAACTACATTAAAAGCTGGATTTCCACCACAGGGGGACTTTAAAAAGGGTTCAAAACATCATGTTTTCCATGTAAGGTCACTGCTTGACATCTGGTATCATCAGTCTGATACTTCCCTCTGCTGGATACTGGTGGTATTGTTACTGTTTATCTTAGAAAATATTGGCTCCTATAAAGCTAATGGGCTTCAGTAACTCTGTGGAAGAAATTGGATCGCATTAACAATCTAACTAAACACTTTTGTAACAAGAATAGCCTATTATATATGATAAGTGCACTGCATCAAATGTTATTCCATGGTTATTATAAAGTGGGACCAAACAGTATCTGTTTGAGAACGTCGTTAACATCGTGTAACAGAATTTAAAAGAAAATTTCATTTTGAGTTAAGTCTTTTTTGTTGAGAAATTACAGTATGTTTGGTTCATGGGATGATGCAATGACAGACATTTTTATGATTGCACATTCAGATATGTAAATGCTTAGCCTGTGAGCCAACCATATCGTTATTGAACAATTAGCACACATTGCAAGCATTTTATTTTATCTATTTTTTTTTTTTTACAATCAAACTGGTTATCTTCAAGGACAGCTGAACAGACGTGGAAAAAAGAAAGACTTTTGTAAATAGAATTTAAGTTTTTAGTTAGTAACTTCTTTAAAGTTGTAAAAGGAGAACTCTGGTTGTTTTCATGATAATAGAATGTAAAGAGTTTTATCTCTAAAAACTGTTTAGCGTATAATGCTAGTACTGGGGGCATTGACTAAGTAAAAAGAAAACGCTAGTTTATACCACTAACAAGGATCAAAATAGCCCCACAGTAAAACAGTAACATAATGAGGGTCCATGAGAACTTTGTAAGTGTACAGACCCTTTAATAATAAGACAGTTCACTTCAGACAGGAGCGATCTCAGAAAATAGTCTCGATAAGTCGATCCCCGAACGCCGTTCGAAGTTCGCTGAACTTCATACAGTTCAGATCACTCAGCACGACGTTCGTGGTTTGACTTATCGAGACTATTTTGTAAGATGGCCGGTCTTCACACTAAAGTTCTCCAAAGTTATGTACACCACCTCTAAATATCATGTAGTTCCTAAAACATTTTCGTTTTGGTTTCATATTGTTCATTATTTGTTTCATAGGTTGTTAATCCTAAAACGAACTCTTTCATTTTGCGCTGCATTACTGTCAGTGTTGTTGACTAACTGACGGTTGCACTGTTGACTCTCGCACAGCCTCGAGCAGAAATCTACACAAATAAGCGCACACATACTGCCAATAAAAATCTAAATGTGTTCAGTTCAAATTAAATCACTTACATTTTAGATGCAAAAATTGCTGTTTTTGTTGTGTTTCAGCAGCAAAAATAGTTCCAAACAAAAATCACAGCAGAACCACACCGCATGTCACAGGAGCAAGTTATTCACCATTTTGAACGAATCGAATGAATCGAAGATTCAATGACCCGTTCATGAACATGTCGCATTCTTGAATGAATCAGCCGTTTGAACGAATCGTTTGAATGAATTAATCAATGACTCACTCATTACGGTCGCCTGCCGCTACCTACTGGTGGTTTAGTGTTAAATGTTTAAAAGTATGATCATTCAATTTCTTTCCAATGTTTCTTATATGTAAATTTCAATAAATTTCATAACATTATTTTATGCAATTGTAATTTTTCAGTGTAGCTGAATGATTTAATTTGGTCAGCCCCTAGGATAACATCCCTATAATGTCTTATTATTCGAAACACTTCGAATTATTGATCAAAACAAGGTGAAAGATGAAGCATACATTTAATAATATTGGGGGAGGAGTGCCCTTTAAAGGTGCAGATATTACAATGGTGATTTAAATATCAAAGCTGATTGAGCACTGATGAGAATAATTGTTTCAGAATAAATTAACACACACAAAATAAAAATAAAAAATCTGAACGAGCAACTTTTTTACTTGGAGATTTACTTATGAAAATGCAAAGGCTTATGTCGAGCCCTCCCTAAATACAGCAATGTCATCAGGGTCCCACCTTGGCCCACCTTACCTGACCACGTCGTGGTCCACCAGAAATTATAGGCTAGTTTACCCACCTCTTATTTTATCACTACACCTCTGCTCTCAACTTATTATATGCCCCCATATACTGGTGTATTAGAGCTTACATTCGATTATCATGAAAACAAATCTCAGAGAACGGTCGACGAGGTACCGATGTCGATGTGTAATTAGACCAAAGGTTCATTTTGCGTCTGAGTTCTCCTTTAAAAACACAACATAGCAACATTAAAAGCTTGTTTTTCATTCATTAACTTTGAATTACCTCATGTACAGTACATGATTAAATCATCTAAATCCAACACATATTTTCAGCGCGTGAGATAACCAGCTCCATGAAAAACAGATTTTTCAAAACTGCTATTAATTTCATGTTTAATGAGCAAAAATGATGATGCCTGATCTCAAAGTGCTGAGCAGCCGAATCTATCAGACAAGTCTCTGCTCTACACCTCCCACCAAATCTTGCGGTACCAGGAGCTGTGGAAGAGAGAGAGAGAGAGAGAGAGAGAGAGAGAGAGGGCGAGGGGGAAGAGAGAGAGAGAGAGATTTATTTTACTGTAAATTTGTACAATTAATTATTGTACAATTAATCTATGTATTCCAAAGATTTGGCGGTATTGTACAGTCATGCCAATAAAGCAATTTTGAACTGAATTGAGAGAGAGAGAGAGAGAGAGAGAGGGAGAGAGAGAGAGAGAGAGAGAGAGAGAGAGAGCTGGAGGGGGCGGAGCTTAGTGCTCTTTTGTTGATGCTGCTGTTTGAGACTCTATCACTTCTGCCTGTGAGATGCCGAGAGATTATAGACCACAAATATAAAAAAATAATAATATTTTTGTTAATAATTCTGATAGGAACATGGGGATTTGGGAATATACTCTTTATTTGACCACCACAGCCTGCCTATGGAGTGGTAAGAAACCTAATGGACATTTGAGTATATGTGAGCTGTGTAGAATTATGTTCAATAATAGTTCCTGATTACAGAGTTACAGTAAATGTCTCCTGAATTTATAATATTTTTTTGTTTGTTTGTTTTTTTTTGATTATTATACAAGCCAGAATATTGATCAAATGTTTATGTTGGCATTTAATTTGCAAGTTTATGCGTCTGCTTTATGAATCTGCTTTAGTTTGTCCTCATTTTTGTAATTGCAATGGCTTTGCTGTATAATTAGGGTCTCGATCTGTTACCATTTTTCAGCAAGTCTTTGAGTGCACTTCCATTAGTGCCCCTGAATATGCGGTTACACCGGACACTTTGTGTTTGTGCACACTATGGTCTTTCATCTCTGGTGAATAACAGGTGCATCTGGAATAAAGAAAAAGCCTGACGTAATCTGGATGTCCGCTCTGTGGAATTACATTATGTGATCTTAAGTGAATTACACTGTGACTGGGAGAAAGATAGCTTAGCTAGATGAGAGATGGCGGCGAATGAACTTGAGCTAGAGTTAAAGGAGTAGTTCACTTTTAAAAAAAAACTTTTGCTGATAATTTACTCACCCCCATGTCATCCAAGATGTCCATGTCTTTCTTTCCTCAGTCGAAAAGAAATTAAGGTTTTTGATGAAAACATTCCAGGATTTTTCTCCTTATAATGGACTTTAATGGGAACCAGGTCCAAACGACAGTTAATAACAGTTTCAGATGCAGCTTCAAACGACACCAGACGATGAATAAGGGTCTTATCATGCGAAACGATCACTTATTTCTAAGCTTATTCCAAAAATGTAACTTTTCTAAGGACAAATGCTAGCCTTGTAATATATTGTGAGGCGCGTTTGCAACGTCACGTAATACGTAATTACGTTCAAAAGGTCACGGGCGACGTAGCCGGAAGTACAGAATCAAAATCGTCCGACATCGTTGTTTTACCTTTTAATTCCTTTTTTGTAAACGGCGTTTGAGTTAGTTTTCGCGTTCAACTTGTAAACACTCTGACTCTACGTCGCCCGTGACCTTTTGAACGTAATTACGTATTACGTGACGTTGCAAACGCGCCTCACAGAATGGAGAAAGGCTAGCATTTGTCCTTAGAAAAGTTACATTTTTGGAATAAATTTTGAAATAACCGATCGTTTCGCATGATAAGACCCTTATTCATCGCCTGGTGTCGTTTAAAGCCCTTTGAAGCTGCACTGAAACTCTCATTTGGACCTTGAGCCGTTTGGTTCCCATTGAAGTCCATTATATGGAGAAAATCTGAATGTTTTCACCAAAAACCTTAATTTCTTTTCGACTGAAGAAAGAAAGACATGGACATCTTGGATGACATGGGGGTGAGTAAATTATCAGCTAAAGTTTTTTCAAAAGTGAACTAATCCTTTAACTTACAAAAAAAAACCCTGAATATCTTGATTAAGTTTGCTGTCCAAATCTGGCAACAAAAATAGCTAAAGCTTACTTAAGGAAAGTGCTTGAGTCTGATCGGTCCTGGAGATTTAATCACTGAAACAAACCCAGCAGAAACGCTTTGCTGAGAGTTTCAGATCAATACGAGTTCGTCTGAATGTCTCTGTTGATTCGCCAGCTCTCTCTCTCTCTTGAACGTCTCATTCGCTCGCAGTGAATCTGCAACCGTGTCACACTGTTCATTCATTCTCTGGCAGTGTCGCTTCAGGGAGAGCATCAGAGGAGACTCTACAGAGACCTGATGAAAGACTATAACCCACTGGAGAGACCCGTGTTCAATGACACACACTCACTCACTGTGTATTTCACCTTCAGTCTCATGCAGATCATGGACGTGGTAAGTTTATTCATTCTGTAATGAGAGATGAAACACTGAATATTCCCGGATAAAGCATGACCATGAATGATGCTTTAGGATGATCCTGGTAAATGTGTTCTGCCAGCAGGTTATATATCACAAGTCACAACAGATTTTGTGTGAACATTAATCATAAAAGTGGTTTGTCTGTGTGTTTGTTTAACAATCGTATTAATGTATGAGGTGACGAGGAGGGCCTTTTACCCCACACACACACGGGGTAGAACCAGCATGGGGCAAAATACACATTATTACACACTTACACAGACTTACACAGACTTACACATTTACACAGACTTACACACTTACGCAGTTACACAGACTTACACATTTACACACACACACTTACGCAGTTACACAGACTTACACATTTACACAGACTTACACATTTACACAGACTTACACACTTACGCAGTTACACAGACTTACACACTTATACAGACTTACACATTTACACAGACTTACACACTTACGCAGTTACACAGACTTACACACTTATACAGACTTACTTACACACATACATAGTTACACACTTACACAGACTTACAGTTACACAGACTTACACATTTACACACACTTACACATTTACACACACTTACACACTTACGCAGTTACACAGACTTACACATTTACACAGACTTACACATTTACACAGACTTACACACTTACGCAGTTACACAGACTTACACACTTATACAGACTTACTTACACACATACATAGTTACACACTTACACAGACTTACAGTTACACAGACTTACACATTTACACACACTTACACATTTACACACACTTACACACTTACGCATTTACACAGACTTACACATTTACACAGACTTACACATTTACACAGACTTACACACTTACGCAGTTACACAGACTTACACACTTATACAGACTTACTTACACACATACATAGTTACACACTTACACAGACTTACAGTTACACAGACTTACACATTTACACACACTTACACACTTACACACTTACTCACTTACACAGACTTACACATTTACACAGACTTACACATTTACACAGACTTACACATTTACACACACTTACACACTTACTCACTTACACAGACTTACACACTTACACAGACTTACACATTTACACAGACTTACACATTTACACACACTTACACACTTACTCACTTACACAGACTTACAAACTTGTACACAGACTTACACATTTACACACACTTACACACTTACTCACTTACACAGACTTACACATTTACACAGACTTACACATTTACACACACTTACACACTTACTCACTTACACAGACTTACACACTTACACAGACTTACACATTTACACAGACTTACACATTTACACACACTTACACACTTACTCACTTACACAGACTTACACACTTACACAGACTTACACATTTACACAGACTTACACATTTACACAGACTTACACACTTACGCAGTTACACAGACTTATACAGACTTACTTACACACATACATAGTTACACACTTACACAGACTTACAGTTACACAGACTTACACATGTACACAGTTACACAGACTTACTCACACACATACACAGTTACACACATTTACACAGACTTACACACTTACACACATACACAGCTACACATTTACACAGACTTACACAGTTACACACTTATAGAGACTTACACACTTATAGAGACTTACACACTTACACACATACACAGCTACACATTTACACAGACTTACACAGTTACACACTTATAGAGACTTACACACTTACACACATACACAGTTACACACATTTACACAGACTTACACACTTACACAGACTTACAGTTACACAGACTTACACAGACTTACACAGTTACACAGTAACACACACACACAGGATTGATACAAATACTTTAGCCAAAATAATATGTGTTTAATAATGTTTAACTTAATGCTTAAGTTAAAACTTTTTACAAAGTGTGTACTATTTTTGGCTATTTTGACAAATAAAATAATTCATTTTTGTTAAAATATACCGGCATTAAAATGTTCATTTTAAAAATACTGGAAAAAAAAAACAATATTTAAACAAAGTAAGGATTCTGAAAGCAGTCCAATATGATGGTTTTATTATAAATATGGTGATTATTTCTAATGTAGAAACTCCCTTCTTTTCTACCTTAAGAGTTTCTTTAATAAGGGATCTTTGAGTAAACTTCGAGTATCATTTGAGTATATCTGTTTGTCGGGCCGAGTGTCCTGGTTTTTGGTAATCAAAATATGGTCACCCTAATGTATCAGTCCAATTTCAGAAGTGATTTTTAAGAAAAGTGCTGCATTTTATATTTGAGATTTATAATATGTATAATGTATAAAATGAATACCCAGATGTACCATTGAATTGTTTATAATTACATAATTTTCCCCATCATTCAACTCTTTCATTGGAGTTTTTGTCAATACTGAAAGATGTTTCATCAGCTAAACAACTGGTATTCTTTTAAACAACAGTATAATCCATATTTTTATCCCTGGCAGCCTGTTTTCATTTATTAAATATGACATCTATAATTTCAGCTGATTTTAACATATTTCAATCTGTAGTAACATTAAGTTTTGATTGGCCAGATAACTTAAAACATATAATATAATAAACTATTATATATTTTCATTTAATTGCAGTTAATGTGCAGTTTAGTGTCTCAAAACATTACATCCAATTCTCATTTATATATTTTATTAAGTATATTATTTCAGTATGCTAAAGTGTACTCTTGTGTCTGAAGAGTTAAGACTATGCAAATTATGATTGTAAAACATGTCTTGGAAGTGTTTTTTTATCTTATTAGTGCATCTTTGTCCATCTACAGGATGAGAAAAACCAAGTACTTACAACCAACATTTGGTTGCAGCTGGTAAGACAATAACACACTTCAAACGCTTTCACAATACACATTTTATTTCAGAAAGTACAGAGGCGTATTGCATTCACTTGAAGAAAAAAAAAATCTACTCTGTTTTTCTGAATTAACAAGTTAATTTTTCATGAGAAAATTTTTTTGCTCTGTTTTTCTGAATTAATGAGTTAATTTTTCGTGAGAAAAAAGTTTTTGCTCCGTTTTTCTGAATTAACGAGTTAATTTTTCATGAGAACATTTTTTTTTTTTGCTCTTTTTCTGAATTAATGAGTTAATTTTTCATGAGAAAAAATTTTTTGCTCTGTTTTTCTGAATTAACGAGTTCATTTTTCACGAGAAAAATTTTTTTTTTCAGAAAAACAAGTTAACTCAGAAAAACAGAGCAAAAAAAAATCCATGAAAAATTAACTCGTTAATTCAGAAAAACAGAGCAAAATATTTTTTTCTCATGAAAAATTAACTCATTAATTCAGAAAAACAGAGCAAAATCAAAAAAATCCATGAAAAATTAACTCATTAATTCAGAAAAACAGAGCAAATTTTTTTTTCTCATGAAAAATTAACTCATTATTTCAGAAAAACAGAGCATTTTTTTTTCTCATGAAAAATTAACTCATTAATTCAGAAAAACAGAGTAGATTTTTTTTCTTCAAGTGAATGCAATACGCCTCCGTAAGAAAGCCATGTTTAATGTTCATAAAATCTTAATGCATTGTTGTCACACTTAGCAGATTAGAGCTGAGCGATGATATTCTCTACATTTTGCGATGAGACAAGCATGGTGTGCCAATGAATTTGAATACCTTATTAACGGTGTTAGATCCCAGCATGTCCTTGACTTTGCTCCATAAAATATAACAGAAATTATGCATTATAATTCGTGGTCATGTTTCATGTATACAATTCAATTTATGTCCTAAGCTCTTTAGATTCTGAAGGGCATTTGATAAGAGATCTGGGTTCAGATTCAAGTTTGCACCAAGCACACATTTTAAAGTTTGACGTCGTGTGCATTATATGATCTGCAGTTTGTCTCTGTATTTTAGTACTGGTATGACTACTATCTTCAGTGGAACTCCTCTGAATATCCTGGAGTGACGAATGTGAGATTCCCTGACAGTCAGATCTGGAAGCCTGACATCTTACTTTATAACAGGTTTGTTCTTCACACAGGGAGTTATCGAAAAATTCATACGTATCACTAAAAACCAAACGTAGCTTTTCAAGTGTAAATCCTGTACATGAAGGACTTCTCGAAGAGGGGTAAATTGCCTGGAAAGATGTGCTGGTGTAAGCTAGTGAGTTTGCACTGTGTCATGGAAAAAAGGTTTGGCCTCATTTGTTCCTGTCTGGAAAAGCAGGAGTAGATGTAGTGGAATCTGCCACAGAAAATGCAGAATCCGCCTCTACTTTGAGGTCAAATTGAACCAAATTTCAATTTCAATTTGACCACTGGTGCAAAGTTGCAATTTCGTTTGATTTATCTTTTGTAGAGCAAGACCGATATATCGGCAGACCGACATATATATTAGGCATTTTCCAAACTATCGGTATCGGCAGTTATAATGGCCGATAAATGAATATTTCAAAAATAAAATTAAAATGGACAAAACACGCTTCAACCATGTCATGAGTGTTGCAGGTAGCTTATAAGGCAATGTAGGGACTTATTATTATTTTATTTATCAGAACTTTAATATATTTTGATATTCCTCTGTTCTGTTGTGACAATAAAAGAATCAAGTTTTTTTTAAAATGCATCATCATATTATTTTAGTTAAAACTCATAAATAAATACAAATAACTAATGTTAGGGAAATCTGTTACTGTTTGTTGCGTATTTGTGGAAAAAATAAAATAAAATAAAAATATCGGCCGATATATCGGAATATCGGATTTTAAAACCAACAAATATTTGCATCGGTATCGGCCTTCAAAATCCTTTATCGGTCGGGCTCTAATGTATTGGTTGTGTTGGTCTGGACCAGTGCTCCATAAAATAATTCTTAACAGAATTTATGCATTATAATTCGTGGTCATGTTTCATGTATAACTAATTACCAAGTAATTAGTTACAGTAATTTAATTACTTTTCCATTGAAAATGTAAAGTAAGGGATTACTCTTCAATTATCTGTAATTTAATTACAGTTACTTCTGATGTAATTGAGGTAAATACTGTGTATAGATCAATCCAATCTCACAGCGCTTCCTATGCATTTTATGAGGTGTCTAAATTGTACGACCACACTCGTACAAATTCGTATGAATTATTGTAAAATATGTATGAAAAAAGTGTGTCATGAGATCAGACATAAAACAATATTGGGTTTAACATCAAAATGTATCTGATGTTAAAAAGTATGTTTTTATAATGTAACCTTCTCCACCTTGGTCAGTTTAAGGATAATTCATGCAATTTTATAGTATTTATTTGAAAGAATTAAAACAGATTCATGTCTATGCTTGTATTATTCAGCCGGTTGAGATTGATATGGGATTTTGAAAGTAATTAGTAATTAAAAGTAATTAAATACTTTTTAAAGACAGTAATTAGTACAGTAATCTAATTACACTGTTGAAGAGGTAATTAGTAACTAGTAATTAATTACTTTTTTAGAGTAACTTACCCAACACTGGTCTGGACAAACATGGTGTTTTCCTCAGGGATTTCTTGAACATGCCTCCATTATGTGGATGAGAATTAATTTAGACAAACACATTTGAGAAATTGGAACTGCAAGGCAATTTTGATCTGACATTTTCCAGAAATCCTGTACTACAGCTGTTAGGAAATTGCATTTACATTGTATTGGACTTCTCCAAAGTGTTCCCCTGAGATGTTCATAAATCACTCTTGTGCTCGTTTTAGTTGAAATGATTCTTGTGTTCTCCACAGTGCCGATGAAAGGTTCGACGCCACATTTCACACTAATGTGCTGGTCAACTCCTCTGGTGCCTGCCAATACCTCCCGCCAGGTACTGTTCAATCTAAAATATAAAAAATATATAACAGTTTGATTGTTGTGGACACCCATTTCAAGCTCAGAATGAACAAATAAAATGGCTAAATTTAGAATAAGGGGTAAAGTCACAATGAACAATGTCACAACTTAAGATGTGTTCCCATTTACAGTTTGGTTTTCTTGATCCGGACCAAAGAAGAAAATGATAGGCTATAGATTTAGTCCTGGTTCACTTAACATTCACAGTCATTTTTAACACCAACCCTAAAGATTCAAAACAACTTTTTTTCACTCTTTTTTTTGGTCCTGACCGAACCAACAAGTGTGTGGAGCCAAACTTGACAAATGTGAACACACTAAAATAGGCTAAACTCTGTAAAGTCACGCATTTTTTATTGTGGAAGTAAAATGTATATGCCTATTAGTGACAAATAATCATGTTTGACAAATTGTACATTTATGCAATAATACTTTGCTTTAGCATGATGCTGAATCCACATCAGTAAGTGTCAGTAAAATGAAATCCAAAACCACGTTTGTATTGGCCAAAAGTTACCTAGTGCACATTTTAGTTAATTTCCATTAAATGAGTAGTTCACTTTTAAAAAAACTTTTGCTGAAAACATTACAGGATTTTTCTCCATATAATGGACTTCAATGGGAACCAAACGGTTCAAGGTCCAAAAGAGAGTTTCAGTGCAGCTTCAAACGACACCAGACGATGAATAAGGGAAAATAATCTTTTTTCGAGTCATTTCGTTCATTTTGTTCGTTGAATTTACCAAATGACTCGAAAAAAGATTCGCTCATTTTGATGAACGAGTTTGAACAGGAGTCACGAACGCGCATCACAGAACAGAGCAAGGCGAGCATTTGAGCTTAAAAAACTTAAACTTTTTATTTAATTTTGAAATGCATGATCATTTCGCTTGATAAGACCCTTATTCATCGTCTGGAATCGTTTAAAGCCCTTTGAACAGTTTGCGCTGAAAGTGTCTTTTGGACCTTGAACCGTTTGGTTCCCATTGAAGTCCATTATATGAAGAAAATCCTGGAATGTTTTCAACAAAAACCTTAATTTCTTTTCGACTGAAGAAAGAAAGACATGGACATCTTGGATGACATGGGGGTGAGTAAATTATCAGCAAAAGTTTTTTTTTTTTAAAGTGAACTACTCCTTTAATTGGGCTTATATGGAAAGCTAAATATGTCTAAAGAGTTGAAAATCTCTTTGATGTGAATGTAGATTTGCCCGTTCAGCATTCCCCTCCAGTTTTCTCCTCTTGTTTCTTGCCGTGAAAGCTGGAGCCGGCTCTATCCCGACCTGAGGTAGACATTTGATTTATGAGGAGATGTAGTCCTGGCAGTGACTTTGCAGTAAATTATCGAAGTGGTGACATTGAAGAGATTGCCTTCTCCTGAACCTCCACAAAGCTTTATCAGAAGCCTAGTTATGCTTTATGGGAATGAAAGCACTGAAGCATCCAAGCTAAATTACAAGCGTATGTCTTTACTGCCACCTTCAATTTACGTTGTGGCAGCCGCCTCATTGAACAGTTCCCCAAATGTTCATTTTCATCACTGTTATGGTTCGCATAAATCGAATTTTCACATTTTTGCATGAGATGTAATTTTATAATAATAATAGTAGTGATGATCAATGATAAGCATTTGGTTTTTTTATTATAGTCAGGCTTAAAGTGCTCTCAGATGAAGATCCGAATGATTTCCCTCCACTGAAAATCACATTAATGTTCACAGGGATATTCAAGAGCACCTGCTACATCGACGTCCGCTGGTTCCCCTTTGACCTTCAGAGGTGTGATCTGAAATTCGGCTCCTGGACGTATGGCGGGTGGTCTCTGGACCTGCAGATGATTGATGCTGACATCACAGGATATATCGCTAATGGAGAGTGGGACCTTGTGGGTAAGGTGATGTACTGTAAAACAAAATGATGCATGTTGTAATTTGGTATTTTATTGCTTTCCTTACTGACACTTCCCTTGTGAAAAAGAAGTGCCCTTAAAATCTATTTTAAAAAATGATACTTGTAGATAATATAATATTAATACAATTAAAAGCTACACTCTAAAAAATGCTGGGTTATTTCAATATGGACAAACCCAAATGTTGGGTTAAAAATGTAATGTACAGTTGAAAGTGAAAGTGAAGAATTTTTAACCCAACATTTGGGTTTGCCCATATTTTACCCAATTTTGGGTTAAAACAACCCAGCATTGTTTAGAGTGCACTTTCATGTCTGTTTCTTTAAGACGTGCACTTTTGTAATAATGTTTAAAAATTAAAAGTTTAAATGTAAAATGTATTTTGTTTAAAGTAGGGCTGTGAAACGATTAATCGCATCCAAAATAAAAGTTTGTGTTTACATAGTATATGTGTGTGTAGTGTGAATAATTATTTTGCACATATAAATACACACACATGCTCGTATATATTTAAGAAATATTTGCATGCGTATACTTTATAAATATTTATACAAAATTAATATTATACATGATATATTAATAACACATTTTCTTAAATATATACATGCATGTGTGTATATTTATATGAACAAAATAATTAGATACACTACTACACACACATATATTATGTAAACACAAACTTTTATTTTGGATGCGATTAATCGCGATTAATCGTTTCACAGCCCTAGTTTAAAGATGCTTTACACTTTCTTGATATGTTGACTAACATGCTAAAGTTGATTCTAGCATTTTAACATGCAATATGCAAAACGAAAATTTTATTTATTCTACAGTAGATTCATGCATTCTTATTTATTATCAACACTTGAATGTGGGTTAGTTTCATTCAGCAAAACGTCTAGTGGTTTAAAAGAATAAAGTCAAATGTGCCTTTTAGTGTGCCCTGTTGTACCCTACTCTCTATTTTTTTTTTTATTAAGTTTGCTAAAGTTTACTTCTTTCGGGGAGAGGCTGGGTTGTTTAACTATGACATTATCACATTACACTTTGAATTTATGGCGATATTAAGAATTGGTGCACTGACCTTAAACCTTGTGACAGTCACAGCCCAGAAACAGCTTTGAATGGTCATTGCACAAAACATTAACTTTAAGGTTACCAATTATCTGTAACTCAGAGGTTCCAGGTCGAAGGAATGAGAAATTCTACGACTGCTGTAAGGAGCCGTACCCAGACGTGACATTCACCGTGGTGATGCGGAGACGGACGTTGTACTACGGACTGAATCTGCTCATTCCCTGTGTGCTCATCTCCACTCTGGCTCTACTCGTCTTCCTGTTGCCGGCCGACTCAGGAGAGAAGATCTCTCTCGGTGAGATAGACACTCTGTCATCATTTTAAAATGTTGATGCTAGATGTGATGTTAATGAATTGTGTTCATTCAAGTGTGCATTTACAAATCTGTAAATAGTTTGATATGTCACGCCTTGCCTTGAATTTTTGGGAAAGGAAAACAGAGTTTCTACAAGGGATGCAAGATATATCGGCCTCCATATCGGTATCGGCTGTTTTCATCCCGATAAGAAAATTTGGCTGATATGTTAAAGCTGATAAGTAATGTATTATTTCCTTCAGCTGAGACGGTGGTTTTGCTTTTGAATTGCTTGAAATATGATTGGAATCTCTTAAAAACAGTAAAAATACAGTAAAGTGCAACATATTCAGTGCAAGTCTGTCATATAGGCTACATAAAAATATAATAAGAACATTACAATTGTGTGTTTGAGACATGGCTTTTAATGGTGAGATTTATGTTTTTGTAATTAGGCTCTCAAAAAATGTGGGTTTTAGATTTATCAGCTAATATATCGGTTATCGGCTTTCAAATCTAAAGAATTATCGGTATCGGACAAAATTTTCATACTGGCGTCTGCCACACAGGGTCTGCCACAGAGTTTCTACAAGGGATGCAAGATATATCGGCCACCATATTGGTATCGGCTGTTTTCAACCCGATAAGATTTATCAGCTAATATATCGGTTATCTGCTCAAATCTAAAGAATTATCGGTGTCGGCCAAAATTTTCTTACAGGCGCATGATTGTCTCTAGTTTCAACCTTTCACTCAACATCCTTTCTTTGAATTTTTGGGAAAGGAAAACAGAGTTTCTACAAGGGATGCAAGATATATCGGCCACCATATCGGTATCGGCTGTTACCGTCCTGATAAGAAAATTTGGCTAATATATTAAAGCTGATAAGTAATGTATTATTTCCTTCAGCTGAGACGCTTCAGATGCACACTGTTCAACATGATGGTTTTAAATTGCTTGAAATATGATTAGAATCACTTAAAGAGAGTAAAAATACAGTAAAGTGCAACATATTCAGTGCAAGTCTGTCATATAGGCTACATAAAATTATAATAAGAACATTACAATTGTGTGTTTGAGACATGGCTTTTTATGGTGAGATTTATATTTTTGTAATTAGGCTCTCAAAAAATGTGGGTTTTAGATTTATCAGCTAATATATCGGTTATCGACTTTCAAATCTAAAGAATTATCGGTATCGGACAAAATTTTCATACTGGCATCTGCCACACAGGGTCTGCCACAGAGTTTCTACAAGGGATGCAAGATATATCGGCCACCATATCGGTATCGGCTGTTTTCAACCCGATAAGATTTATCAGCTAATATATCGGTTATCGACTTTCAAATCTAAAGAATTATCGGTATCGGACAAAATTTTCATACTGGCGTCTGCCACACAGGGTCTGCCACAGAGTTTCTACAAGGGATGCAAGATATATCGGCCACCATATCGGTATCGGCAGTTACCGTCCTGATAAGAAAATTTGGCTAATATATTAAAGCTGATAAGTAATGTATTATTTCCTTCAGCTGAGACGCTTCAGATGCACACTGTTCAACATGATGGTTTTAAATTGCTTGAAATATGATTAGAATCACTTAAAGAGAGTAAAAATACAGTAAAGTGCAACATATTCAGAGCAAATCTGTCATTTAGGCTACATAAAATTATAATAAGAACATTATAATTGTGTGTTTGAGACATGGCTTTTAATGGTGAGATTTATGTTTTTATAATTAGGCTCTCAAAAAATGTGGGTTTTAGATTTATCAGCTAATATATCGGTTATCGACTTTCAATTCTAAAGAATTATCGGTTATCGGTTTTGAAATCAAAAGAATTATCGGTATCGGACAAAATTTTCATACAGGCGTCTGCCACAGAGTTTCTACAAGGGATGCAAGATATATCGGCCACCATATTGGTATTGGCTGTTTTCAACCCGATAAGATTTATCAGCTAATATATCGGTTATCGGCTTTCAAATCTAAAGAATTATCGGTATCAGACAAAATTTTCATACAGGCGCATGATTGTCTCTAGTTTCTACCTTCCACTCAACATCCTTACCTTGAATTTTTGGGAGAGGAAAACAGAGTTTCTACAAGGGATGCAAGATATATCGGCCTCCATATCGGTATCGGCTGTTACCGTCCCAATAACAAAATTTGGCTGATATGTTAAAGCTGATAAGTAATGACTTATTTCCTTCAGCTGAGACGGTGGTTTTGGTTCTGAATTGCTTGAAATATGATTGGAATCTCTTAAAAAGAGTAAAAATACAGTAAAGTGCAACATATTCAGTGCAAGTCTGTCATATAGGCTACATAAAAATATAATAAGAACATTATAATTGTATGTTTGAGACATGGCTTTTTATGGTGAGATTTATGTTTTTGTAATTAAGCTCTCAAAAAATGTGGGTTTTAGATTTATCAGCTAATATATCGGTTATCGGCTTTGAAATCTAAAGAATTATCGGTATCAGACAAAATTTTCATACTGGCGTCTGCCACAGAGTTTCTACAAGGGATGGAAGATATATCGGCCACCATATCGGTATCGGCTGTTTTCAACCCTATAAGAAACCTGTTTTCAACCCGATAAGATTTATCAGCTAATATATCGGTTATCGGCTTTCAAATCTAAAGAATTATCGGTATCGGCCAAAATTTTCATTCAGGCGCATGATTGTCTCTAGTTTCTAGCTTCCACTCAACATCCTTGCCTTGAATTTTGGGGAAAGGTAAACAGAGTTTCTACAAGGGATGCAAGATATATCGGCCTCCATATCGGTATCGGCTGTTTTCATCCCGATAAGAAAATTTGGCTGATATGTCATAAGTAATGAATTATTTCCTTCAGCTGAGACGGTGGTTTTGGTTCTGAATTGCTTGAAATATGATTGGAATCTCTTAAAAAGAGTAAAAATACAGTATAGTGCAACATATTCAGTGCAAATCTGTCATATAGGCTACATAAAATTATAATAAGAACATTATAATTGTGTGTTTGAGACATGGCTTTTAATGGTGAGATTTATGTTTTTGTAGATTTATCAGCCATCGGCTTTCAAATCTAAAGAATTATCGTATCGGCCAGCATTTTCATGCAGGCGCATCTCTAGTTTCTACCTTCCACTCCACGGGGGAAATCATCAAGACATTAAGTGGCATTTCCACCATTAGGCCTAACCGTTCTCATTGCGTTCTCTATGGTTTCAATTTCCTCCTCCTTGGTGGAAAAGCAGCTTTTAAAAAACATAACGCACTTCACCTTTAAAGGTGTTTATTACGGGAAGCTCACTCTTATACTGCTGTAAACATAAGAGCATAAATGTCACATTTGACATTTTAAAAATCACTTTATTTCTCACATCGGCAGACTTATCCTTCCTTTTTTGCTGACTTAGTGAAATTTCCACATTTAAACCAACACCAAATGAAATTCACTTTGGCACAGGCACACGATTTATGCGACCATCCCTGTAAGCTACTGTAAGTGGCGTGTAGTGAGATTGATGCAGTCGGAGAGCTCTCAAGGACCTCTGTTTATCAGGCCTGCTGGATTTATTATAAAGGCTCCTGCCACAGTGAGCGAGAGAGCGCTCTGGAAGAGACTGAACCTCAAATCACTGCAGAACACGATTTATTTTTTTCATTTTGTCATTCCTAAATGGTATTAGTGTGATGAAGCTGCCAGCATTACTTTGCACAGAGTGAGTCGTTGGCCATTGCTCTGAGATCAATACTCTAAATACCAGCAATTACGACAGTACATTTAAGTTTCATCTTTTATAGCTCTTCTTATTTTATCTTATCTACTGTGATTAGAACACTAAATTATGATATTTTATAGTAAAAAAAAAAATATGACTTAAGCCTGACTGCTTTTTTGCATTCTCTTGGATCATCTTGACAGTAATAGACTATATGGGACTAGTTGTTACTTTTATCCTCTAATATAATAATAATCCTTTATATGAGTATACATGCATGTATTCAGTTCATTGAAACTGGTAATGGCACTAGATCTGTCGTTTACATGCAATCTGCAAGCAATCACATCATTACTGCATGGCACAAGCTGACTGGCCTCTGCTAAATCTCCAGCCAATGAGATAGATCAACCCGGTCTCATCCCAAGACGTCATATAACTGACGTTTTGGGACGTCTTTTGACCATACATCAATATTCGCCTTTTTAGGGCCCCCTTAAACGTCGGTAGATGAGGTTATGGGATCCTAACTCTACCCCATACCTAAACCTAACCCGTCACCTAACTGACGTTAAAGGTAAAGCGTCAGTTGTATGACGGCCCGGGATCACCATCTACCGACGTTTAAGGGGGCCCTAAAAAGGTGGATATTGACGTATGGTCAAAATACGTCCCAAAACGTCAGTTATATGACTTTTTGGGATGAGACTGTGTTAAATAGATTGCACAACATTTCAATAGCCTGGTTCAGTGTTCACTGTAAGAACAGTGCTATCAGATCCTCCACCTCCCCAGATCCACATGCCTAGATCCGGATTAACATTTGCATATTCGTGCGGCAGCGGCACGAATAAAAGCGCAATATATAATCACATGCTAAAACTATTCAGAGAGTTAAAATAGCTCTTTTGAGCACTCACTCAAGCTTCATTTTTATCTGTCGTCAGTGTTGTGATTTCATATCAAAACTGTCAGTGTTAGAGGGAGTAATATATATATATTTTATTATTGTCAGGGATCACAGTCCTGCTCTCACTGACAGTTTTCATGCTTCTGGTAGCAGAGATAATGCCGGCGACATCCGACTCTGTACCCTTAATAGGTAAGTCCAATATGTAATAATGATTTGTAATCAAATCGCTTTGTTGTTGTTGTTGTTGTTTTAACTTTATACCTTATAATAATTAACTTGGTTTAATCACTTTGCAAAGCCTTTATAAATCACTGTAAAGGAGAACTTTCTTTTAGGAGTAAAACTGTAAGTTTGGAGCTGTATCTGTATAATTTGGACAAAGACATTCAGGAACACGTATAAACAATGATTCAAATGACTCTGTTAAACCAGTTCATTGATACAATTCAAATCTTAAAAACAGGACTTGCAGATTGTTTAATATTAATAAAATAAACGGCCACTTAAGTGTACTTAGAGTACACTTTAGACATTGTTTCTTAACACGTTTTTAAAAAGTGTACTTTAATGTCTAATTATAAAAAAAATGTTTTACTTTAAAGTAAATTTAAATTATGTTTTAATAATATTTTGTCATGGTACTAAACTAACATAGTAACACACGTTAAGTACTTGTTTATAATTGTTACTCTATGTACATTTAAACATTGAAATAATGTTAAAGAACTAAATTAAAGTTGTTTCATAATTGATGAATTTTGCAACACTGTTATTTTCCTGTTTGCTTTGAAAACATCTGTATTGTCTAAAGTACTATACAAATAAATGTAATTATTTTTTTTATCTTAAATGGGTTTTTCTTTAGTTTGTTAATATAATTCTCTTTATCCTCTGATTAGCTCAATATTTCGCCACCACCATGGTTATTGTTGGACTGTCTGTGATAGCCACAGTCTGGGTATTACAGTATCACTACCATGATCCGGATGGAGGAAAAATGCCTAAATGGGTGAGACTCTTGTTCTTGCTTTTTATTTCTTCTTACCATATAAACCCATGTTGACACTCTGACAACATGGTTAGTTCATGTTAACTAATTTTGCTGTTAACGTGAATTGATACATTAGTACATGTTAACATTAACAAATATTAACTAATGCTGAACAGAAGTGTTGTTCATGGTTAGTTCATGTTAACTAATGCGTTAACCAATGGAACCTTATTATAAAGTGTCACCATGTAAACTAAAGATTAACTCTAAACCAAACCCTAACCGTATCTCTATAAGTACATGTACTTATTTAACATTACTCAGTACTTATTTGAGTAAGTACAATGTAACTACGCCACCTTAAAAGAAAGTGTAACCGAATATACTCACCAAAGTACGCCTTGAAAATAACTCAATTTGGTACTCGCGGGCTGTTTGCAAGGCAGCTTTATGTGCACACGCTTTGATTGTGACTGCGCACAGAAAACCATCTCTCGGAGAGCATGCGGGTATACCGAATGGCTTAAAATAGATTGAATGTTTAAACTGGTTAGACTTAAAAAGACTTGCAAATGATAAACTTTCCTGATAATGCAACACATTTGACAATTCCATCAAATGTCCCGAAACGCAAGTGGAAGCCTTGTATCATTTGTAGTGCAGATGCAATGTTCTGTTGTGTAGTGATGGGGACGAGACCGCCTATGCCGAGTCCGAGGTCAAGATCGAGTCTTTGAAGGGTCGAGTCCGGGTCCGTTGGTTTTCGGATACAGTCGAGTCCGAGTCGAGACCGAGTCTTTGAAGGGTCGAGTCCGAGTCGAGGTCGAGTCCATTGGTTTTCAAATACAGTCGAGTCCGAGTCAAGACCCAGTCTTTGAAGGGTCGAGTCCGAGTCGAGGTCGAGTCCGTTGGTTTTCAAATACAGTCGAGTCCGAGTCAAGACCGAGTCTTTGAAGGGTCGAGTCCGAGTCGAGACCGAGTCAGTTGGTTTTCAAATACAGTCGAGTCCGAGTCAAGACCCAGTCTTTGAAGGTTCGAGTCCGAGTCGAGATCGAGTCTGTTGGTTTTCAAATACAGTCGAGTCCGAGTCGAGACAGAGTCTTTGAAGGGTCGAGTCCGAGTCAAGACAGAGTCTTTGAAGGGTCGAGTCCGAGTCCGTTGGTTTTCAGATGCAGTCGAGTCCAAGTCTTTGAAGGGTCAAGTCCGAGTCGAGACCGAGTCTTTGAAGGGTCGAGTCCAAGTCGAGACGAGTCTTTGAAGGGTCGAGTCCGAGTCCAGACCGAGTCTTTGAAGGGTCGAGTCCGAGTCGAGGTCGAGTCCGTTGGTTTTCACATACAGTCGAGTCCGAGTCAAGACCGAGTCTTTGAAGGGTTGAGTCCGAGTCGAGACCGAGTCTTTGAGGGGTCGAGTCCGAGTCAAGACCCAGTCTTTGAAGGTTCGAGTCCGAGTCGAGACCGAGTCCGTTGGTGTTCAGATACAGTCGATTCCGTGTCAAGACAGAGTCTTTGAAGGGTCGAGTCCAAGTCAAGACGAGTCTTTGAAGGGTCGAGTCCGAGTCGAGACCGAGTCTTTGAAGGGTCGAGTCCGAGTCGAGACCGAGTCTTTGAAGGGTCGAGTCCGAGTCGAGACCGAGTCTTTGAAGGATCGAGTCCGAGTCGAGACGAGTCTTTGAAGGGTCGAGTCCGAGTCAAGCCCGAGTCTTTGAAGGATCGAGTCCGAGTCGAGACGAGTCCGAGTCGAGACCGAGTCTTTGAAGGATCGAGTCCGAGTCGAGACGAGTCTTTGAAGGGTCGAGACCGAGTCTTTGAAGGGTCGAGTCCGAGTCGAGACGAGTCTTTGAAGGGTCGAGTCCGAGTCGAGACCGAGTCTTTGAAGGATCGAGTCCGAGTCGAGACGAGTCTTTGAAGGGTCGAGTCCGAGTCAAGCCCGAGTCTTTGAAGGATCGAGTCCGAGTCGAGACGAGTCTTTGAAGGGTCGAGTCCGAGTCGAGACCGAGGCTTTGAAGGGTCGAGTCAGAGTCCAGACCGAGTCTTTGAAGGGTCGAGTCCGAGGTCGAGACGAGTCTTTGAAGGGTCGAGTCCGAGTCAAGCCCGAGTCCTTGAAGGGTCGAGCCTGAGTCGAGACCGAGGCTTTGAAGGGTCGAGTCAGAGTCCAGACCGAGTCTTTGAAGGGTCGAGTCCGAGGTCGAGACGAGTCTTTGAAGGGTCGAGTCCGAGTCGAGACGAGTCTTTGAAGGGTCGAGTCCGAGTCGAGACCGAGTCTTTGAAGGGTCGAGTCCGAGTCCAGACTGAGTCGAGACCGAGTCTTTGAAGGGTCGAGTCCGAGTCGAGACCGAGTCTTTGAAGGATCGAGTCCGAGTCGAGACGAGTCCGAGTCGAGACGAGTCTTTGAAGGGTCGAGTCCGAGTCGAGACCGAGTCTTTGAAGGGTCGAGTCCGAGTCGAGACGAGTCTTTGAAGGATCGAGTCCGAGTCGAGACGAGTCTTTGAAGGGTCGAGTCCGAGTCAAGCCCGAGTCTTTGAAGGATCGAGTCCGAGTCGAGACGAGTCCGAGTCGAGACCGAGTCTTTGAAGGGTCGAGTCCGAGTCGAGACCGAGGCTTTGAAGGGTCGAGTCAGAGTCCAGACCGAGTCTTTGAAGGGTCGAGTCCGAGGTCGAGACGAGTCTTTGAAGGGTCGAGTCCGAGTCAAGCCCGAGTCCTTGAAGGGTCGAGCCTGAGTCGAGACCGAGGCTTTGAAGGGTCGAGTCAGAGTCCAGACCGAGTCTTTGAAGGGTCGAGTCCGAGGTCGAGACGAGTCTTTGAAGGGTCGAGTCCGAGTCAAGCCCGAGTCCTTGAAGGGTCGAGCCTGAGTCGAGACCGAGGCTTTGAAGGGTCGAGTCAGAGTCCAGACCGAGTCTTTGAAGGGTCGAGTCCGAGGTCGAGACGAGTCTTTGAAGGGTCGAGTCCGAGTCGAGACGAGTCTTTGAAGGGTCGAGTCCGAGTCGAGACCGAGTTTTTGAAGGGTCGAGTCCGAGTCCAGACTGAGTCGAGACCGAGTCTTTGAAGGGTCGAGTCCGAGTCGAGACCGAGTCTTTGAAGGATCGAGTCCGAGTCGAGACGAGTCCGAGTCGAGACGAGTCTTTGAAGGGTCGAGTCCGAGTCGAGACCGAGTCTTTGAAGGGTCGAGTCCGAGTCGAGACGAGTCTTTGAAGGGTCGAGTCCGAGTCGAGACCGAGTCTTTGAAGGATCGAGTCCAAGTCGAGACGAGTCTTTGAAGGGTCGAGTCCGAGTCAAGCCCGAGTCTTTGAAGGATCGAGTCCGAGTCGAGACGAGTCCGAGTCGAGACCGAGTCTTTGAAGGATCGAGTCCGAGTCAAGCCCGAGTCCTTGAAGGGTCGAGCCTGAGTCGAGACCGAGGCTTTGAAGGGTCGAGTCAGAGTCCAGACCGAGTCTTTGAAGGGTCGAGTCCGAGGTCGAGACGAGTCTTTGAAGGGTCGAGTCCGAGTCGAGACGAGTCTTTGAAGGGTCGAGTCCGAGTCGAGACCGAGTCTTTGAAGGGTCGAGTCCGAGTCCAGACTGAGTCGAGACCGAGTCTTTGAAGGGTCGAGTCCGAGTCGAGACCGAGTCTTTGAAGGGTCGAGTCCGAGTCGAGACCAAATCTTTGAAGGGTCGAGCCCGAGTCGAGACCGAGTCTTTGAAGGGTCGAGTCCGAGTCCAGACCGAGTCTTTGAAGGGTCGAGTCCGAGTCCAGACTGAGTCGAGACCGAGTCTTTGAAGGGTCGAGTCCGAGTCGAGACCGAGTCTTTGAAGGGTCGAGTCCAAGTCAAGACCGAGTCTTTGAAGGGTCGAGTCCGAGTCGAGACCGAGTCTTTGAGGGGTCGAGTCCGAGTCGAGACCGAGTCTTTGAGGGGTCGAGTCCGAGTCGAGACCGAGTCTTTGAGGGGTCGAGTCCGAGTCGAGACCGAGTCTTTGAAGGAACAAGTCCGAGACGAGTCTGAGAAAGCAGAAATCGAGAATGGAGACCGGTCTCGAGTACATCACTACTGATTTGCGTCTCATATAGAGAGAGAAAGCGAGAGAGAGAGAAGACACTGTGTAAAAGGTCCATGACCGTTCATTCATTTTTCGATTTAAAATTGAAAGTAGAAAATGAGAAACTACTCATTTCTCAATTTTCCATTTTATCAAAAACAAAATAAAAAACGAGAATTCAGATGCGAGATAACCGGAAATAATCAGCTAATATATTTTCATAGGTTGTCGAACCCATGCCGATATGGCTTAAATTCAAATCCCATGACTTTTCCAGGTTTTCCATGACCATACGAACCCTATATTCAATGGTGATTTTCCCTGTTAGACCCGTGTGGTGCTGTTGAACTGGTGCGCATGGTTCCTGCGGATGAAGAGGCCTGGCGAGGACAGAGTTCGCTCAGCTTGTCACAATAAGCATCCGCGCAGCAGCGTCTCCAGCGTGGATCTGAACATCAGCACTGGAGCCACACAGTCCACCAATGGAAACCTGCTGTACATCGGCTTCCGTGGGATGGACACTCTTCACTACGCCACTTCCCCGGATTCAGGGGTGATCTGCAGTCGACTCGTCGCCTCGGGAGAGGAAGATGTGCTTCTCCCTGGAGCTCCGGCGTCTTCTGTTAGCAGCGGCCCTAGCGAAACTGAACTCTCCAAAATCTTGGATGAGGTTCGGTACATCGCCAAACGCTTCCGGGACCAAGACGAGGAAGAGACTTTGTGTAACGAGTGGAAGTTTGCAGCTTCTGTCATTGACCGTCTTTGTCTCATGGCCTTTTCCCTGTTCACCATTCTCTGCACCATTGGTATCTTAATGTCTGCCCCAAACTTCGTAGAGGCCATATCCAAGGATTTCTTCACCTGAGGCCAAGGCCCTATTGTAGTTATTTTTACTTCTCAGAGCCTCTTAAGTGTAAAAATATACTTATTTTATAGATTAACACTCTAAAATTTGACATGAAAGAAATAGTTCACCCAAAAACTGGAAGTGAGCAGAGTGAACATTCAGCTCAACGTCTCCTTTTGGTTTTCACGCAACAAAGGCAATTAAACAGGTTTGAAACGACATGAGGGCGAGAAAATAAATCATTAAATGATGAACCGGTCCTTCAAGACAGGTTTCAACGTAGTGTTTGTGTAGTAGTGGCTCTATAAATGTGATGTATCAATTGTAGTGTGAACCAGAGACAAGACTAGCCTCATATGCACTTTATAAAAGTGTGTTTGTTTTTTTATTAGTTAACTATTTGCTCCACCTAAAGAACATGCATTCATACATTTCCTGTCTTGTTGTGTCTGCCATCATGCTTTGTCTGTCACTGCTGTTGTATATCTTCAAGCTCGTGTCTTTATTCCAGTGTGTAACTGCTGGTGAATCAGTCAGTGTATGTGATGATATGAAGGTGGAGATTGCAGCCTATTTTTTCTTTTAAAATATTGTACAGTATAATGACAAATAAACTTATTTTTGTAGGTTGCATCTGATTTCTCAGACTTATGAAATGTATTGAAACATATTCATGCTCAATGGAATACATATTATCACATATTACTTATAGTTTATTAGGTTTACGTTATATTTGTTTCCCTTATAACAGATTATCTTCGTTTTTCTTAATAAAGGCTTTTAGCTATTTATACTAAATTGACATAGCACATATAGTTTCATGTAAATTGCTTAAAAATATTCAATAATAAACTGAGATTTTTGCCATCAGGCTTTTAATTTATTTTTAAAGGTCAGTTAGTTTAACTATTTCTCTTAAAATCTATCTGTGTGTTACTCTCTAACTTTGTTCTCATATTGGAAAAATATTGTTTGGCATTTAGATACCAAGTAATGCCTCCATCTGGTGGCTAGTAATGAAATTATGTAACATGTGACATATTGCAAAAGCTCTGACCACTTTTGGAAAACCCAGATGCCTAAGACTAGAAATATTATTATTCTGAAGCATAAAATGCTGGAGAAGCATCATAACCGAGGACTGGATGTCTAAGAGACCCTGAGTCGGACGACGTCTCGCCTCTTACGAACAATATCATTTGGGAATAAGATCTCTAGCGTTTCACTAACCAGACAGACTCCAGATGATGCCTTTGAAAATGCTTTAATCATGGCCGGGAGGATCTTTGACCAATCACAGAGAATCCTCATGATAAAAAGGGTGTAACAGATTTTGTAGAATGGATGCCCGGAAAATGTGAAATGATTCATTAAATCATTTTTCTACAATATAATTGATTCTTCATTTGTATAAATCAGCAAATCATTCTGTTAATAGGTAAAAGCAAATCTGAATTTCTTGATTAATTCACCTTGTTACTATGAGATTATGGGCATACATTTATGACACACTTACTTTGGAGACATTTACCTAAGCATTTACAAGTTAATCCTGCAAGAAAAGGAAATCCACTCAACCACTGAATAAAACTGAGTTGCCCAACATAAAAATATTGTAATTTTTCAAAAAATTTAAATTTAAACAAAAGGAGTAATGATTATATTCTAGTTTTGAACTCAAAAGAATTTAGAATTCTTATATTAGAATAATTATATTAGAATTCTTATTATTAAGACAGTAACTTTAACACAACCGTTCAAATCACTGTTGAAAATACTCGAAAATTGAAAATAAAGTGACAAACGAGTATTTCTTGGCTTATAAGTTTAAATAAATGTAGATAGGCCTGCTTTAAAAAAAATTTTTTTTTTTTTTTTTTGTACAATTTTTGGTTAGATGCTTTGTCTTTTGAGTAAAACAAAGTACCTGTGCTTTAACCCAACTATCATATCTCCATATCTTTTACACCCCTGATATTTCTAGATCACACAGTTTCACTGATGATCCATTAGTACCCGTGAACCCGGGATAGAGAGGCTCAGTGAATGTGGTCTGTTCTCTGTGAATGAGGGTCATTTTGTCAGAGACATTGTAGAAGGACAGAGTTCCTGCACTGTGATCCACATACACTCCTATACGGGAGCTGGACACCTGAGGCAGTTTGGTCTCTCTGTTATTGTGCGAGAATGAACAACTATAGCAACCTGAGAGTTTCCAGGACTGACCATTGCGTCCAAACAAACATTCATCAACTGCTCCTTTCCTGCTAATGCTCTTATATGCCACTGATACAGCCACACTACTGCTCCACTCAACCTCCCAGTAACAACGTCCACACACACTCTCTCTACACAAAACCTGCTCACAATGATCAAATCTGTCTGGATGATCAGGATACTGCTTGGATATCTTAGTGTAAGTAGCCATTCTGTTCCCCTCAGACAGGCGGAGCTTTTTATTCACTGTGTTTGGATCCAGATTCAAGTGACTGCGATCTAATAAAAGTAGAAAAATAAGATGCTTTAGGGAAAAAGGTTGTCCATTCTGTCTCTCCGATATTGATCATGTCAGAATGAATGTGTGTGTATTATTTGCCAGAGTTGCCATTAGTTGTTAAGTATAAATAATAGCCCATCTGTTCAATCAATTATAAAAAACAAAAATGACAGTGGTAATTGTTGGCATGAATTTCCTCAATTATGCTAAATGATATGAGTATGATAATATGTAAATGTGCAGAATGTCATGTTTCAGACACCGGTAATGCTGGAGACATTCCCCAATAGCGCCCTCTAGTTCCCTTTCAAGTTCAAGTCCCTTTTTTGGCCTCCATATGATGATTACAATATGGTTAGTTGCATTTAATTTTTATATTTAGCATGAATTTTTCTATTGTTCAAAAGCTTATAAGACCAGACATTTTTTGAGGCACTGGTATATCTATCTTTCTGTGTTTGTATATTTTCATCTTGACTTACACTGGAGGAACTCTTCCCTGGTCTTGGGTTCAGGAACAGTGAAGATATGGGCGCAATTCACTATAAAAAACAGAAAACAGTAGATATTAGTGTATTATAATAGCCAGTATAATAGCTCATTGAAACGTGGTCTGGGTCACATGTTCATTTTCTTGTATTTGAGGCGTAGTTTACGAATGCCCAGAGCTGTTTATTGGGTCCTACGAATGTGTATCAAATGCGCCTGTACGTAGCTCATAGCCACTCGTTTCAATGATTTACTGTATGTGTACTTGATGGCGTGTGTCTAACGGCCGTTTCACACCTCATACGTGAGCGCCGGTAAAAACTTGTTTTTAATTATTCAGTTTGGGTATACTGTATGTATATATATATGAAGAGTTCAGATGCAAAAGCCTCTAAATGCCATTTGAAATTTTCTTCTTTAATGATGATTTTTATCAAGCTTGTATATTTAAGTTCAGTAACTTCACTTAAATAACAATTAATAGGTAATTATCATTGCCATTTAAGTGAAATTACTGAACTTAAATATACAAGCTTGATAAAAATGATCATTCTAGAAGAAAATTTCAAATGGCACTTAGAGGCTTTTGCATCTGAACTCTTCATATATATAATATATATATATATATATATATATATATATAAAGTAAACTAGCCAGAAAATATTATATATAAACGTTATTTTAGTTTATGTAACACACAGACAGCTACATAGGCTAGCACAACCCAAATCAAACCCGAGTGTGTGGTTTATTTGTGTGTTTTGTTTTTTATCCAGGGAGAGGGAGTTGCAGCCTAAACATATCGAAAGTATGACTCACTGAAACTAATAGCTTGGAGCCATTTTCTCTGATGTTTTGTTGTTTAACATTTATATGCGAATGTTCTACAACTCCCTATAACAAATTTTCAAGACTATCAATGTGACCAACTTCTAAACACAAATGTATAGTTGTCTTTTTAAATAATTGCTCGCTTATGTAGCTTTGAATACTCTCGCGCGTCTGTAGCTGGAGTGACGATGTAGTTACGCTAACGCGCTGCTCAAGTGCCGATCATGCTTGCGGTGTGAAACCTATGTGTGAAAATTAAGGCCGTAAGGCTGCATCGAAAGGTAACTTCGCATCTGCTGCCATGTTGGATCCATAGGTAACAAACTGCTTCGGTGTGTCTCATAGACGGGTCGAAGTCCACAGTAGTCAATTATCCTCGAGTTTGCGTGCGCGATCCTTAGTTATCTAGTTACCAATGATAGCGCACGTGAACTCGACAATTTACTACCGGGGACTTCGACCGAAAACAGAAAGAAAATGAAGTCGGACAAAAACTACGATAAAACCTGTTGGAAAGCATCTTTTGCAGCGATTTTTGTGTGAGCATATCAGTGAACACCCCAGACCACTCGGTGAGTTTCACGTCTTTGTAAACTAAAGTTGTATGCGTTTTTATGAATGATTGTTCGAGTGCACCTATGCTACCATTCTAAAGATGGGGGGGTGCTAACACAGAATCCAAAAATTCTCGTGACAGCAGCATCTGTCTAAAAAACAATCTTAACTATTCTATTTCATCAGGGACGATCTTAAAACAGGGCTTTAATTGTAAAATACCGAACTTGTCCTTTAACCTATTTCTGAGACTGAATACATCATCCAGTACTTTACCTCTACCAGATATCACTGTTATCTCCTCTTGGCAGAAATCCTCAAGTTTCTTTCTCAGATGAGAGACAGATTTTTGTACATTATCAAAGGAACGGAAAGAACTAACAATGATGGTGTTGGGTGAGTCCATAGGCAGGATAGAGACTGGAAACTCTACAGACACACAAACAACAGGGTAATTTCACATGAAAAGTGGAAGTTCTCACTAAATTCCTTATATTACATTTTTTTATCAGCAAAAGCTTGTGTAATTACAAGACATTATTAAAGACCACTGTCCCATTTATCAGAGCTCTTGTTACCTGGAGGAACTGGATGTCTTCTGAAAGTGAAAGCTGCTCTAGCTCAGCTTCTGTCCCTCTCAGATCAGCGATCTTCTGCTGTAGTTGCTTCAACAATTCTTCAGCTTTACTCTCTGCAGCCTTTTCCTGATCTTTTATCAGCCGTGTCACTTCAGAGCGACTTCTCTCAATCAAGTGGATCAGCTCAGTAAAGATCTTCTCACTTTCCTCCACTGCGGTCTGAGCTGAGCACTGTTAGGAGACACTATCATCCATTTAAAAGGGATTTTTACACCGCATTTAACCCTTTGTTATCATCGCTTTTAAATGAATTTAAATTAATGCAATTAATGCAATTTAGTTCACCCAAAAATGCACATTTTGCCATTAATTACTCACCCTTGTGTCGATCCAAGCCCAAAAAAACATTTGTTCATCTTCAGAATACAAATAAAGATCTATTTAATGAAATCTGAGAGCTTTCTGTCCCCTATCTGCCGGGAAGTTGGGACCACCGTATGCTTTCAAAGCTAGCAAGCTAACGTTAGCATTTCTCGGAACACCTACATAAGAATGTAAGAAGGACAGCTAGTGGTATAAATAGGTACTGCAGTTCAAATTCAAATTAAAGCTGCAAGCAGCGATGAAAAGGGTCCTTGCACCCGTGCTGCCACCACCTGGCGGTTTTAGGAAAACAGAGCACGGTGTGCAGTATTTAATGATAATAAATATAGGAGGACTGGGATTCATACATTTTGGGGCATCTCGCCCGGGGGGCGGGGTTACGTCCTACGTCACATCTCTCATGCGGGTTCTCGTCGACCAGGGTCAGCAGTGGTGCGCTCGCTCCAGTCAAAGTTTTTCCAACCGTCTCTGCTCTGTAACGTTACTCGTCTGTTGAGTGGGAAGTTAAATTTAACGGCATTTGTACATCTTTTTGCACGATGGAGGGTACGTTTTAATCATGTTAGATTGTTTTCCTGTTTAGTTAAGATTTCGACTGTTAGATCTCATGATATTTCGATTTTTGGCGTGCCACGCATAGTGTTAATGAATGCCGTTGACTTAACTGTTTAAGTTATATAAATATATGACCTACCCAAACCAGTCCCTAAACCTACCCGTCACTGGGGTTAATAACGTTAACGTTACCATTTATGAGTCGTCCTCTACCATCCTTGATGTATTGTGTATTGACATGATTAAAATCTTGTTTCTATTTCATAATTCAACCTGCAATAGCAGTATTGAGTCAAATTAGTCGTTGAATCACCTAAAGAAGAAACATGAACTGGTTAACTGGAGTTTACTGGAAGTTTACTTTTCTGCAATACAATAAGTAGGTCTAACTTTATCGAGGTAAAAGTTTCCCCGCTGTCACCAGACGGTCTAGGAGTGGAGAGAAGAGTGACAAAATCACGGTAAGGCTGTGCAAAGAAAGTAGGCTATTGCCATGTCAGTGTATTGATTGATTCATTGTCCCTTCATAGTTTGTAAGAGTCAGAGACTTTTCAGGTTGGATGTATTTAATAAACTGAGCGAAGCCTATTCATCTGGTAATATGAAATGCGACTTGGCCATTGTAATTAAGGCTACACATCTTGTTACTGTACAACTTAAACCCATGGTAACGTTAGCTAGGTAACTTAACGATAAACAAACTGAAAGACCGCAATTCCTGGTTTCGACTTCGTTCACTAAACTTTCCCATCAATAAACGTGTTGTAAAAAACATAACTTATTAGATTTAAGACCTAGATTCGGTAGCTAGTTCTGTGACTGCCTGTGACCGCTATGGTGCGCGCGCCGCTCACCCTGGTCGACGAGAACCCGCATGAGAGATGTGACGTAGGACGTAACCCCGCCCCCCGGGCGAGATGCCCCAAAATTTATGAATCCCTAGGAGGACTATGTCAAAGGATTTGTATTTGCACACTTCCTGCTACCAGCAGGGGGTGCTATTGCTATAACCAAATATGAGCATGGTCATGTGTTCAGGACATGACTCTTATCAAACATGTGATGTTTGGGGCATATCGGACATTATATGCCTGAGTTACTGCAGGCTGTCTGTGGTTGCCTAGCAACATCGGAACTGCAAGCAATATTGAACTATATGACATATTCATGCACAAATCACCAAAAGGCTGAAATTGGGTGTACATTTATCAGGCCGCCAAGCGCACACCCTTCGACGAAAACTCTTTGCAATTTAACGTTGCAAAGGCCTTAAGAATACACTCACCAAATTTGATCAGGAATTTGTTAAAGTACAACATCAGGAAATTACGAAAAATGCACAAAATCTAGGAGGAAGTTCAAAATAGCTGACTTCCTGTTGTGTTTAGGGCTATGCTCCAAGAGACTTTTCTGTAGGTATTGGGTCATTACATGTATGGACCAAATTTCATATTTATACATGAAACGTAGAGCCGGGGCAAAATATGGGGGCAATAATTTCAAGAATTTGCCCCACCCAATTTTGAAAACCATATCAAACGTAAATTTTCACCACTTCTGAAGCGTGTGCCGTGTGCAAAGTTTCATGAATTTTCGAGCAAGTTTAGGCCCTCTAAAGAGCGATTCTTTTAAGAGAAGAAGAAGAAGAATAAACAGAGCAAAAACGCAAGGTCCTCTCACCATCGGTGCTCAGGCCCTAAATATCAGAATTATTATTATCAGTACTGCCATCAGTTATTCTTCTCAAAACTGACCTTATAAAACATCACAGCCATTCTCAGCTCCCGCATCTCTTTCTCTATCTCCTGAATTTGCCGCTTGATTCTCTCTTTCAAGTGTTTCTGCGGGACAAAAACAATGAAATGTGACAAAAATATTGTTTATATCAACAGACAGTCATGTTTCATGTCTAGTGACATAATTTTGTATTGTAGTGTTATGGATGGTTGATAGAGCTTTTGTATTTCTTAGATTTTTTGCTATTATTCTTAGTCTAATCATAATAATGCATTGTAAAGTGTAGCAGATCAGAGAACAATTTTGGCCCAGTAATAGTCAGGGTAGACGTAGTCTTTACAATGGCACACACTATATAAAAGTTTATTTTCACAACCCACAAAAATGTTTTATGGATTTTTTGTCTTTTTCTGGAAAGAGGTTTCGTCAGCTTCATCAAATTTCATTTGTCAGATTCTTGTTAAAGGAGTCGTTCACTTTAAAAAAAACTTTTGCTGATAATTTACTCACCCCCATGTCATCCAAGATGTCCATGTCTTTCTTTCTTCAGTCGAAAAGAAATTAAGGTTTTTGATGGGAACATTCCAGGATTTTCTCCATATAATGGACTTCAATGGGAACCAAACGGTTCAAGGTCCAAAAGACAGTTTCAGTGCAAACTGCAAACTGTTAAAAGGACTTTAAACGATAATATATAAGCTCAAATGGTCGCCTTGCTCTGTTCTGTGATGCGCGTTCATGACTCTCCTGTTCGAACTCGTTCAATCTTTTTCCGAGTCAATTCGTTCATTTCGTTTGTTGAATGAACCAAATGACAAGAAAATGAGTTCGAACAGGAGAGTCACGAATACGCATCACAGAACAGAGCAAGGCGACCATTTGAGCTTATAAAACTTAAACTTTGTTTTTGTTTTTAAATGAGCGATCGTTTCGCTAGATAAGACCCTTATTCATCGTCTGGAATCGTTTAAAGCCCTTTGAACAGTTTGCAGTTTGTACTGAAACTGTCTTTTGGACCTTGAACCGTTTGGTCCCCATTGAAGTCCATTATATGGAGAAAATCCTGGAATGTTTCTTTTCATCAAAAACCTTAATTTCTTTTCGACTGAAGAAAGAAAGACATGGACATCTTGGATGACATGGGGGTGAGTAAATTATCAGCAAAAGTTTTTTGAAAGTGAACTACTCCTTTAAACAACAGTAGGCTACCATCCATTGAACGCATTGTATCCCTCTCAGCCTCATTTTCATTCCCGTCAAAAAAAAAAAGGTCTACTGATCAGGTCTCATTTTTCCTATTTCAGTTTGGTGGTCCACTTCTCAACCCCTATAATACCTCTTTCTCCGTCCTCTGTGCTGTAACTGTGACAGTGTCATGATTTTTATGTTCATTCATCATACACAGCACACATATACACTGCTCATCTGTTTGACAATAAATCTCTAAAATTCGATCATGCTCATGACAGATCATCTCCTGAAGTCGTCCTGTGGCATCAGTGATTTTGTGTTGCTTTCCTGAACGAAATTCCTCATGACGCTCAAAATGGCGTTGACAGTAAGACTCCAAACACACAAGACAGGACTTGACAGCTTTGCACTTTCTTCCGGTACAGACGTCACACTCAACTTCTCCAGGTCCAGCGTAACACTGAGCTGGATCCACACATTGGAGTTTTAGCTTCACCAGTCTATCTAACATTTCGGCAAGCACCACATTTTTCCCCAACACCGGTCGTGGAGTGAATGTCTGTCTGCACTGAGGGCAGCTGAAAACTTTCTTCTCTTCTTCCTCATCAAAGCAGTCTGTAATGCACTGCATACAATAACTGTGTCCACAGGAAAGAGCCACTGGATCCTTCAGGTGATCCAAGCAGATTGAACAGCTGAACTGGTCCTGAGAAAAAGTAGTATCCGCCATTTCACTGAAAGTACACACAGATGAAGAGCGACAAACAACAGTTCAATAACACTTACGTTTCGGTTTCTCTCAACTGATCACCTGATATATTATAGCCTACGGCTTCTGTGTTGGAGAGATGTACAAAACGGGTGTGTCTTTAATGCTTTTCCAGTTGAAGCGGTTCAGAAAACAATTTTGTCTCTTTCACTCAATATAGAAGGATCTTCAGAAACTCCAGTGTGCTGAAGAAGATTGGACTAAAACAGGAAGGAAAGTTACTAAAATACACAAAATAAGCTACATGTAAAGGAAAAATTGCTTTGTTAAACAGCAGCATAGATTCAACACACACTCTGTGATGTAATGGGAACCCAGACAGCAAACTGACATTGAATCAACGTGGAAACGACGTCTCTCATGACATTGAAACAACGTTGATTTTGCTCATCGAATTAACGTTGAACCAACGTCAGACGCGTCATTCTTTCAAAACTAACGGAAAATCAACTTGAAATCAACGCGTTGTTTCAACGTTATGAAAGCAAACAATTTTCGATTTTCATTTAGCTTTGACGAATGCCGCGTCTGACGTTGGTTCAACGTTAATTCGATGAGCAAAATCAACGTTGTTTCAATGTCGTGAGAGACGTTGTTTCCACGTCGATTCAATGTCAGTTTGCTCTCTGGGAAATGTGTCATTGAGCGATTTGTGAATTGCTTTTATTTGTACATCTGGTGGTGATGGTAAAAAAAATCAAATCTTTTGCGTTCCCTCGCAAAACATATTATATTTTATATTATAAAGTTCGTTCTGAGAAAAATTGGGTTGTAGCTCACTGTCTATGGTACTATGATTAATAATGTTTAGCCCACAATTTATTGATCTGGGAAGTTTGAATCTGTGAAGGATTATTAGGAACACCTGTTCAATTTCTCATTGATGCAATTATCTAATCAACCAATCACATGGCAGTTGCTTCAATGCATTTAGGGGTGTGGTCCTGGTCAAGACAATCTCCTGAACTCCAAACTGAATGTCAGAATGGGAAAGAAAGGGGATTTCAGCAATTTTGAGCGTGGCATGGTTGTTGGTCTCAAGAGTATTTCACAATCTGCTCAGTTACTGGGTGTGGGTGCGAGATGCAAATCTCACAAATGAGATAAATGTGCATTGGCTCATTCTGTTGACACTCAAAGATGATAGGGCTGACGTAACGTCTCTGTTCCCTTCTTTAGGGAATGAGGGAAACCATACGTAACCGAGACGTATTTGAGAAGAATGCAAATATCTTTCCGGGGCAATGCAAAAGTTTCTCAGAGGAATGCAAAAGGTTTGAAAAATCCCAATTTTTTTTCCACCACCACTGGTGTCGCAATGTAAAGATTTTTTAAAAGAGAGCATTTAAACGTTTTTTGTCTGCCTCTTTAAAGGCTATTTGTTACCGTAAGGCAGTATCCCACCGTGAACTTTTAACTTTAAATAAAATTATATACATCAGGTGTCACAACAACCATGCTGGATCTTTGCTGGATCATGCTGCATGTGTTTGACCAGCAGATGTCCTCAGTGGGCAAGTTCTGCACACTGGATTTGTTTGATAATTGGTCTAATATAATAATGAATAATTTGTAGCAGATCTGAACACTTACGTCCACATACACTCAAGTAAAAAACATAACAGGGCAGAATATGAAAATGTGGATGTGAAGTAATTTAAACACAACTAAAGGTTGAAATTCACATCATAATATCACAAATTAATGATATTAGTAATAAAAAAATATTAAGAAAATAAGTAATGTAAGAGCTGTTAGTTTGGGTTAAAACAACAACAAAAAAACCATTATATTTATATTTTATGGAAGTAGTCTGATATATAAAGATCTCATCGGTTTAAATTACAATCCATTACAATTTCATCTTAGTTTTTGACTATATAAATATCACCAATTGTACCAAATTGCATATTTTTGTTTTTCTCCTCCTTGATAAAAGCCTGATTTATCAAAAAAAAAAAGAAAAAAAAAAGAAATAAAATAAAAACATGCAAATGTTTGGTAACTTTTCTTATATATATATATATATATAGTCTAAAGATTTAATAAAATGCTCCATTTCAAAAATATTGATTTTTCTGACTACTATTTAATATATCAGGCTTTACAGGGTTAACTATATAAAATCTGCACAATATGCTTTAAGAAACAAAAACAACAATAGCACAATGATAACATTCAGAGAGTACATGAAAATGCACTATTTTATTGTCCATGAATTCAACAGCTTCAAGATTGACTTGAGTAAACATTCATTATGCCATAAACATTCTGCCCAGGGGTGAACACAGTAAAACTGATCACACAACCTGATCAAACTGTACACATGATAGAGATTTTCAGGTCAAATAAATCCTATTGGAAGAGCTAGAACATGGCAATTGGCTTGCATATCAATAAATAAAATAATCTTATCCAAATATACTTCATTCGATCCTGAGCTATACATATATTCAAGAGATTTATAACCTATTGAAAGTCATTTGCCTGGTTTGATGTAGAGCGACTGATACATTAGATGACGAGGGAAGCAGAGCCTTTCATAATGTTAATAATGCACAGTCTAAATCCAGTGTAGGCTGGTCAGGTCCTTTCTTCATGGGTCCAGTAACACACAATGACTATTTGAGAACACTCGCAGTCTTCAGGCTCATTGTCAACACGATCCGAGAAAGACTTTGCATAAATACGTGAGAGTTTGCATAGTTGCAAGGCGGCCACAGAGAGAGAGAGAGAGAGAGAGAGCGCCAGCGCTGGAAGACTCTCCTATGGACAGTTGCAGTGGTGACCGTCAGTTACCTGTGTGTGGACAGACAGACAGCGCTGGTGAACGAGCATCAGACTGCTGTGTGAATGACGTAAGAGAGTGTGTGATCGCATGTACCTCTCTCTAAGAGTCAGTGCAGGGTTGTTGCTGAGGAAAGAGAGCTGCTGCTCCAGGCTACACACTCGAAAGGCCAGGTAACACGACGACAGGATGAGCAGGATAATGCTGCGGGACAGAAGGCACATTACAAGTGGAAACCGAACACTAGACGAGCTACACTGTGAGCGCTGAGATCACGGAGAGCCGTACGGAGGTCCAGGTGGACACTAGATGGCAGCGTTGGGAGCTAAAAATGTAACAACTATTGATATGATCACTGTCATCTCAGTTGCTCAAATACACTTAATTTAATTTTATATTCATAAATATTATTTCTAAAAAAATAAGCTATCCCTAAATATTATAATGCCAAAGAGATTGAGATTTGGAATTCTGAACTGAAAATGTTTTAAATATAATATTGTATTGTTTTATTATTATTATATATTATTTAATATAATGTTATTGTTAGTTGTAGTAGTAGTTTCAATTAGTATTACTAATAATAATTTATTATTCATTTATATAAATATTATTAATTCTTACCTGAAGAGCAGAGGACATAGACATATGCTTGGATTTTTTATTATTTTATTTATTTTTCAATTTTATTATTTTATAATAAATGAGAATTTATTAATGTACTATTATTCATTTATTAATATTATTATTTTCATATATTATTATTATAATGTTTAATATTATTTAATATATTATTAGTATTAATAACAATAATTTTATTATTGATTTTTGTATCATATTTTTATTTATTCATTATTAGTATTTTTATATTGAATATGATTTTCATATATTTTCTTTAATTTTGTTCCTTATAAAGTATAGGCATGAAGCACACAAAGGTAAATAGTTGAAATCTAATGTATTGTTTTAATAATAAAGGTTGTTCTGAAAAGTTAATGTATTTGTTGGGTGAATTTGTTGATTGATTATTATTTGCGGTTCTTAACATATTCTGTTAAGCATGTTGTTTTATTATCCAGAAACACATAACTGCACTGGCGAGTGCACACGTGGAGTTTCCACACGTGTGTGTATCTGTGCTGATCCGCATAAATCAGGCCGTGCCGATGGGGACGGATTACTGGAACAGGTGGACTGGCATACACACACAAGTTTGTGTGACAATATAATGAGAAAATCTCCCCTGCCTCTTGATTTGATCTATTTATAAAGCCTAAAAAAAGTTGACTAAAAAAGTATGATAATATGCGTATATAATTTTCCAAGCATGTGTCGATCCGTATAGTTTGTATTTTAATTAAATAAGTTTAAATGTGTGTGTGTGTAAGAGTGAGTGAGTGCGTGCGTGCGTGTGTGTGTGTAAAAATAAAAAAATGATGATTCAAGTGCATTAGGTGTCCTGAAACAATATACCGGTCTCTGTGACAGCACAAAAGCAAATTATTTGTTTAGCCAATCATACGGTTTTGAGGCAATTTCTGACTCAGTAAGACAGGACAACATTTATAAGACTAAGAACACACACACAGACACACAGCGAGGATGACCAGCCAAACTCACAGCAGGATGAAGAACTTCAGTAGCTGGTACTCCATCTGACCCAGCTCTGGTATCGTCTCTGTCAGGAGGAACTTCTTGGTTTCCAGACATTGATCTGAAGCGGATCACAGAATCACAGGATGATTTAAGTCCTGCAGTGTGACTTACACCAGTCTTTTCTTTCTTTAATAAATGAACAAATGTCTCATATTAAGGCCCAGAGCCTCAGCTCAGAGTCACACCCACGTATTACATCATCATCACCGAACAATGATGGATCGAAAGTGTTTACCAGCCAGAGTGAACTTCGTTACGGCCTGACTTTGTTTGAAATGACCGTTCACAGCAGTTCACTCTTCGATATGACTTGAAGTATATTAGGGTCTTTAGTTGAAAGACTATATTTGGTGAAATAAAATACTCATAGAATATATGAACTACCCATAACGGCCAAAAAAAGCTTTTAAAATTATACAAACAAGCATTACATCAATTAGTCTTAAGCAGAGGCTGATATTTTAATGTTTTATCTCCACATTTTTTAATCTTCTTCTGGGCTTAATCCCGTATTGCATAATGGACCCGATTCCTGCAGTCAACCAACCAATCACAAGACAGGCAGAGGCACATTTGTTTAGCACATTTCATACACTATGGCTTACGTAGAAAGGAATACAATAATCATAAAATAAAAGCAAGGAAAATTAAAACAATAATTAAAAATGCTTTATATAGGAAGGAATTAAAATCACACTATGGCAATTCAAAGTGCGTTATACAGGGAATTAAAAGAGATAAATGATACAGTTATACAATTAATTAGAGTAAAATGAATTAAAGTAGTAAAAATAAACATAGAATGAACTTCTCATCTGGCAAAATACCAGTGCATCTTATTTTGCATATAGTTTTACTCTTACGTTGTGTCAGTAGTTTAACTCTTACACTGTTTGTAGTTTTACTCTTACACTGTGTCTGTAGTTTTACTCTTACGCTGTGTCTGTAGTTTTACTCTTACACTGTGTCTGTAGTTTAACTCTTAAGCTGTGTCTGTAGTTTTACTCTTACACTGTGTCTGTAGTTTAACTCTTACACTGTGTCTGTAGTTTTACTCTTACGCTGTGTCTGTAGTTTTACTCTTACACTGTGTCTGTAGTTTTACTCTTACACTGTGTCTGTAGTTTTACTCTTACGCTGTGTCTGTAGTTTTACTCTTACACTGTGTCTGTAGTTTTACTCTTACACTGTGTCTGTAGTTTTACTCTTACACTGTGTCAGTAGTTTTACTCTTACGCTGTGTCTGTAGTTTAACTCTTACGCTGTGTCTGTAGTTTTACTCTTACGCTGTGTCTGTAGTTTTACTCTTACGCTGTGTCTGTAGTTTTACTCTTACACTCTGTCTGTAGTTTTACTCTTACGCTGTGTCTGTAGTTTTACTCTTACACTGTGTCTGTAGTTTTACTCTTACACTGTGTCAGTAGTTTTACTCTTACGCTGTGACTGTAGTTTTACTCTTACGCTGTGTCTGTAGTTTTACTCTTACACTGTGTCTGTAGTTTTACTCTTACGCTGTGACTGTAGTTTTACTCTTACACTGTGTCTGTAGTTTTACTCTTACGCTGTGTCTGTAGTTTTACTCTTACACTGTGTCTGTAGTTTTACTCTTACACTGTGTCTGTAGTTTTACTCTTACACTGTGTCAGTAGTTTTACTCTTACGCTGTGTCTGTAGTTTAACTCTTACGCTGTGTCTGTAGTTTTACTCTTACGCTGTGTCTGTAGTTTTACTCTTACGCTGTGTCTGTAGTTTTACTCTTACGCTGTGTCTGTAGTTTTACTCTTACACTGTGTCTGTAGTTTTACTCTTACACTGTGTCTGTAGTTTTACTCTTACACTGTGTCAGTAGTTTTACTCTTACGCTGTGTCTGTAGTTTAACTCTTACGCTGTGTCTGTAGTTTTACTCTTACGCTGTGTCTGTAGTTTAACTCTTACGCTGTGTCTGTAGTTTTACTCTTACGCTGTGTCTGTAGTTTTACTCTTACACTGTGTCTGTAGTTTTACTCTTACACTGTGTCAGTAGTTTTACTCTTACACTGTGTCTGTAGTTTTACTCTTACGCTGTGTCTGTAGTTTTACTCTTACAATGTGTTCTGTAGTTTTACTCTTACACTGTGTCTGTAGTTTTACTCTTACACTGTGTCTGTAGTTTAACTCTTACGCTGTGTCTGTAGTTTTACTCTTACACTGTGTCTGTAGTTTTACTCTTACGCTGTGTCTGTAGTTTTACTCTTACACTGTGTCTGTAGTTTTACTCTTACGCTGTGTCTGTAGTTTTACTCTTACGCTGTGTCTGTAGTTTTACTCTTACGCTGTGTCTGTAGTTTAACTCTTAAGCTGTGTCTGTAGTTTTACTCGTACGCTGTGTCTGTAGTTTAACTCTTACGCTGTGTCTGTAGTTTTACTCTTACGCTGTGTCTGTAGTTTTACTCTTACACTGTGTCTGTAGTTTTACTCTTACGCTGTGTCTGTAGTTTTACTCTTACACTGTGTCTGTAGTTTTACTCTTACAATGTGTTCTGTAGTTTTACTCTTACACTGTGTCAGTAGTTTTACTCTTACGCTGTGTCTGTAGTTTTACTCTTACGCTGTGTCTGTAGTTTTACTCTTACGCTGTGTCTGTAGTTTAACTCTTAAGCTGTGTCTGTAGTTTTACTCGTACGCTGTGTCTGTAGTTTTACTCTTACGCTGTGTCTGTAGTTTTACTCTTACGCTGTGTCTGTAGTTTTACTCTTACACTGTGTCTGTAGTTTTACTCTTACGCTGTGTCTGTAGTTTTACTCTTACGCTGTGTCTGTAGTTTTACTCTTACACTGTGTCTGTAGTTTTACTCTTACAATGTGTTCTGTAGTTTTACTCTTACGCTGTGTCTGTAGTTTTACTCTTACGCTGTGTCTGTAGTTTTACTCTTACGCTGTGTCTGTAGTTTTACTCTTACACTGTGTCTGTAGTTTTACTCTTACAATGTGTTCTGTAGTTTTACTCTTACGCTGTGTCTGTAGTTTTACTCTTACGCTGTGTCTGTAGTTTTACTCTTACGCTGTGTCTGTAGTTTTACTCTTACACTGTGTCTGTAGTTTTACTCTTACAATGTGTTCTGTAGTTTTACTCTTACGCTGTGTCTGTAGTTTTACTCTTACGCTGTGTCTGTAGTTTTACTCTTACACTGTGTCTGTAGTTTTACTCTTACAATGTGTTCTGTAGTTTTACTCTTACGCTGTGTCTGTAGTTTTACTCTTACAATGTGTTCTGTAGTTTTACTCTTACACTGTGTCTGTGATGTTTATTAGGCGCACCTTAGAGTTCCACTGGACCGGATTTTTCACTAAAATCGAATGGGAGGAGCTCTAGGACTGACCTCGGGGAGTGGAGTGGATCCAGTCCAACCCCACAGAACCTCGAGTTTAATCACATCAAACTCACTCCTCCTCCACAGACCCAGGCCATCATCTCTCATTCACACAGATATGATGTCAAAGTCAAGTGATCAGCTTGCTCCCGAATAACACAAAATCATTTAGTGGACATTTTTTCATTCCATCACAGAAACATTAGATCAAATGGGGACATTTGAGATATTAATCCGCTCATAACGCATTTTCAACAGCAGATTTTTACCGGGCTTTACCCTCTTCAGAAGCTCCAGACTTTTTCTCTCATCAGTCGGCAGTGTTAAAAGTGTTAAATGGTTATTTCAGAAAGGGCCATCCAATTCTTTATCTTGGAAATAAATATCCACAAGTTTCCGAGGGGCGCTCCTGTAAAAAATAAAGTGGGTGAAACTTCCGGTGACGCGACGGAAGTAGCATTCCAATGGTATTTTGTGTGTTAGTTAGCGAAGAGGCTAGCTGTTTTTCGGAGAATTATTTTACTATTTAAAGACGCAAATCTTTATGAGAGATGTCGTTACGGAGCTCAGGGACAATATGTGGTGTTCGCGGTTGTATGTATAACCGGACTAAACTAATTCAGTGGCTTAAACGTGATTGTTTTGAACATAAGCTGAAAACGAGTGATCCTGCCAGAGCCGTCTCTGATCCTGCCAACGACTGTAACGTTAGTTTCCATCACCTCCCAAAAGACGACGAATCTTCCTGTGTACATTTTTTTTAATTCTTTATATTTTATAAACTCTATCAGCATGTGTTTGGCTGTTCGCTACTGATGTTACACCTAAACTCAGGATCAAAGCCTGTGTTGACAGAATACCAAATGTGCCAGTTAATGTATTCAAGCAGCACATTCATTTATAATTTTGAATAAACTCCAAAGCACAATGACTAAGTGTTTATTTTTTTACTTGAATTGTTTGTCAGCTCGCACAACTGTCTGTCACCATGCCTTGATGAGTATTGATTATTAATAATGTTATTATAATACTCCCAATCAACGACTGCGGAGGGTAAAGGTACTGTTATTTCACCCTTTTGAATTTCGTTGAGGTTGTGTTCCCACATCGGTAGCTAGTTTGGATCGCTATAACTTGAATGACTGTCAACTGTTGAATGAACGAGTGTTAAGCATGTCAAGTCGCGCTTTGTTTACTTCCAACCGGAAGTCGCGCCCACTTTTGACGCAAGGCCTCATGGGGCGTAGGAAACTTGTGGATACTTTTTTATTCTTGTATTGTTCAATTGCCTTCAGTTTTGATGTGTCTAAAATCTCATAATAAGTCAAGAACGACATCAAGGTTGATATTGCTTGTCTCATTTCTCTTTAACTATAACAATCCAAGTTATAGTATGCAATATACAGTATTATCTAGGTATTTCATGCATACTGTGCGCAGTATATACACATTACATATTAGGAAGTGTTAGTTATTTTAATAGATGTTTTTAGAGCTTATATTAATAGTAACAAATAATTACTTTTCTGTGACCTTTTATAGAGATTTTATTTGAAATCACTTTATAGAGATTTCTGAACCGATCATAATTACATCATGTGGTTGAGGAATTGTGTTGTAAATAGGTACAAAAGTACTTCTTATCTCCCAAAACACCGCATTAATGAATAGATGAGAAGTAAACAAAACAAAAAAAAAAACATATATTATTTGTATTATTAAAAATGTATAGTTTTTGTACAATTTCTCTATCAATTGTTGGGGTCATATTGACCCCAATGACCAGATTTGTAAACAGGAAACGAAGACCTTTTGAGGGTTAAAGAGTCCAGACCGAAAAATGTTCGTGTTCGGATGGCATCCAGGCTACCAGAATACCATATCCCATTTTCCATAGTATCAAATATGTAAATGTTTTTTTTGGAGGGTCACTCACCCTCCAGAGGCTCGTCTGTCTGGAAAGGGGCGTTTACGGCACTCAGGCTGCTGGTGGAGTTTCCCAGTAAATCCGGTAGAGAAGACGACACAGACACCACTGACGGCTTCCTCCTCCACTTCAGTACCGGAGGAAACTCGTCTGGGACAGGGAAAACTTCAGGTACGGGGAACTCATCCTACACCACCAAATGGAAGGACAGGACACACTAAGATTCACTAAAAGTGAACTGCATACATCCCTTTTTTATAAAGCCTGCATGTGTGAGGCAGTAATATTGCGAATGGGATTCTCTAATGAAACTAATTTGAGACTTGAGTTTGCAGGTAATTTACGTGCAACGAGGCGCAAAAACATTTATGCAATACTTGTACTGCAGTTATATCTGATATATCCTCCTTTTGCTTCCCTGTTTCTACCTCGGGATGGAGTAACGACAGATTACGTCATCTCCAGTTTGCATCCAATGCTCTCAGGACAACTGAGAAGGTTTCAGATGACGGCAACTCTGGAATCGACACGCAAAACTTTCAAATACTATCCAAATATTGTAATATTATCCTTATATTGTAATCAATACGAGCTTTTTTTGTCTGCTTAAAGGGATACTCCAGTTTTTTTTTTGGAAATAAGCTCATTTTACACCTCCCTCAGAGTTAAACTGTTGAGTTTTACCATTTCAGCCGATTTTCTGATATTTAGAAGAATATCAGTAACCAGACAGTTTCTGATCCCATTGACTTCCATAGTAGGAAAAAAAATATATATACTATGGAAGTCAGTGGGACCAGAAACGGTCTGGTTTCTGATATTCTTCTAGATATCAGAAAATCGGCTGAATGGATTAGAAAACGGTAAAACCCAACTGTTTAACTCTGGGGGAGTTGTAAAATGAGCCTATTTCTGAATTAATATCTAGTTCAATCATGAAACTCTAGAGGGCGCGGACTGAGCGGTCCTTTATCGCCAGAGGATTGGCCTATTCTGATCCTGCATCCAATTGGATTGCTTTCTTGACACAAATGGTCTGTTTCCAGTCCTTTCTGAGCTCCTCTGAGACCTTCCACCTCCCTAGCTCCACCTGCCTAGATCTGTTGCAGTTTATGTCTATTTATTCAGAGAATATCAGATCTAGTTCACCAAGACCAGATACATTAACATTGCCTTGTTCAATAACATGCTAAAGCTATTTTGAGAGCTGTCATGATTAAAATGACGTTTACTAACCACATAACATACTATATTACTGCCATTTGCACATTACTTTGATAGACTTGAACAGAATACTCGTAACATTGAAACAAGCCTTTTCTGTAAAGCTGTTTTGAAACAATATGTTATTGTATTGGTGTTTAAAGCACTTTCAACATATGTGCCATACAAATAAACCACTATAATTAGTAGGCGGATATTCTGCACAAAAATGTAACAAGCTAATTTTTCTCCAAAAGCCAGAGCAATGAAGACTCTGAAACGTACCAGAGATATAGAGTTAGGCTCCTCCATGTACTGCTTGAGGCAGAGGATCTTCTTCCCATTGACCTGTATGACAGATAGCATGTAGCATGAAGTTCACACACTAATGCTGTTTACATAATGATCCAGCCCAAGCGTATAGAGTTAACTCTCACCTGTAGATGTGTGCAGATGCGTCTCAACACGTCATAGACGCTGTCTCTGGACAATAGAGACACAAACACGTACTGTGCAAGGAGAGGACACAAACATACCAAAACGTTATAATGCATGGTGGGTGTGGCATGTCAAGCCAAATTCCTGCTGGAAAACCCAACTAAAACCAGCTATTGGTTTTGAAACATGTTTGTGGGTTTCAAACTGGTCCAGTGGGGGAAAACATACACTCTTAGAAGAAATGGTTCTATTTAGAACCAGAAATGGTTCCATCCCCTGCTTCATATATGGAACTCCAAAATGGTTCTATATAGAACCATTTTTGTTTGGTAAAAGGTTCTATTGGCCAAGTATGGAACCCCAGGGCTCTATAAAGAACCTAGATGTACCCTTTTTTAAGAGTGTATAGAACCTTTTAGGGGTTCCAAATACGTAGCGCTAATAGAACCTTCTAAGGTTCTATATAGAACCTTTTCTTCTAAGAGTGTAGGGTCCAGTGCTGGTTGAAGGTCCAGAACCTTTCAAAAAAATAGCTACTGTAGTCCAAAACATGGCATCTTCATGACCTAAAAGCTGGTCAACCTTCTCTAAACCAAAGTGAACCACACTTTGTTTTCACAGTGATGCCAAGAACCATTTTTAGCTTCCCAAAAAAACTTTTCAGGGAACCAACATCTTGGTATATTTTAATAATCTAAAGAACCCTTTTCTACTATAAAAGAACATTTAGTGCAATGGAAAGGTTCTTAATGGAACCATTAATGCCAATAAAGAACCTTTGTTTTTTTTATGTTCCAAGACACATTTACCACCTTAAACTGATTTTAGCTGGATTTTTCAGCAGAGATTGAAATTGAGATTTCACAATGTAGCCACATATAATCTCACTACCAGGAAAAGGATCACTAAGAGAACCGTTTGGTTCCCATTGAAGTCCATTATATGGAGAAAATCCTGGAATGTTTTCATCAAAAACCTTAATTTCTTTTCGACTGAAGAAAGAAAGACACGGACATCTTGGATGACATGGGGGTGAGTAAATTATCAGCAAAAGTTTTTTGAAAAGTGAACTACTCCTTTAAACAAAGCAAAAAGGTATAAAATGTGTGATAATGCTGATGAAGTCAACCTGGAGTCTCAGTGGTGCATCCATTTGCATTTCCAGTGTTTGGCAGCAGCGCAAGCATGTTCTGACTAAGCTTTGTATTTCAATCTGCCAGTCGGTGACCTGCGACCCAGTGGAAACGCACCTTCTGACTGCTGTCTGTGGTGATAGCCAAGCCATTGGGAACCAGACCCGCTGTCTTATGTTTCTTCACCATCCGCACAGACGCAACAGGAATGGCCACCTGAGAGGCAAGAGAAAGTGCCAGAGAAAAAGCAAAAAGTTTCAAAGTGCAGCTTCATAGAGGAATTCTTGCAGGATGGAAACTGGACCGGCTTCATCGAATTACTAAATAACGTGTTGCACAAAGGAACGATATAACATTACGCTTCACTCAGCATAGCAAACTGCAACATGGCGCACAGCTGAAAGTGAACTAAACACTGTTGATCTATACGATTATTTGCGATCATTATTTGAATTAATAATATCATACTAAATACAGTATTTAGTACAAAGTACACTGGAATTGATACTACCAAAATATTCCCAGCTATCCATTGAAATTATGAAATTAAGCAGCTAATAAAAATGTAACTTTAGGGTGAAGGAACGTTAACTATAAAAATAACTATAACGATAACTTTATTAGTGTCCACACCAGCGGACAATACAATTGTTTATTCCAAGCATCTGTTGCTTTAAATGCTCAACCACTTTAATGCAGGATGGATTCTGATTGGCTGTCAGTGTTTTTATCGTTCATCAGCTGGAAAAAAAAAATTCTTAAAGTGATTCCAGTGGTATAATTTCTCTGTGCCGATATAACGATAATGATAAAGATATACTCCTAAAAATCACTTAAGTTCACACCACAACAATACTGATAACGGCACAGAGAAACAACATCAATGAAATCCCTTTCAAACAATTCAGCTGATAACCGATGAAAACAATGACAGCCAATCAGAATCCACCAGACTTTAAAAAGCTCAAGGTTTTGACAAAAAAGTGTAGTGCGCTTCGAATAAACAGAAAGATATCGTCCGCTGGTGTGGGTGCTGCTATAGTTAGCGTCAAGTTATCTTTATAGTTAGTAGGCCTTAAAGGGACAGTTCACCCCAAAATGAAAACTCTGTCAGTAATTACTCTCCCTCATGTTGTTCCAAATCCATAAGACTTTCGTTCATCTTCGAAACACAAATTAAGATATTTTTGATGAAATCTGAGAGCTGGATCACTCCTCCATAGGCTTCTATGGGATTGAAACTTGCCGGCCCGGAAAAGTTATTAAAGACATCGTTAAAATAGTCCAAGTGACTACAGTAGCTCAACCTTAAGTTTATCAAGCGACGAGAATACTTTTTATGCGTAACAAACAAAAATAACGACTTCATTTATCTATTCACGTCCTTCTCTGTTGCCCTTTTGCACACAAAAAAATATTCACGACACGTCGCTTGTTAAACTTAAAGAGTTCACTTTAAAAAAAAAAACTTTTGCTGATAATTTACTCACCCCCATGTCATCCAAGATGTCCATGTCTTTCTTTCTTCAGTCGAAAAGAAATGAAGGTTTTTGATACAAACATTCCAGGATTTTCTCCATATAATGGACTTCAATGGGAACCAAACGGTTCAAGGTCCAAAAGACAGTTTCATTACAAACTGCAAACTGTTCAAAGGGCTTTAAACAATTCCAGACGATGAATAAGGGTCTTATCAAGCGGAATGATCACTCATTTAAAAAAAGTTTAAGTTTTATACATAGATACATGTATATAAAGATGTAGATGTATATAAAGGCTAGATGTGTTACGGCGGAGTTTCCATCATCATCACCGGCGGCCATCTTGTCACAGGCAAGGTGATGCAAGATGAGTGATCAGCACGAACACAAATACTCTCATCTCGTTGAAATCTTGACCGATTTACAAACGGTTTGGTTTCTTACAAACATTATTAACGTGGCTATCAAAATGAACAAATCGTTTCCCATGTCAATTCGTTCATTTCGTTCGTTGAATGAGCCAAATGACACGAAAAAAGATTCGTCTTTAGGACCTTGAACCGTTTGGTTCCCATTGAAGTCCATTATATGGAGAAAAATCCTGGAATGTTTTCATCAAAAACCTTAATTTCTTTTCGACTGAAGAAAGAAAGACATGGACATCTTGGATGACACGGGGGTGAGTAAATTATCAGCAACATTTTTTTTTTTTAAGTGAACTATTCCTTTAAAATCAAAAATATCTTAATTTGTGTTCCGAAAATGAACAGGGTTGAACAACATGAGGGCGAGTAATTACTGACAGAGGTTTCATTTTTGGGTGAACTATCCCTTTAACTATTAAGAAAGTTAACCCATGTTTACAGTGTGAAACGCTTTTACTCGGGGTTAACTAGTTCAAAGTGTGAAAAGCCGGGGTATACAGTGGCAAAATACAGTTTCATATATAACGTTCAGTTTTTTTAAATCAAACATATGCCACCGTTTCCAGGGAATGAAGCTTTAGTCGTGTCTCTCCGAGCTCGAATCATAAGCTGAAGACGTGACGCTCACCTTGATGTCTTTACCGAAGAGGTTGGCGTAGAAGCACAGCCAGTTTCGAGAGATGTAGAGTCGGCCTTGCAGGAGGATGTCCCGCAGCAGGGCACAGGAGTACACTAAAGAAGAGGACACAAGTGCACTTACACACGAGAACTGAAGTATGCTGATACTCTCGAGTGACACAACGGCATCAGATTCTCACTTCAATGACGGCTCAAAGCGGTTCAAATGTCAAATAGATCACAACATTATCAAACGTCAAGATGAACGGGGTCCAAACACTACAAATCTGGAATTCCAAATATAATTTAATTCTTGGAGAAAAAGTTTCAGGATTATAAAATATTTGGAAGGAATACAAAAAAAGTTACGATTTTTCACTAAGTTAAATCAATTTAATTAATGTACATCAACCTCTCACGGCAGTTATTCGGCTTGTGAATTTTACATAATACTATGAAATATTTAATTAAATATAAAAAAATAAAAAATATATATAATAACAAATTATTATTAATTATAATTATATTATATAAAAATTATATTGAAAATATAAATATAAAAATTAAATATTAAATGTTTTGTGATGCTTAAATGCTTAAATGTTTTTGCCAAGTTTGAGTTTATTTGATCCAAAAAAGAAGGCGTGTATAATGATAGAAAAGCTTTTTATTTCAGATAAATTCTGCACATTTGCACTTTCTATTCATCAAAGATCCCTGACCATTTTTTAACACAACTATTTTCATCATTGATAATAATCAGAAATGTTTCTTGAGCATCAAATCAGTATATTATTATTTCTGAATGATCATGTGACAAACCGAAGTAATGATGTTGAAAATTCAGCTTTGATCACAAGAAAAAAATTACACGTTACAATATATTTACATAGAAACCAGTTATTTTAAATTGTAAAAATATTTCATAATTTTAACGTTTTTACAGTATTTTTGATTAAATAATTGCATCTCTGGTGAGCAGAAGAGACTTCTCTTACCAATCTAAAACTTCTGAACGCTAGTGAATATTGTTTAGATTATGCTTTAAAATAATAATAATGAAAATAATAATAAAAATGCATGTAAACTAAACATTGTATATTATTACATTTTTATTAAATTGTATGTTTTTGACATTCAAATTTTAATTGTTTTTGCCAAGTTTGAGTTTATTTGATCCAAAAAAAGAAAAGAAAGGCGTGTATAATGTTAGAAAAGCTTTTTATTTCAGATAAAAGCTGTGCATATGAACTTTCTATACATCAAAGATCCCTGACCATTTTTTTAACACAACTATTTTCATCATCGATAATAATCAGAAATGTTTCTTGAGCATCAAATCAACTTATGATTTCTGAAGGATCATGTGACAGACCGAAGTAATGATGTTAAAAAATTCAGCTTTGATCACAAGAAAAAAATTACACGTTACAATATATTTACATAGAAACCAGTTATTTTAAATTGTAAAAATATTTCATAATTTTAACGTTTTTACAGTATTTTTGATTAAATAATTGCATCTCTGGTGAGCAGAAGAGACTTCTCTTACCAGTCTAAAACTTCTGAACGCTAGTGAATATTGTTTAGATTATGCTTTAAAATAATATTAATGATAATAATAAATATTGATAAATAAATAATATATAAATTATTATAAATTGTAAATTAAACATTGTATATTATAACATTTTATTAAATTGTAAAAAATGAAAAAAATTTCACTAGTGGTTTCTGATATTTGCACATTTGTATTTAATGGACACTTTATTAACAATGCGCAAATTTCACATAAAACCAAGCAATGTTATTGAGGAAACTACCGCACTATTAAAAGAATCATTTCACAAGGTCACTCGACAGAAGCAGTAAAGTGGTAGAACGACAGCACGTACCCTTCATGAGAAGCTCGTCTTTGGGAACGCTCTGGAAAAGCTTGTGGTACTGCGCATTATACTTGCTGACGGTCTGTGAGGAAGAGGAGGACAGAGGAATCAGCGGTTTGGCACAGCTCTTCTGCAGCCTGGCTCTCTCTCGTAGGGGATGCGAGCTCTGCACCAAACTGAGCATGCTGACACGACACACACACTCCACACGAGCCGAGAGACAGTGTGTGTACTGCGGTTACACTGTCCCGGGACCCGAGAGCCAGCTCAGCTTCGTCCTATTCCTGTGAGTGAAGTAAACAGCGTTTCTTCTTCCTTTACAAGCGTCTCTCTCTCTCTCTCTCTCTCTCTCTCTCTCTCTACAGGCGTGAAACACCCACTGCACCCCGACGGCTTGTTTATAGCGCATTGGTGTGTGTGTGTGTGTCTTGCTTCCTGCAGCTCACTGATGCATTTGGATGATGTTCATTAAGCAGATGGGCTGATCCAATCAGGAGTGCAGTGTGAATGTGTAACGCTTAGTGCAGTGTTTATTATAAATGATTTATCACTGCACATTATCTTTTTTTCATAATCTTTAAAAGGATAGTCCACTTTGAAATTAATTTTTGGTATGATTTAGCTTACCTCAAGGGCATCCAAGATGTAAGTGTCTTTGTTTCCGCAGTAGTTTCAATTTTGATATTTTTAGGTCAAACCGTTCATGTCTGCCAGTCATTTAATGGAGGTCTATGGTCACCACCTCAAAGAGCATGCACAGAGAAGTCCAAATTAAACATGATTTAATGACTCGTACATGCAAGTACACACTGATGGCCTAAGACACGAAACGAGCGGTTTGTGTGAGAAAACAAACAGTATTTATATCGTTTTTACCTCTTGTAATCACAGCCACAAAACGCCCATGCCATCAGATCAGTTGGACGTGGCTGTGGTTAGGTAAAACGATATAAATACTGTTAGTTTTCTCACACAAACCGCTCGTTTCGTGTCTTAGGCCATCAATGTGTACTTACATTTACGAGTTATTAAATCATGTTTAATTTGGACTTCTCTGTGCATGCTCTTTGAGGTGGTGACCATAGACCTCCATTATACAGTATGACTGACAGACAAGAACGATTTGACCTATAAATATACTGCGGAAACAAAGACACCTACATCTTGGATGCCCTTGAGGTAAGCTAAAACATACCAAAAATTAATTTCAAAGTGAACTATCCCTTTATTTGCATTTGTTATTTAGACAAATACAATCGGAGTTATAATATGACTCTGAAGCTTTATAATGGGAGGCAAGATTTTGAAATACAAAAAAAAGTGCATCCATCCATCGTAAAACATAATCCATACCGCTCTGCGGTTAAGAAATGCCTTCTGGAGCGATGGGTTTTTGTAAGATAAATATCATTAAACTTTATTAGCTGTAATACTATGGCCTACTCTGATTGTAGCCTAGCCTATATTTTAGGCAGCAATAAAACAAAAAATGTTATAGAACACCAGTCTGCCTATTTTCACTTTCATTTTAAAAATCTTAAACATATTAATAGCCATACAAATGTGATTCAGGCAACAAGTAGCCTTCTCTGCATGAATATTAATAACAAAACGAATTATAAAACACAACCCTGCCTCTTTTATTTTACATAATATGTGGTTTGGACATTATGTAGTCTGATTATCTTCAGACTAATATTGAATGAAACATGATATAAAACACAATGCTGTCTCTTTTTATTAAATGTCAGGATTAATGATCAATAATAGCTATTATAAAATATACGTAAGTACCAAGTTAGCGCTCTAGGCTACAACAGTGAAGTTAAATAAAAAAAAAAAAAGATTTGCCAGGGGACAAATTATAGATTCATGAGACCAAAGTCCGCCTGTTAAATATACACAAGACACATTATATCTCTCGTTTAACCTTTACAGAGACATCAGAGCCAGCGGCAAACGTCAGAAGGACTAACCGAGGAAGCTCTGAAAACGTCATACAGGAGCAATCTTGATAGAAAAACCAGAGATTTGAGCTTTAAACAACTACAATCTCGCCTGAAAACTCTAAAAACAATAACAGTAGTATTTTGAATCCACCATTGGCGCTTGGTGGTTGATGCGAGATGCATTCTGGGATACCTGGCTGTCACAAATCTGTACTTGAACTTTGAATTGGAACAGAACTTGTGACACTTAACAAGAACGCATATTGGGAAATGACACTTGACTCAAACTTCCTGAGTAGCAAAGCTGTGGTCACAGTATCTCTGAAATCTAGACAATTAGCATTTTCATTTGTACAAACAGTGAGCCAAAAAGTATTTAGACACTTAAAGGAGTAGTTCACTTTAAAAAAAAAAATTTTGTTGATAATTTACTTACCCCCATGTCATCCAAGATGTCCATGACTTTCTTTCTTCAGTTGAAAAGAAATTAAGACTTTTGATGAAAACATTCAGGATTTTTCTTCATATAATGGACTTCAATGGGGACCAAACGGTTCAAGGTCCAAAAGACAGTTTCAGTGCAAACTGCAAACGGCTTTAAGCGATTCAAGACGATGATTAAGGGACTTATCAAGCGAAACAATCGCTTTTTAAAAAAATAAATAACAAAGTTTAAGTTTTATAAGCTCAAATGGTCGTCTTGCTCTGTTCTGTGATGCGCGTTCGTGACTCTCCTGTTTAAACTCGTTTATCAAAATGAACGAATCTTTTTTCGTGTCATTTGGTTCATTCAACGAACGAAATGAATGAGTTGACTCGGGAAAAGATTTGTACATTTTGATGAACGAGTTCAAATAGGAGAGTCACGAACGCGCATCACAGAACAGAGCAAGACGAGCTTATAAAACCTAAACTTTGTTATTTATTTATTAAATGAACGATCGTTTCGCTTGATAAGACCCTTATTCATCGTCTGGAATCATTTAAAGCCCTTTGAACAGTTTGCAGTTTGCACTGAAACTGTCTTTTGGACCTTGAATCGTTTGGTTCCCATTGAAGTCCATTATATGAATAAAAATCCTGGAATGTTTTCATCAAAAACCTTAATTTCTTTTCGACTGAAGAAAGAAAGACATGGACATCTTGGATGACATGGGGGTGAGTAAATTATCCACAAAAGTTTTTTTTAAAAGTGAAATACTCCTTTAACACACAAGTAAAAGATACGATATCAAATGTATTTTTAGGAAATATAGCACAAACGTACAAAAAGCACTGTCATTTTCTTGTGTCAAATGTTAGTGGAATGTGTTCATAATTATTGTGACGGAGGCTACTACACTAATTCTCCTGAGAGCGCGCTTCACACACTCACTAAACACATCACTACGACACCAGGTGGCTAAAATCATTTCCGCTAAGTCATTCCTTGAATGTGCCGCTTTTTCCAACTCAGGATTTGTTGAACTAAAAATCAGATTTTTTGGAGGAGGATATTTTTATTGTTCAGGAAACAACGAGGATTTATTCATCACATCTTATCCAGAGACTTAAAATTGCTTTAACTACACCATCTGGGAGCAAAATATAAAATATCTGACAAACAGGATGAATTGAGATTAATGTACACAGTAAAAGATTACCGTGATTTTAACAGTAAAAGACTATCTACGTTAAATAACTGTGGTATATCTATTGGTACATTTAATGTATTTTTACTGTAAAATACCATTCCATTTACAGTTTTTAAAAGTGAAAAAGAACAACTAATTGTATAATTTACAGTGAAAAAACGTAAATTGACATTCCCACAATTCCCTGCATGCTTGACACTTTGCATTTGATGTATTACTGTTGAAATAACTGTTTCTTCATAGTTTTCTTAGTTTTTTTTCTAATCAGGATTTTATGTTACATTTAACGTTAAATTAATGTTTATTGCATTTTTAAAATTTCATAAGTTCCATTTGTGCAGCTTCTAAGTATTAGTATTAACTTTCTTGAGGAAAAGCTGCTTGTGATGAGTTTTGATTGATCATGTGACTCATCTCTATGGTGATTGTTGGTTGTCAGTGTACAATGGTACAAAACAGATATTAATACTAGGAGGGTAATAGGAGGGTAAATTAACATTACATCAGATAATGAAATACGGTTTATTACTGTAAATTTTAAAGCTACACTGTGTAACTCTTTTAGTTTATTCTTAACTAAAAACACTTAGTTCTTTCAAAAATATGTGTTCATTAATGTAAATTTACTTCGTATTCTCGTGAGTGTATAATACGCTATGAAAATACATACGGGTAAGGGGTTCGCCATGTTGCCCCTCCATCTTGAAAGTACATTAGCCAAAGAGGGACATACCCGTTAATTCAGGCTTACGTTTGAGTTAACACTCATGGACGAGGTCGAACTGGAAGCCATGTTAATCTTGGACTACATTGGCCACCGTAGGAGTTAAAACGACATCGGAATTGAGAGGAACAGAAACTAATATTCACTGGATGGTCATATACCTTTTCACCACTAGATGGGGGTAAAAATCACACAGTGTAGCTTTAAGTTAAGTCTGTTAAACCAATAACGTTGCTACCGTATTTCTGACGGTAAAGTGTAACCACAGCTGCCGTTTCTTTACCGTAAAAATTACGGTTTCATTTTTTACAGTGTAAATGTCAATGGAAAGCTTTACAGATCTCCTTTCTTGGTTTATGACAGAATAATGTCATATATTATACAAACAGAATCAAGATAGAAAATGCTTAGAAACACTGTATATGTTCAAATATACTTTCATATTTTGACATTCAGACATTTTAAAACATGAATAAAGTGTCAATCTATGTTTCAGGTCACTGTTATACAGGTTACACATTACATAATGAAACTGAATCGTATGCCATCTGGTACTTACAGATCCACGGTAGCATTTCTTGAGGTCCTCAAATGACAGATCATCTATTAGATGCACCCTGTAATATATAGAGAGAGAAACATATGTAAGAGGTTCAACCCGGATAACCAACATGATTTAGTTTAAATTAGTCGTGATAAAAGCAAATATAAAAGTGAATTTGTACATTTCCCGCTGTGATATTTTGTTGATAAAGTGCTACAACAAAACTGAGCAAACACAGTCTTCTTAATCTCAGGGTGAACTCATGACGACTTCAGATGACCCTCATTCCTGTAAATGCTCAGGCCTGAGGCAGAGAGCCGCCCCGTTACACAAACCTTATGACTCTTACAAATTCCAGACATGAACTCGTGACATACCAAATAGATTTGATTTTGATGGTCCATTTAGATATTCTGTTGACTATAAATAAAGTGGCACATGTCAACAAACTCTCATTAGAGTATTAGTAGTGTATTAGCAGACTGTTAGAGTTAGGGTTAGTAGAATAAGTTGACATGTACTTGCAAAGTTACTTATAGTCTGTTGGGCAGATATTTAGCAGACTGTCTACTAATACGGTAATGAATTAGTTATATATAGTCAACAGAATGTCTAAAAGGGGATCTTCAAAATAAAATGTCAGATTTTTCCACAGTTTTCTATCCATTTATGGTGTTTCTTTTTATTTTGGGGGTATTTTTGAATTTATTTACTTCAAAAAGTACCATATTTTCTATGTATATTATGCTTATTTTTATGTTGTTGTTTTTTTACCTACATTAAAAATATCATTCCAATAAGTTCTTAGAGCTAAAACCTAAAGATAAAGTGACTTTGCTGTCTTATTTTAGAATGCTCTAAATTACAGTTTTTCCCATTCATTTCTATGGGTGCCCATTTTTGACCCAAATACAAGATTAAGGAGTTTTTTTTCACCCACTTAACATTGTAGAAGTGAGTCACAAAAACAAATTGTGTGTTCAGGAGGCAAACTTAGGAAAAGTAGCCAAGTCTTGTACCGCTCAGATCAAGGGAAGTATTTTAAAAATATAAATCAAAACTATTTTGCCCACATTTGTCCAGAATACAGTTTTATGGTTAAGATATTTATGAATCAGATGTTATGCAAACTTGTTTTATATGTAAAGCAGGGTTTAAAATTAAGGACACAAGACCCCTTTTAGGCTTTTTTTTTATAGATGTCAATGGAGGAGAGGTTTATGCACTGAATTAATTAGTTTAAAAAAAAATGTAGTAGCCCAATTGGCTAAGTGAAATTAAGTGAAAAGTTCATTTTAAACCCTGGGTACAAGTATTTGCGATGGTATAAGGCCCTCTAACTAATGTACTAGAATGGGTATTCCTCAAGGGTCAGTTCTAGGACCGTTTATTTTTAACATTTTACAGGAATGATTTTCCAGAATTTTCAATAAATACTAATTGTCAAATGTATGCAGATAATTGCGTTATTTATGCATCAGCAAGTACTCCAAGTACGGTATTCAAAATGTTAACAAATAAAATGATTTAATCGTCTCTGTGGATGCAAAATAATTGTCTGTCACTATGAACATTTTTTTCAACGTGTTCTCTATTAAAAATCAACAATTGCTGATTTTATCATTATGAATGATCAAAACTAAATCAAACAGAGAAAGTTTAGTCTCAATTGCAGTTTGATCAACTTTTTAAAAAAATGTAAAAAAAAAAATTAATGCTTTCAAATGGTTTTCAAATTCAAATCTGTTAAAATGGTTTTACGCATTTTTTTAAAATTGCGTAAAACCATTTTAACAGATTTGAATTTGATCTTATATACAGTACCTATTAAAGCAGCCAAGTTTTATAAGCATGCAATGATTTTTTCAAATCTTTTGTGCGACTACTTTGAGTCAGGCTCTCTATCACTTTATATATAGGCTTTTTAAAAGAAGAAGCCTACTAAATAGTTTAGTTCTTGACTTACGGTTATTTGTCAATCCTATAGGGGTGCAAGAAGTCATAATTGGGAAACACTTTATTTCACCAGACATTCTCCTATTACTACAAGTAACTCTGCAACTACATGTCATCAGAAATGAGATTATGACACCAACTCTCTCTATTCTACAGGCACACAGAGAACATGACGTCCTCTGGCACAAAGGCACATGTTCCTCTATCTCACTGTTGACAGGACAAATGCTTCTGTTAAGCTTTTATCATCATTCAACATAACAGGGAACCCCGCTACACCCACACTCGTGAACACAAACATGTTTCTTTCACACATCATTGTTCCCCAGAAGATACAATTATGTCCCCTTAGGCCGCTATTGTTTCCACTGCACTATGCTGTTGAATCCAATAGAAATGAACATCTATTATAGATGATTCTACTGTATATTCCTTTTGTTGCCACTTGAACACCAGTGCTGACATTGGCATGCTTAAACAAATAGAGAGACCCATCTCAGTAGTGTGTGAGGCACAACAAGTGTAATGTGTTTTTCAGAGCAACATGTGATGTGGCTTCCTGTGTGGTGAGTGAGTCGAGAATGGCATACTACACACTAAATGTCAACAATGTGGTATGCGATGTGCACAGAAAATGAAGAGTTCAGATGCAAAAGCCTCTAAATGCCATTTGAAATTTTCTTCTAAAATGACAATTTTTATCAAGCTTGTATATTTAAGTTCAGTAATTTCACTTAAATTACAATTAATAAGTAATCTTCATTGCCATTTAAGTGAAATTACTGAACTTAAATATACAAGCTTGATAAAAATGATCATTTTAGAAGAAAATTTCAAATGGCACTTAGAGGCTTTTGCATCTGAACTCTTCAAATATATATTATACATGGAAGACGTACTACATTTGTCTTTGACTTGGACCGGAAATATTTTGTTTGGAGGGCTCCACACTCATTTTTGTCCAGTAAAGTGAGGATTTTGCTTCTCTTAATTAATACTACTTAGAAATCACTAGTAGAAAATGTAGAAAATGTTTGGATTTCCCATCATCCTCTGCACAAGAGCAGCACAAGAATGACAAAATAGAAAAAAGAAATCAGTTAATGTGCATCGTTTACTCTTCATTATAGCATTCAAAATCAAATTGAGCTACAGTTGAACCATTAAATTTTGCTTTTGGATTAATGTTACATGTATATTTTTAATAAATGTTTTAATGCATTCTCTGTCTTTTGAACAAACTGTCAATAAATGAAAGATTGAGATGAGGTCATGTCTGTCTGCAAATCTGCATTTTGTGTTTGGGATCAATGGCCATTGGCTCTCGCAAGTGGGCCTTGCAAAGAAAGGAGGCTTTGGGGGACTTTTAAGTTTTTGTAAACACATGTTTAGGCATCATAGTTGTATTAACTAAAACATTTGCTTCTAACTAAGGTTCAAAAACATTATTTCTACATATTGATCATTTTAATATAGCAATCAATAATCAATATAGCTTTATCGGTGCTGGAGCAAAGAAATCTCAATTTAAAAATAAATAAATAAGGTTTTGACAGAGTCAAATTACATTGTTCAAGTCGAATAAACAGGATTAAATATGGTTGGATTTGCTCACTTAACTGAGGTGATATTAAAACAAAAATTAAATGCAACATCAAAATAGGGATGCACTGATATATCGGCAGAAAAAACTGTTGGCCGGTTTAAAGGGGTCATGAACTGGCTTTTTAAATTTTATTATATTGTTGTCTGAGGTCAATTTGTGAGGTTCGCTTGTTTTTTACATTCAAAAACGTCTCAAAAAATAAATAAACCGTGAATGCGGTGAAATTTCTTCAAATACATTCAAAAACATCAAAATGAATAAGTAACAGGCTTTTTTTCTAGTTTTGACAGTAGCACCTCATTGCAGTACACAAGATCCAGGGGGCGGAGTCGGATCCAGATCTTCGGGGTGGAGTTGGGTAGGTTTAGGGGTGGGTTTAGGGATCAAGGGGAGGAGTTGGGTAGGTTTAGGGATCAAGGGTGGAGCTGGGCCGGTTTAGGGATCAGGGGGTGGAGCTAGGTAGGTTTAGGTGTGGGTTTAGGGATCAGGGGGTGGAGATGGGCAGGTTTAGGGATCAGGGGGTGGAGCTAGGTAGGTTTAGTGGTGGGTTTAGGGATCAGGGGGTGGAGCTGGGTAGGTTTATGGGTGGATTTAGGGATCAGGGGTGGAGCTGGGTAGGTTTAGGGATCAGGGATGGAGCTGGGTAGGTTTAGGGGTGGGTTTAGGGATCAAGGGTGGAGTTGGGTATGTTTAGGGATCAGGGGGTGGAGCTGGGTAGGTTTAGTAATCAGGGAGTGGAGCTAGGTAGGTTTAGGTGTGGGTTTAGGGATCAGGGGGTGGAGCTGGGTAGGTTTAGGGATCAGGGATGGAGCTGGGTAGGTTTAGGGATCAGGGATGGAGCTGGGTAGGTTTAGGGATCAGGGATGGAGCTGGGTAGGTTTAGGGATCAGGGATGGAGATGGGCAGGTTTAGGGATCAGGGGTGGAGCTAGGTAGGTTTAGTGGTGGGTTTAGGGATCAGGGGGTGGAGCTGGGTAGGTTTATGGGTGGATTTAGGGATCAGGGGTGGAGCTGGGTAGGTTTAGGGATCAGGGATGGAGCTGGGTAGGTTTAGGGGTGGGTTTAGGGATCAAGGGGTGGAGTTGGGTATGTTTAGGGATCAGGGGGTGGAGCTGGGTAGGTTTAGTGGTGGGTTTAGGGATCAGGGGTGGAGCTAGGTAGGTTTAGGTGTGGGTTTAGGGATCAGGGGTGGAGCTGGGTAGGTTTATGGGTCGATTTAGGGATCAGGGGTGGAGCTGGGTAGGTTTAGTGGTGGGTTTTAGGGATCAGGGGGTGGAGCTGGGTAGGTTTAGGGGTGGGTTTAGGGATCAGGGGGTGGAGCTGGGTAGGTTCAGGGATCAGGGATGGAGCTGGGCAGGTTTAGGGGTGGGTTTAGGGATCAAGGGGTGGAGTTGGGTATGTTTAGGGATCAGGGGGTGGAGCTAGGTAGGTTTAGTGGTGGGTTTAGGGATCAGGGGGTGGAGATGGGCAGGTTTATGGGTGGGTTTAGGGATCAGGGGGTGGAGCTGGGTAGGTTTAGTGGTGGGTTTAGTGATCACGGGGTGGAGCTGGGTAGGTTTAAGGATTGGGGAAGGGGGGCTGGGTAGGTTTAGGGGTGAGTTTAGGGATCAGGGGGTGGAGCTGGGTAGGTTTAGGTATATGTAAGGCTGGAGGAGTGGGATCTGGATCCGACTCCTCCCCATGGATTTCATGTTCAGCAGTGAGGACCATCTCAGTTTTGAGCACAGCTCAAAAACGCTCGGTTTTTATGGGCGTCTCGCATTGAAGACTTGGACTTAAACGCCCACTGCTGAGAGTGGATAACAGTTTTGCATATTAGAATGAGTTTCATTCTCGATCCGGTTTGTCATCATGAGGTAGGCATCTATGTTATTCAGCTATGCGTGTAATGCGTGAATTGGTGGGCGGGGATAAACCGGCCGTGTTGAAGTAGGCGTTGATCTTTTGCGGGGGTGGTGTTTAATCCTCTTCGACGTCATAGTTTCCCACTTTGAAAAACGAGTCGTTTGCAGAGCCTGGTGTCAATAAAAGCTTTTATTGGACTAACAAGGACGTTTTCAGTTCTGAAACTTACAGGATATTCTTATAATATGATAACCTCTTAGATGTCAAAAGCTTGATTTATCAGTTCATCACCCCTTTAAATTGATGAACTCGTTTCTCTTTGATCCCGAAGCAACAAAAATGTATCAGAAATCATCATCCACTTGCAGATACCTTTAAAACGACAGTATAAACACAAACACTGCTGAGTCTCCTGTGCTATGCAGACATGAGTCATGAGCTCTTATTCTGCTCACGGCGAGTGTTTCAGACTGACAGTGTGTGTGTGTGCGTGTGTGTGTGCCCTTGGCTGAGCTTCTGCATAGCCAGGCGGATTAACAGCCAGAACACATCTCGAGCCAGAAACAGAATATGTCTCAGTGTAGGGTCAATAATTCATATAGAAGCAAGTAAAAGGGGACAAAGACCGTCAAACGTGGACTTTTACAGAGGAAACGCAACACAGGCTCTGTGACACTGAGCTGTTCAGTCATTCAGTGGATATAACTGTGAGCACATGATCTAGTGCTCAATTAAACCCGGTCTGGAAGCACACTACACTTAAGAAGTGCACAAGTACACTTATAACGGATATAATTGCGGTTTCATTCATTCCTAACATTCCCAACTTCAATAGAAGAGAAATGCACTTAATTGTATTGAATGTAGTGTACTTCAAATGTTAAAAGTATATTTAAAAAAATAATACTAATCAAATAAAAAGGTTGTTTAAGTGTACTTACTTACATGAATATGCTTAACACTTAAATACACGTTGTAATAACGTCAAAATAAAAGTTTTACTTCAAAATAAGAGTATATTGATAAAATGTTAAAGTGTTGACTAACATACTAAAGCTCATGTAAAGTACTTGATTATAATTTTAACATTAATGTGTTACTCAATTTTACAATTCAAGTTAATATTTTAGTTGCAACTACACTACTAGATTCCATACATATTTCAATAAATTATAATGGTAGCACTTTAGTTTAGGGTCAAATTCTCACTATTAACTGGCAGCTTATTAACATGAATATTATCTGTTTATTAGTACTTATAAAGCACATATTAATGCCTTATTCTGCATGACCATATTTTACATCTCTTAAACTTAACAACTACCTTACTAACTATTAATAAGCAGAAATTAAAAGTTTATTGAGGCAAAAGTCATAGTTAATAGCGAGAATTAGACCCTAAAATAAAGTGTGACTGAAATTATATTAAAGTATATATAGTTTAACAAATGCTTGTCAGTACATTAAGCAGGGCAATAAAAGCACTTTTGAAATTTAACGTGCAGTTCGGTTTCTGAAAAGACATTAATTTCACACTTAAGTATATGCTTTTAATGTAATAATACTGTATTTAAAAGTGTTTTTCTTTTTTTTCACAAGGTAAGTTCTTGAATCAAAGAAGCTTAAGGGTCACATAAGGGGTATCGATTTCATAATAAAACATTTTGATGAGTTTATTTTATTATATTGTAAATTTTATTTGAATAAAGATTTTGGTCACTGCATAAAACATTTGTGTCAAGTTTGATGACTTTACCATCACTAATATAGTAATAGAGTAGGAGTGTGTTGTTGTTTTTTTATTGGTGCCACTTATGATTATTGATGCTAAGACTGGAGCGTACCGTACATTTCCATCACAGAGATTGTATTAACCCTCTGATGGTCCACAGGGTCTGTTGGACCCCAAATGACTTGTGCACAAATTAAAAAAATAAATGTTCTCCTTGTCCAAATGGTATAAAAAGTTTCTACGGCTCTCAACACTGTCTAGATCTACAAAAATAAATAAATAAATAAATTGGAATGATATCTGTTTTTTTTTGTTGGCGTGACAAAAATAGTCACACTCGTGGTCTTCGCACTAAAAAAACCCCACAAAATCACCATCGAAATTAGAAACAACGCAGAACACATAGACAGAAATGACACAAATAAAGTGTCACACTTCCAACAATGCAAAAAAATCATGCTCACCACACACACACACACACACACATACATAGAGGAATACATTTTTGAAACTATAAAAATTGTTCTCTTATCATTTGTAAAATAAAACCATCCAAAATGCGGAACCACCACAAAAATAAATTTGTAACACTGACACATTGAAAATTTACGTACACACACACACTCAAATCTTAAGACTCCAACATTTCTCTTTGTAACGTTGTTCAGGTTTGATTCTAATCATAATGTAATATTATTGAAAAACTAGTTGTTGTTTTTTCAGTACAAAAAATGCTAAACTTTGACAAAAAGTATTTTATTTTTGTTATAATTTTGATTTTATAATATTTAGATATGAATCCAACTGAATCCAACTTGTGAAAAGATACCTTTGGTTAGTAAAATAGCAAATAGCATACAGTGGAGCTCTAAAAAATGGACAGAAATCTTACATTAAACCATGTAAAATGATCCATGTTATCCACATGAATGAAAATTTGAAATATGGGTCTTTTATGAATTGAATTTTACATAAAATGCTGTTTTTTTGGGGGGAAAGCCATTTAAATAAATATTTATTTATTTATAGAAATTTAAAGGATATCATAAATCCTCCAAAAACTGCACAAATGTTGAGTAAAAACATTAATAAACCAAGTAAAATTATATTTGTAAAAAAAAAAAAAAAATACTATTCTGTTACAAAATTAAATATTATTGTCTGGGGTCCAATAGACCCCTAAAACCACGCGCGTGATTCCCAAATGAAGACCATCAGAGGGTTAAATTGTAAATATTGTAATAAATTGAGAGTTATTTGTGAACATGCTACAGTAAAAATCATTATTCATTATGAGATGGTGTCATAGAAGGGACAATGTGATTGTATCTTTCCGTTCAAATATTCCATTAAAATAGCTTTGTTTATTGGGGAAGGAAGCCACAAAGTGAGAGTATGTCACTTTTCTGATGAATATCTATTATGCCTGATCTTAACTAATATATTTTCCAAATCATAGAGTCACATCGTCTCCGAAAATCCCACAATAACACGAGGTGAACATGCTAATACCCTGGACCTTCTCACTTCATCCACATTCAACTTATGATAAGATATAAAGCCGAGTTTCCTTTCACACTCAAGTCCTAACTCGCCTGAAATGCATGTCCTCGTCCTTCGAGGGCTCCGGCTGATCGTGAGGTGTGAGGAGCCCGATGTCTTCAGCCGGATCCTGATGATCACTCATGGTCTTAGGCCTGCAAAACACACAAACACACACAACAACACGTCATACGCCTTTTCCCATAGCAAAAGAGCACATGCTATTTCAGGGCTTCAATTAGAAAGCTGTGATAAACGGGCCGCTGCTGAGAACGCCGCTCTACTGTATGGCCTCTTCTTCCCTTGTTATCTTTAATTGGGAAGCTTCATTAGGCGCGGGTTTGAGTCATCTCTGTGTGCACTGACAGGCCGGTTCCTGTTTTTGAAGGTCACATCATTTGATCCGCTGTTGAATACACCCCAGAGACAACACACGCTGTGACGCCACACACACACACAGCTGGTGCGCTGCTCTTCTAAAACGCTTAACTAGCAGTTCTCCTGCTGATACACCTCAGGACAGCAATGAGAGGAGGGCAGAGAGCAACATATGCAACCTAATACAAAGAGAAATACATAGACAAGAGGATTAAACAGCCAGCGCATGATAATAGTAATTGGATGACAATTACTGAAGTGTTTTTAAAGGGTCATGTCACACATTTCATCATTATTTTTATTTATTTTTCACCTGACACGAATGAAGCGGGGCATTTTGTGCGACTGTGCCTATAAGAAACGCCCCCTTCACATGTGAACTGGGGAAAAAGCTCTTTGCTCCGCCTACACACACACATGCAGGTTTGCTATTTGGTGTGTACTGGTGTACCTTTGGTGTACTTGTAACATCAAACAACACAGTAGTTATCATCAAGTACTTTACTTCAAAATAAGTGTAGCTACTCCTTTAAAGCACAACAAAAGATTATTAAAACATAATGATTTAAAATGCGCTTTAAAGATATTAAAAGTTTCTCTTTTTTACAATTACCAACTTCTTGGATGGTGTAAAATTATTTAAAGCAAGACAAAACTTTGCTAATCAAGATGTGTAAACATAAGCAGGGGAGCTGGATATATGAGATCATTTTTAAAAGTGTGATTTCTAAAGGTCATGTAAATTAATAAAGTCATGTACATTGTTATAATGAACTTACAGCTCACAATTATGACTTTATAACACGCAATTCTGAATTTATGTCTCGCTATTCTGAGATACAAAGTCAGAATTGCGAGATATAAAGTCAGAATTGTGAGATAGTCAGAATTGCGAGATATAAAGTCAGAATTGTGAGATAGTCAGAATTGCGAGATATAAAGTCAGAATTGCGTGATATAAAGTCAGAATTGCGAGATATAAAGTCAGAATTGCGAGATATAAAGTCAGAATTGCGAGATATAAAGTCAGAATTGTGAGATATAAAGTCAGAATTGTGAGATAGTCAGAATTGCGTGATATAAAGTCAGAATTGCGAGATATAAAGTCAGAATTGCGAGATATAAAGTCAGAATTGCGAGATATAAAGTCAGAATTGCGAGATATAAAGTCAGAATTGCGAGATATAAAGTCAGAATTGTGAGATATAAAGTCAGAATTGTGAGATATAAAGTCAGAATTGCGTGATATAAAGTCAGAATTGTGAGATAAATTAATTCAGAATTCTGAGATATAAAGTTAGAATTGTGAGATATAAAGTCATAATTGTGAGATAATAAGTTAGAATTGTGAGATATAAAGTCAGAATTGCGAGATATAAAGTCAGAATTGCGAGATATAAAGTCAGAATTGCGCGTGATATATTAATTCAGAATTGCAAGATATAAAGTCAGAATTGCGAGATATAAAGACAGAATTGCGAGATATAAAGTCAGAATTGTGAGATATAAAGACAGAATTGCGAGATATAAAGACAGAATTGTGAGATATTAAGTCAGAATTGTGAGATATAAAGTCAGAATTGCGAGATATAAAGACAGAATTGCGAGATATAAAGTCAGAATTGCGAGATATAAAGTCAGAATTGCGAGATATAAAGACAGAATTGCGAGATATAAAGTCAGAATTGCGAGATATAAAGTCAGAATTGTGAGATAGTCAGAATTGCGAGATATAAAGACAGAATTGCATGATATAAAGTCAGAATTGCGAGATATAAAGACAGAATTGCGAGATATAAAGTCAGAATTGCGAGATATAAAGTCAGAATTGCGAGATATAAAGTCAGAATTGCGAGATATAAAGTCAGAATTGCGCGTGATATATTAATTCAGAATTGCAAGATATAAAGTCAGAATTGCGAGATATAAAGACAGAATTGCGAGATATAAAGTCAGAATTGTGAGATAGTCAGAATTGCGTGTTATAAAGACAGAATTGTGAGATATTAAGTCAGAATTGTGAGATAGTCAGAATTGCATGATATAAAGTCTGAATTGCGAGATATAAAGTCAGAATTGCGAGATATAAAGACAGAATTGCGAGATATAAAGTCAGAATTGCGAGATATAAAGTCAGAATTGTGAGATAGTCAGAATTGCGAGATATAAAGACAGAATTGCATGATATAAAGTCAGAATTGCGAGATATAAAGACAGAATTGCGAGATATAAAGTCAGAATTGCGAGATATAAAGACAGAATTGTGAGATATTAAGTCAGAATTGTGAGATAGTCAGAATTGCGAGATATAAAGACAGAATTGCATGATATAAAGTCAGAATTGCGAGATATAAAGACAGAATTGCGAGATATAAAGTCAGAATTGCGAGATATAAAGTCAGAATTGCGAGATATAAAGTCAGAATTACGTGTTATAAAGTCAGAATTGCGAGATATAAAGTCAGAATTGTGAGATATAAAGTCAGAATTGCGAGATATAAAGACAGAATTGCGAGATATAAAGTCAGAATTGCGAGATATAAAGTCAGAATTGTGAGATATAAAGTCAGAATTGCGAGATATAAAGACAGAATTGCGAGATATAAAGTCAGAATTGTGAGATATAAAGTCAGAATTGCGAGATATAAAGACAGAATTGCGAGATATAAAGTCAGAATTGCGAGATATAAAGTCAGAATTGCGAGATATAAAGTCAGAATTACGTGTTATAAAGTCAGAATTGCGAGATATAAAGTCAGAATTGCGAGATATAAAGTCAGAATTGCGAGATATAAAGACAGAATTGCGAGATATAAAGTCAGAATTGCGAGATATAAAGTCAGAATTGCGAGATATAAAGTCAGAATTACGTGTTATAAAGTCAGAATTGCGAGATATAAAGTCAGAATTGCGTGTTATAAAGTCAGAATTGCGAGATATAAAGTCAGAATTGTGAGATAAAGTCAGAATTCTGAGTTATAAAGTAAAAATTGCGAGGTATAAAGTCAGAATTGTGTGATATATTAATCCAGAATTGTGAGATATAAAGTCAGAATTGCGTGACAAAAAGTCAGAATTCAGGGTCAATTCAGGGTCGGGTCATCGGCTGCTGAACTGTTTTATATCATATATGATTGCGACTGTCCTAAATATTGAAGGTTAATCAGTGCCCTCCTTGTTTCTCTCTATATTAATACGCATTTACAAGGCAGGATAACTACTAATCCATTTAGCCAAATGAACATTAGCATAGCTTACAGGCACAGAAGCCTCTCTTAAAGACACACCACCTGACAATGGCTCATGCTGCAAACGTTGTAAACAAGGCATAAAGGCTTGACAACTTTCTTAAAAATAAAGGTTCCAACAGTGAGTTTTCACAGAACCATCATTCTGGGTTCTCCAAAGAACCTTTCAGTGAACCGTTCTTAAAATAACCTTTTTTTCTTAATGTGAAGAACATTTTAAGAACCTTTTCCACACTATAAAGAACCTTTTATGCGATGGAAAGGCTCCATAAATATTAAAGGTAATTTATGTAATCATTTGGAATAAAGAGCCTATATAACCTTCATTATTAGCATCTGAATACACATTAAACAAACTTTAAACAAACATCCTGCTTGTAGATGGAAAAGCGTGTCTATCAAATCAACTTAGGTAAATGAATGTCTGTCTAAATGTGTCTAAACAACAGGCAGCCGTTCAGTGACGTAACTAAACCACCTCAGTTAACTAGCATTCAAACTTAAACTAACTTAAATGTCTAAAATGAATGCTTTTTGGATTCATAATTAGCCATATAACTGATATAACTAATAGAGCATATTTTACAGCTATTCAAATACAGTAAGACAAGATACAGCTGTAGTAACATCAATATTATCTAATGTGTTAATGTTACTGGTTTCGAGCGGGCGATGACAGGAGGTTTCGCTGTATAAAGGGCTTCATAACAGAGACAGCTGTTCGTGTAACGTCTGCAGGCGGTCCACACACACAAGAGCTTTCTGACGGATATTTAGCAAGCCATTCACAACAAACTGTATTGTGAGGACATGCTAATGAGCTTACTTTGCTGGAAAACACCTGTGTGCTTTATGTCAGTAGGTTTACATAAGACAACAATTCTGTGTTTCATTTCAACATTACTGTCTGGCACACTTCCTCTCCTAACTTTAGAGGTGGGCGATATGACCAAAATCCAGAAAAGACCAGCTATGACTCATTTTATTTCACAATAGTTATTTTTGTCACAAGAAAATAAGTTAAAAGTATAACAGTGAACAAAAAAACTAGGCTAGGGAAACAAACTACACTAGTCCAAAAACACAAATTAAATAGACCTGAAAAACTTCAAAACATTAAAAATAAGAAATACTACACACATTTTATAAAGTAATCAAATGTAGAAAATAAACACTGCATGTTAACTGTGTATATTAAATATAGGCTACATTTAATCTTAAAATAACAAGTGAATGATTTTCACTGTTTCATCAACATTAATGACGAAATGAAGTAGGAATATTAGGCTGCTGTCACTTTAAGACCGAATGCACAAATCGCATGCGTTTTCTTTCTCAAATGTTCATGTTCACTGTGTTTATGAAGATACTTGCAAAGATAGGCATTTTGACACATAAGTATATTGAATAGTTCAAGCACAATAGAGTGGCGAAGTGATGACGTCACTTTGTAGGACAACTCGGAAGCTAGCGGCGCATGGGTTCCCTCGGTCGAAAAGCAATGCATTTTCCCCATAGACATTTGGAAAATCGCAAAAAAATAAGATCTGTGTTTAACAAAGAGTTGTGACCCTTACACATTTTGTCTAGCAAGATAATCTTTACAAGTTAATCCAAAATGTATACATTTTGAAGCCTATATAAAGATTTTAAAAAACACAATCAGACACAATAAAGTTTAAAAAACATAAGCAGGTTATAACTTCGGCACTCTATTAGGCATTAATAAAAAAACAAAAAACAATTCAGTTTTCTTCAATTGCGCTATATGAGCAGCGGCTTTATGTGTGCTCTTAGACAGCGTGCGCATATAGCGAAATGAGTTGTCTTTTGCTACTATTAAAATCACTTGTTTTAAATCCGCAACGCTTAAAACGGTAGACAAATAATACGCTTTCTGGACCGCTCGCAGCAACGTCACATCAGCGTAACCACAATAGAGTCCTCGAGAGTCCAAAATCTTTACCAGTTGATACATTTCAACTGGTTAATGGGGTCTATTGGTGCATTTTGCCTACTAAAGGTAATCATAATTTCTGCCAAAAACACCCTAGTTGCTGCATTTATTGTTACTACTGTAAAACCATAAAAAATTCATGAGAGGTGTCACCTTATTTTTGACTGGTTAACATCATTTTTGGAATTTTGGTAAAAACGATGGTTGTTCTTGTGGTAATTTCTGGAAATTCTGAACTCTCATATACATCACATTTGGTTATGTATTATTGTAAATAGTTAAGTGGACTCGCTGTGACTGGTGACCTACATACACGTCTTAACTCCTCTTGGCCTGCTCCACTGCCCTTTCCATTTATAAACACATCGCAGTTTATATATACAGTTTGTAGTGGATGCTGACTAGCTAAAAAAAAAAAAAAAAACTTGTGATAAAAATATGCTGTCTACTGTGAGTATAGTAGGCCTACATACTAGCAACCGACCACCAGACATATCTGTGAGGTAACTGTTCAATAAAGCCATTTTATAGCCGCCTAAACTTAACTGTGATAAAATCACTGTAAAGCAATGCAAACAAACTAACTGATGGTGAACATATAATAAAATAAAATCAAATACATTTATTAATTATAGTAATAATAACCTGAATAAAACTAATAAATATCCGCTAAGTAAATCGATATAAAAAGCAATGTAGCAACTTTGTACACTACTAAAGTACAGCAGCCTATATGGCAATTTATTTGTATTCCCAGCTAATAAAACATATTCAAAGGACGTTTTGTTAACGTTCCCATTCTGTTATGAAAAATGTTATTTTTCTTGATTTTTGTTTTTGTTTTTTTGTAAACATTATGGGAACATTAGCCTACTTTTGAATTTTCTCAACGTTCTGAAACAAGTAGTAACAAAAATCTTTAGATGAACATCCAACTAAAACATTTCACAAAAACTAAATGTGATGTATATTCTCTGAGTGAACAACAATTTAAACCTTTTGAATGCAGATTTATGAATTAAACCGTAGTAGGCTGTGTCTCACTACTTTCGCGGGTTTCTTCGCATGTCGTCATAGTTGGGTAAACTTATAGCGGGAACTAAATTATTTTTTGAGCTCCAGTTTGCTTAAATAGAAAAAGAAAATCGCCACAATAGTGTTTTCACAATTTTCAAAATAGGGAAAAATAGATAGATTGAAAACGGAAGTCAGTAGAGAAAGATGTCAATTTGACCATCACGTCCACAGCCGCTGTTTCACCATCACTCACAGCAGTAGTTGTTTTGTAATTTGATACAATATAGGCTAAGGCTACTACATATAGAATAGTGTTATAAATCAAATGTACATACATTAAAATATATATACAAAACGTTGCAGGATTTATGATACTGATGACCGTAAAAACGCGTCATCACAGTGTGTGAAAAAGATCCGTTGACAGACACGTACCTGAGGAAATATCCAAACCCTCGCTCGACGTGTCCCATAGAGGTGAGTAATGTTAACACAAAAACATCCTTACCGGCGTTACAACAGTCCGTGTTTATGAATGTAAAGTGTCATAACTAAGTGTGATGTGATCGTTATGTAGTCAGTGTGATGTCTTATGAGAGCTACGTAAGCAGCATTAGCGACTCGTGGTGTTATTAAGAAGCTCCTGGAACTCCCTCTGGATTTATTCCAGCGCGCACACACACACACACACACACACACACACACACACACACACACACACTGACTGACATGCTGCTGAATCGGAATAACTACCGTTTGAAATCAATTATTTTTTCCAGTCCAGACACTTTTGACAACGACTGACAAAGTAAATGTCCGTAGACGTCTATAAAACGAATCTGTTGTCTTCGCTTCACAGCCTACTATCATAAAGAAAGCATTTCAAAATAATTTTGTTATTATTATTGTTAGCCTATTATTATTTTACTTATAATTATTTTATATAGTCATATTGTCAAAAAATCATATTAAAATCCAAAGTGAAAATGTAAAAGTATAGTCTAAATCACACATAAACAGCCAGGAATAACTGGGGACATTCACATTGTGGCGATAATAAATATCTGACAGTTGAGGTTTTTAAGTTCGGCATTAATAAAAGACACGGGTCAACAGTCAGTCCACACGCTATAATGCATCTGAGCCTCACCGGTCCCGGGTACGACAGGTCCTGGTGCTGTGAGCATGGGGGCGTCTCTGTGCCTCAGGCCCCTCCGTTGAAGGAGCCTCAGAACTGGCTGCGTATATAGTGCATCCCATGAAATCCCAGATATCCGATGCAGAGTTGCTTAGCAGCAAGAGGAAAGGTGTACTTCCATGCCCTTGCAGGACATCAGAGGAAAAGTCATTACCTCAGCATCTCCCTGCCTCCCTCCCATCCCCCTGCCATCCGCGGTAATCAGATTTTACATTCACAATCCACAAAATCATCCCGCATAATCTCCACTGCTGCATCACGTTGCACACAAAAAGCTCCTTTTGTCACAGACAAAGCACTTTACACAAGCTGAAAGGGCTTTATTGTGCAAATATTCAAAACAATGACCCTTTCAGATATTGTTATTGTTGTCATATGACTGTCTAACAGCATTAGAGCAATAAGGCAAGTGAATTAAAATGTTAGGGATTTGGAATTTCATGCATCCGAGGGTTTTAACGGTGAAGGATTTGTAATATTTCCAGCAATTTATTGAGTCTTCTAAACATAACCGGACGCATGCGTGGTGAAGATAAACGATGCGCGGCAGAAAACGTGCAGGAGGTGCTTTGAGTACCAACATATTTGGCATTTTTGGGGACAGGGACACGTTTACTGACTGGAGAAGGATTTTTCAGCACGCATGTTATTCCTGGATTAAAGGGATAGTTCACTTTGAAATTAATTTTTGGTATGTTTTATCTTACCTCAAGGGCATCCAAGATGTAGGTGTCTTTGTTTCCGCAGTATTTTCAATTTTGATAATTTTAGGTCAAACCGTTCTTGTCTGTCAGTCATATAATGGAGGTCTATGGTCACCACCTCAAAGAGAGTATATGAGGTATATGTATATATGTATATAAGTATATGAGAGTACCCCAAATACAGAGCAAATACAGAGAAGTCCAAATTAAACATGATTTAATGACTCGTAAATGTAAGTACACATTGATGGCCTAAGACACGAAACGAGCGGTTTGTGTGAGAAAACGAACAGTATTTATATCGTTTTTACCTCTTGTAACCACAGCCACTTCCAACTGATCTGAAGGCACGGGTGCTTCGGTCTGCACAAGCGCCGGAAGTGATCTCTTGTGAAATAGTCTTCGAAATCGCCCTCAGAGTACTTGGACGTGACTGTGATTACAAGAGGTGAAAAAGGTATAAATACTGTTCTTCTATACTGGACTTCTCTGTGCATGCTCTTTGAGGTGGTGACCATAGACCTCCATTATATGACTGACAGACAAGAACGGTTTGACCTAAAAATATCAAAATTGAAAATACTGTGGAAACAGACACCTACATCTTGGATGCCCTTGAGATAAGCTAAAATATACCAAAAAGTTCATTTTAAAGTGAACTATCCCTTGAACTGCTAAGTTTAACCAACATCGAGAGAAAGTTTATCATTTGGAAAAATGAAAATGTTTTTCCTCAATCTTCAGCCAACAGTTTAAATCCCGTCTGTCTAGAGCGCTTCCCATAATGTTCACGCATTAGATCAGTAGACGGACAGAAGACGCTCTTTTGTGGCGGTTTGAACATATTATCGAAAGCTAAGATAACTTACCTGAAAACCATCTTCTGGTTGAAGGATACGAACATCCACCTTTATTGTAAAAGTAAAGAAAATGTATAAAAACATGCAAATTATTTACTTTAAATGATCGTAAAGCAGAACAGAGAGAGCCACACAAGGACAGATGTGATTGTCTCATAAAAAGATTTATTTTTTTTGCCTAAATGTACAAAGGCAAGTTACAGTATTGTATAAAAAAGAAACGTGGTAATGTACACTTTACATAAGAGAACAGTCCAAGAAAGAACAGGAGGAATTGGGTGATACAGCAAAAAAACAAAACAAAAATCCAAACAAAACCATTAAAAAAACCAAAATGTAAACATTCTTTAAGTACCGGGGCCTGATACTTGGTGATAAGTTGTCTTTTGGGAAACACTTGGGACGAAGCGCAACAGGAAAGAGGTGAAAATGACGTAAAGCATGCAATAGTGCACTGCATCCTCTTTCCAACAAATCACAGCGTGTCAGCTGAGCACCATTTGACAATTTTCATGTACTGACAAAAACCATGAGGGAATTGAATCAATTGTTCAGGTTTGAAAGAATTTGTACATCCCAAATGTAGCCTACCTAATATCAAATGTCATATTTGGATGTGTAACAGCCCATTTCTCTTAGTATTCAGTGTACCATGGTGCTTTACTGCTTTTTTCAATTGTAACCTTACACATGGGAGAGAGGGAACGAGTCAACGTAATCCTCCGAACGCATGTCCGTCGTCTCGTTCCCACGGAGCCTGTTAAAATCGATCTGCTCGTTTGAAAACATCAGCGTTGACCAGGAAACTGGGCCTGAGATCCACCATGAGCTACGACTGGTCGAGATTTTAGATTGAGAGATTCCCAAGACTAAGCCTAAACAAAGCCGAGCAGAGACCGGACAGGAAAAGAAAAGCACACCCAAGAGACAGATTTCAAAACATCAAAGAAATCAGATGGTCGCTTGATAGCATTTTAAAACAGTCCCTCTGTACATCACATAGTGTGCGCAACCAAGAGAGTCAGCGTTTGGTGCGAAACCAAAGTTTGCTTTGCCTGAGGAGACACCGTTAAAAAGTCACATTTCTAGTGCTATAGTACACCATGCTGGACGACACATGAAAGAACACAGAGCATGATGGGCTATGAAAGCATGTTCGGGTCAAACGCTCACTTGGTTTCATCAAACACGCTGGAGTTATCATCACGACACTTCCACGATAAGTGTTCAGGGATAGAGCGGCCCCATGCAAGAACGAAACTACTGGGCCTCTGGTGTCACGCACCCCATAGCGTCTCTCTAGAAGAACTTACTATACCTCGTCACATTAACAAACATCCATTTTAAGAACCACAGCGATAAATCGGAAATTCGGTCAGCGATGAGGTAAGGTAGCCAAGGAGGATGTTCGGATTCAAGTTGAAGGATAACCAAGTGGAGTAAACGGACCGCTGATGTTCTTCTGAAAGACTGTGCTCGCTAAAATTATATTTCGTGAATGACTGTCTAAAACAGCATGACTGTCTCCTACACAGTTTAAGCAGAGTGCTATAACTTACTGGCGGTTGTTACACAGAACCATGCGGATGATGGAGAAGCCAGGCATGGGAAAAGGAAAAAAAAAAAAAAAATAAGAGCAGTCTTGAGGCATGTGGCGGTGAGAACCGTTTAGGAACCAAAGGCAGAAAGACAGAGTTATGAGACAATGCTAGATATTATCCGCAGAGAGCAATTCAAAAAAAACATTTTTTTTTGTTGTTTTCAGTGAGGATGCCAACTAAAATAAAAAAGGAAACAACTTTAGTTATCTCAGTGTGATAAAACTATTTTCAGTCTTTGTGTTCTTACGTCCCCTCGAGTCCTCGCCTCAGCCCGGCCACAGCCCGCGTCGGGCGAGTTCAACGACAGTCCTTGCTTTTCAATCATTCCTCGCCAGTTCACAGGCAAGAGTCCAGTGGCCGGCTGGGCTTTGAGCAGGGCGGGATGGCTTTAAACCTGGTCTGTAGCGGGGTACGAGGTACGGATACTAGGAAAACATCAATCTGCCACACATTCCGGCAGAAAAACTAAAAATATAGAAACACCATTCAACTGATGTCTAAATGAACTCCATATACTTCCCCATGTGATCCAGTCACATGATTAATTGTAAAGAAGGGCGAGACAATCAGGTTTCCCTAAAGAAAGAAAACACAAGAAACAACTGGTCAGAATACAGTATAGTTTTAATCTATGATTTGGCTTTGAAATTAACTAATTATAAAAGTACATTTAGTATCATTTATATTTGTTAGTAGCCCTCAAACACTATATAGCCCTTAATCCTGTAATTGTGGACAAATGTGGGCACCGAGGTCTCAGGTGTGATTCTAATTTTTATTTATTATGAATGTCTTCGATAAAGTTTTGTGTATCCATTTATGGTGTTTTTGTTTATTTTGAGGGTATTTTTGAATTTATTTACTTCAAAAAGTACCATATTTTCTGTTGGGCAGATATTTAGCAGATTGTCTACTAATACGTTAATGAATTAGTTGACATGTAGGTAAGGTTATATGTAGTCAACAGAATGTCTAAAAGGAGATCTTCAAAATAAAATGTCACAGATTTTTCCACAGTTTTCTTTTCATTTATGGTGTTTCTTTTTATTTTTGAAATTATTTACTTTAAAAAGTACCATATTTTCTATGTAAATTATGCTTATTTTTATGTTTTATTTTTTAAACTACATTAAAATATCATTCCAATAAGTTAAGGCTAAAACCTAAAGATGAAGCGACTTTGCTGTCTTATTTTGGCTTATTTTAGAATGCTCTAAATTACAGTTTTTCCCATTCATTTCTATGGGTGCCCATTTTTGACCCAAATACAAGGAGTATTTTTTTTTCCACCCACTTAATATTATAGAATTGAGTCAAAAAATGTGTGTTTGTTCAGGAGGCAAACTTAGGAAAAGTAGCCAAGTCTTGTACAGCTCAGATCAAGGGAAGTATTATTTATTTTTATTTTTTGAAGTAAATCAAAACTATTTTGCCCACATTTTTCCAGAATACGGTTTTAAGGTTAAACATGCCTAATCCAATGCACTCTTCACATTTCCCTGATGTTATTACATGCCTTTCCACTAGAGGTCAGCATAGGCTTCATTTGGCGAAACTGTACAGGAGTGTTAGCAATGCTACAAACACTGCGGTGCTAAAAACACTAGCCTCAATCTAGGGTCCTTAAACAATCATGCTGCCATGAAACAGAAACTTTAGAGTAAAAACATTGCGCATGACAAGCAGAAATGGGGATACACGTGAAAACTGACTGATTTATGCGATTTGCTCTCTGTTTAACCACAATCCATCACTTCTGCTGACTTTCCTTGATCTTTGTTTCCTCTTACCATTCTCACCTCCGTGCTGGTGGGTACAGGGAAGGGGCTGAGGCTTGCTGACTGGCAACAATTGCTGACGATGAAAGGCCTGCAATTAAGGAACATCCAGTAAAGATGTTGTTTACACTCAAGTTTCCTTGTGGAATTGGCACAGTTTTATGAGCAGCAATATTTTATTCTCCTCTCCCCCCCTAAACACATCAGATGAGCCATTTGAAATCTCAGTAAGAAATGCCTAGTTCATATTAAATCCCCTTCCCCCCATATCTTTAAAAAAATCTAATTCTGAATAGTGTGGTACAGAAAATAATTTATAACAACGTCATATTTAAACATAGGGTCACAATGCAGTCTATTTCAAGTTTGATTTTGATGTGACAAAAGCGGTGATATCTAAATGGTAGTTGTTTACTAACTTTAATTAGTCTTCCCATTAACGCCTTAATTTTGATAATTCAGACCGATTCGTAAATGCGCACGAAAACAAGAGGTGGGATTTATCGCACGAACCAATCATACACAATCACAGTGCGATGGACGCATTCCCTCCTCTCACGTGACTTTTTCCCTTTCATTATCTATTACCCCCCCCCACTAAACCCACATCTTTGTAATATTTGCGTTGTTTTAGTTTTCTAATATGGATTCATTTCTCATTCAATTTGTTAAGGAGGCACTGCCTCCTCGGAAGAAGCGCCCTGGCTATGTATTTTCAGCCATATTTTGGAGTTTATTATGTTGTGGAGTCTGGACAGACTGTGTGAGATTCATCCACAACCATCTCAAAATAATCAGAATATTCATAAAGTACCGCTAACCTGTGGCGTAAGATAGATCGTACTGCCCGGCTACAAGGGGATAGCCTAGATGATGGTGGTGGTGGTGGGGTGGCATTAGGCGTTGGGAGGGAGATGATCGAGGCCGATCCATTTCTCTCTCCCTCTCTCGATCCCTCTCTCTTTCCCGCTCTCGGTCGCTTGCCCCTCGCTCCCTTTCATGGGAGGGCTTGTCGGCAACGGTAGGCGATTTGCTCTTGTACTGGTTGGCATGTTGGTGTAGTATGTCCAAGGCTTTGGACTCTGAAGCGGACTTGTTGCTGACTGTGGGGCTGGAGCGAGATTTCTCTGCTTCCTCTCCACCTCCCATTTTACTGCCGTAAGGAGAGAAAGGGTATCCCGCTGGCAGATACGACCCTAAAGATTAGGAAACCATACTGAGTTTCTACATCATGGGAGTGCCTTTACGCACTTTTAACACACATAAAGACCCAAAACATACTTTATGCAAGTATATGAATGCCAATTTCCCACCATGCCAAAGTTGATTTCACGTGCCATTGTGCTATAAAATGTCAAAACCAATTTATAAAGCAGCGCAAGTATGTGTTGCATTCTCAACATTGTCACAAGGAGCACTATAGAGGGGGAGATTCTTGCTGAACCAAGTAAAGTCTTGTCATGTCTAAAGCTAGCTACCTAAATGATAACGCATCTGGTTTAAAAGCAGTGGTATTTGAAAGCAATTCAGTGGCCACCTTGAGTACTGAGGTTTATTAAGGACATAATAAATGCAACGCAAGAAGACTGCACACTGAAAATGTGTCTTCCAAGCAATCCATTGCACCATTCTGTACTTGCATAGAGTATGATGTTGGCCAACCCACACAAATCAATCGTTAAACTCAGATGTTATTATTCATCTTACCTGGGTAGTTCTGCATCATGACGGAGGACATTCCTCTGTATCCAGGATGGTTGGGATCGTAGCTTTGTCCAAAAGGATATCCATGCATGTAATGCAGGTAGGGTTGGTGCTGTGTCAAGGGGGAGCTGAAAGGTATGTGGGCATTGGGCCGGGGATCTTTCCCTCCGCTTCGATGGTCCTCAGTGTTGGGAGGACATGAACCATCAGTTCCATCTTTACCATCTTCTTTGGAGCTGCTGTCTTTCGGCCTGGGCCTCTCCTCTTTGCCTTTTCTGTCTCGCTCCCTGTCTCGCTCCTCATCTGGCGGTCTCTGACTGTCAGAGTACTGGAAACAGAAAGAAGTTACAGTTAGGGTTTTTGAAAGGTAATGAAATGAGTTCACCCAAATGAGATCTGTGATTTTATTATTTTGATTTAAATTCTCACAATAATACTCAAAAGGCCAGATCTTGCGTTTTGCATTAGAAAACTTTAATTGGTGACTCCCCTGTCTGAAATATATATAACCTAAGCCGCATTTCCACCGCAGGAACTTTCCCCGGGAACTAGGTACTTTGGGGTGGTACTTTTGGGGCAGGAACCAGGGTCTAAATGAAGTTCCGGGTAAAAATTTCCCCCCCAGAAAGTCCCTGCTGGCAAGGTGGTACTTTTTCAGAGTTCAGGAACTTTCGGGGTGGGACTTGTGTGCTGAATATGCTGATTGGTTCTCACCACACTATTCTTTCTGCCCGATGGCGCGCGTTCATCCCATCCATCTCACGGTCAATGTCCGCTGATAACAAACGTCTACTTTTATATCTAGCATTACGAGCTTTCTGAATACGCTTTGGGTGCTCGTCTCTTTTCTGCTGTTTTGTTAATTACCTCGTTAGTAAACCAGTCGCACACAAAAGCAGCAAAGCTTAAATCTCCTCCATACAAAACTCAAAACAAGGCTAGGAAGATCAGTCGCACGCAGTTCAACGCCACTACATAATCTTCCCGCCCCGGAACGGTACTTTAGTACGCGGTGTAAACGCAGTAAGCAAGCGGGCTGGGGGACAAAAAAGTTCCTGGGACAAATAGATCCTGGTAATTGCGGTGGAAACGCGGCTCTATATAACATGAAGGGTTTCATTTTTTGGTAAATTATCCCTCTAGCTTGCAAACGGTGCTGTTGTTCAGTTCAAGAATCACATGTTTGCCTCACCTGTCTGTACCACATGGCTTGCTCCATACCCAGCCTGGCAGACTCTACACTTGCCTTTGAGTCATCCTTTCCATGATGGCCAGCTTCACTAAGCTTCATTTTAAGCCCCTCAGCCTGCTGTGGCTGTAGCTTGACCTCCTCCCCTTTAGGGATGATCACTGACTTGACAGGTTCGGAGGAAGTGTCTCTCTGCTTGCCAGTGGCCTGTGGCTTTCCCAGGTCTGAAAGGCTGGGGGCTTTTGTTAGGCCTGGTGGAACAGGGCCCTTCTGTTTCCAGTCCTCCTTCAGTGAGGTTTCCCTGTCCTTTACACCGAAATCAGGCTTTTTCTCAGCAGACCTGTGCTGCTCTGCCATAAGTCTCTGCCTCTCCTCATACTGCTGCCTGTAGGTTGGATTAGTGTTCATGAGGTGGTTGTGATAAACCTGGTCCGGGTATCCATATGGGGGGACATAGTATTGGTTGTAGTAGAGTGGCTGCATGTACATATTGGAGCGCTGCTGAATGACCGAGGCTTGCTGCTGTTGGTGTGGGTGACTTGAAGCGACCTCAGCTTTGCGCTCATCCTGCACATCCACCTTCGCCTTCTCCTCCGGCAATTCTTGTTCGTCTTCCTTCTTCAGTTTCACAGGTTGGCCATCTGGTAGAGGCCCACTAGCTGTGGAGCTACCAGGGCTAGGTGGGTGTAACTTGGAGATAGTAGTTGTCATAGCTAGCATAATAT
>NW_024121399.1:4483474-4692342 GCF_016745375.1 Pimephales promelas
GGGCTGATAGCTCCTCGGTTAAGACGAATAGTCCTGCATACTCTGACATATCTGATGCGGAGAGGATGGGGAAGGCAAAGCGGAAGGGGTCAAAGTCAAGACGGAAGATCAGTCAGGCAGGGATAGTGCGAAAAAGGCTCTCTTTCCCTCTCAGGCATCCTCTAAGGAATCTTCATATTATGCTAGCTATGACAACTACTATTCTCCAAGTTACACCCACCCTAGCCTGGTAGCTCCACAGCTAGTGGGCTCTACCAGATGGCCAACCTGTGAAACTGAAGAAGGAAGACGAACAAGAATTGCCGGAGGAGAAGGCGAAGGTGGATGTGCAGGATGAGCGCAAAGCTGAGGTCGCTTCAAGTCACCCACACCAACAGCAGCAAGCCTCGGTCATTCAGCAGCGCTCCAATATGTACATGCAGCCACTCTACTACAACCAATACTATGTCCCCCCATATGGATACCCGGACCAGGTTTATCACAACCACCTCATGAACACTAATCCAACCTACAGGCAGCAGTATGAGGAGAGGCAGAGACTTATGGCGAGCAGCACAGGTCTGCTGAGAAAAAGCCTGATTTCGGTGTAAAGGACAGGGAAACCTCACTGAGGAGGACTGGAAACAGAAGGGCCCTGTTCCACCAGGCCTAACAAAAGCCCCCAGCCTTTCAGACCTGGGAAAGCCACAGGCCACTGGCAAGCAGAGAGACACTTCCTCCGAACCTGTCAAGTCAGTGATCATCCCTAAAGGGGAGGAGGTCAAGCTACAGCCACAGCAGGCTGAGGGGCTTAAAATGAAGCTTAGTGAAGCTGGCCATCATGGAAAGGATGACTCAAAGGCAAGTGTAGAGTCTGCCAGGCTGGGTATGGAGCAAGCCATGTGGTACAGACAGTGTGGCGCAAACATGTGATTCTTGACTGAAACAGCACCGTTTGCAAGCTAGAGGGATAATTTACCACAAATATGAAACCCTTCATGTTATATAGAGTCGCGTTTCACCGCAATTACCAGGAACTATTTGTCACAGGAACTTTTTCCCCCAGCCCGCTTGCTTACTGCGTTTACACCGCATACTAAAGTACCGGTCCGGGGAGGGAAGATTATGTAGTGACGTTGAACTGCGTGCGACTGCTCTTCCTAGCTGCGCGTTTGTTTGAGTTTTGTATGGAGGAGATTTAAGCTTTGCTGCTTTTGTGTGCGATTGGTTTACTAACAAGTTATTAGCCAAAACCCAAAGCGTATTCAGAAAGCTCGTAATGCTAGATATAAAAGTAGACGTTTGTTATCAGCGGACATTGACCGTGAGATGGATGGGACGAACGCGTGCCATCGGGCAGAAAGAATAGCGTGGTGAGAACCAATCAGCATGTTCAGCACACAAGTCCACCCCGAAAGTTCCTGAACTCTGAAAAAGTACCACCTCACCAGCAGGACTTTCTGGGGGGGGGAAATTTTTACCCGAAACTTCATTTAGACCCTGGTTCCTGCGGTGAAACACACCGAGTACCACCCCAAAGTTCCTAGTTCCTGGGGAAAGTTCCTGCGGTGGAACGCGGTATAACATGGAACTTAGGTTATATATATTTCACACCGGGGAGTCACCAATTTAAGTCTTCTAATGCAAAACGCAAAGATCTGGCCTTTTGAGTATTATTGTGAGAATTTAAATCAAAATAATAAAATCACAGATCTCATTTGGGTGAACTCATTTCATTACCTTTCAAAAACCCTAACTGTAACTTCCTTTCTGTTTCCAGTACTCTGACAGTCAGAGACCGCCATTGAGGAGCGAGACAGGGAGCGAGACAGAAAAGGCAAAGAGGAGAGGCCCAGGCTGAAAGACAGCAGCTCAAGAAGATGGTAAAGATGGAACTGATGGTTCATGTCCTCCCACACTGAGGACCATCGAAGCGGAGGGAAAGATCCCCGGCCCAATGCCCACATACCTTTCAGCTCCCCCTTGACACAGCACCAACCCTACCTGCATTACATGCATGGATATCCTTTTGGACAAAGCTACGATCCCAACCATCCTGGATACAGAGGAATGTCCTCCGTCATGATGCAGAACTACCCAGGTAAGATGAATAATAACATCTGAGTTTAACGATTGATTTGTGTGGGTTGGCCAACATCATACTCTATGCAAGTACAGAATGGTGCAATGGATTGCTTGGAAGACACATTTTCAGTGTGCAGTCTTCTTGCGTTGCATTTATTATGTCCTTAATAAACCTCAGTACTCAAGGTGGCCACTGAATTGCTTTCAAATACCACTGCTTTTAAAAGATGCGTTATCATTTAGGCAGCTAGCTTTAGACATGACAAGAACTTTTTTTCCCCTCTATAGTGCTCCTTGTGACAATGTTGAGAATGCAACACATACTTGCGCTGCTTTATAAATTGGTTTTGACATTTTATAGCACAATGGCACGTGAAATCAACTTTGGCATGGTGGGAAATTGGCATTCATATACTTGCATAAAGTATGTTTTGGGTCTTTATGTGTGTTAAAAGTGCGTAAAGGCACTCCCATGATGTAGAAACTCAGTATGGTTTCCTAATCTTTAGGGTCGTATCTGCCAGCGGGATACCCTTTCTCTCCTTACGGCAGTAAAATGGGAGGTGGAGAGGAAGCAGAGAAATCTCGCTCCAGCCCCACAGTCAGCAACAAGTCCGCTTCAGAGTCCAAAGCCTTGGACATACTACACCAACATGCCAACCAGTACAAGAGCAAATCGCCTACCGTTGCCGACAAGCCCTCCCATGAAAGGGAGCGAGGGGCAAGCGACCGAGAGCGGAAAGAGAGAGGGATCGAGAGAGGGAGAGAGAAATGGATCGGCCTCGATCATCTCCCTCCCAACGCCTAATGCCACCCCACCACCACCACCATCATCTAGGCTATCCCCTTGTAGCCGGCAGTACGATCTATCTTACGCCACAGGTTAGCGGTACTTTATGAATATTCTGATTATTTTGAGATGGTTGTGGATGAATCTCACACAGTCTGTCCAGACTCCACAACACAATGAACTCCACTAAAAATCTGGCTAAAAATACATAGCCAGGGCGTTTCTACCGAGCAGGCAGTGCCTCCTTAACAAGTTGAATGAGAAATGAATCCATATTAGAAAACTAAAACAACGCAAATATTACAAAGATGTGGGTTTAGTGGGGGGGGTAATAGATAATGAAAGGGAAAAAGTCACGTGAGAGAAGGGAATGCCTCCATCGCACTGTGATTGTGTATGATTGGTTCGTGCGATAAATCCCACCTCTTGTTTTCGTGCGCATTTACGAATCGGTCTGAATTATCAAAATTAAGGCGTTAATGGGAAGACTAATTAAAGTTAGTAAACAACTACCATTTAGATATCACCGCTTTTGTCACATCAAAATCAAACTTAAAATAGACTGCATTGTGACCCTATGTTTAAATATGACGTTGTTATAAATTATTTTCTGTACCACACTATTCAGAATTAGATTTTTTTAAAGATATGGGGGAAGGGGATTTAATATGAATTAGGCATTTCTTACTGAGATTTCAAATGGCTCATCTGATATGTTTAGGGGGGGAGAGGAGAATAAAATATTGCTGCTCATAAAACTGTGCCAATTCCACAAGGAAACTTGAGTGTAAACAACATCTTTACTGGATGTTCCTTAATTGCAGGCCTTTCATCGTCAGCAATTGTTGCCAGTCAGCAAGCCTCAGCCCCTTCCCTGTACCCACCAGCACGGAGGTGAGAATGGTAAGAGGAAACAAAGATCAAGGAAAGTCAGCAGAAGTGATGGATTGTGGTTAAACAGAGAGCAAATCGCATAAATCAGTCAGTTTTCACGTGTTTCCCCATTTCTGCTTGTCATGCGCAATGTTTTTACTCTAAAGTTTCTGTTTCATGGCAGCATGATTGTTTAAGGACCCTAGATTGAGGCTAGTGTTTTTAGCACCGCAGTGTTTGTAGCATTGCTAACACTCCTGTACAGTTTCGCCAAATGAAGCCTATGCTGACCTCTAGTGGAAAGGCATGTAATAACATCAGGGAAATGGGAAGAGTGCATCGGATTAGGCATGTTTAACCTTAAAACCGTATTCTGGAAAAATGTGGGCAAAATAGTTTTGATTTACTTAAAAAAATAAAAATAAATAATACTTCCCTTGATCTGAGCTGTACAAGACTTGGCTACTTTTCCTAAGTTTGCCTCCTGAACAAACACACATTTTTTGACTCAATTCTATAATATTAAGTGGGTGGGAAAAAAATACTCCTTAATCTTGTATTTGGGTCAAAAATGGGCACCCATAGAAATGAATGGGAAAAACTGTAATTTAGAGCATTCTAAAATAATCCAAAATAAGACAGCAAAGTCACTTCATCTTTAGGTTTTAGCTCCAAGAACTTATTGGAATGATATTTTAATGTAGTTTAAAAAATAAAACATAAAATAAGCATAATTTAAAATATGGTACTTTTTGAAGTAAATAATTTTAAAAATATCCCCTAAATCAATAGAAACACCATAAATGGATAGAAAACTGTGGAAAAATCTGTGACATTTTATTTTGAAGATCTCCTTTTAGACATTCTGTTGACTACACATAACCTTACCTACATGTCAACTAATTTATTAACGTATTAGTAGACAATCTGCTAAATATCTGCCCAACAGACAACAGAAAATATGGTACTTTTTGAAGTAAATAAATTCAAAAATACCCTCAAAATAAACAAAAACACCATAAATGGATACACAAAACTTTATCGAAGACATTCATAATAAATAAAATTTAGAATCACACCTGAGACCTCGGTGGCCACATTTGCCCACAATTACAGGATTGAGGGCTATAAAGTGTTTGAGGGCTACTAACAAATATAAATGATACTAAATGTACTTTTATAATTAGTTAATTTCAAAGCCAAATCATAGATTAAAACTATACTGTATTCTGACCAGTTGTTTCTTGTGTTTTCTTTCTTTAGGGAAACCTGATTGTCTCGCCCTTCTTTACAATTAATCATGTGACTGGATCACATGGGGAAGTATATGGAGTTCATTTAGACATCAGTTGAATGGTGTTTCTATATTTTTAGTTTTTCTGCCGGAATGTGTGGCAGATTGATGTTTTCCTAGTATCCGTACCTCGTACCCCGCTACAGACCAGGTTTAAAGCCATCCCGCCCTGCTCAAAGCCCAGCCGGCCACTGGACTCTTGCCTGTGAACTGGCGAGGAATGATTGAAAAGCAAGGACTGTCGTTGAACTCGCCCGACGCGGGCTGTGGCCGGGCTGAGGCGAGGACTCGAGGGGACGTAAGAACACAAAGACTGAAAATAGTTTTATCACACTGAGATAACTAAAGTTGTTTCCTTTTTTATTTTAGTTGGCATCCTCACTGAAAACAAAAACAAAAATGTTTTTTTTGAATTGCTCTCTGCGGATAATATCTAGCATTGTCTCATAACTCTGTCTTTCTGCCTTTGGTTCCTAAACGGTTCTCACCGCCACATGCCTCAAGACTGCTCTTATTTTTTTTTTTTTTCCTTTTCCCATGCCTGGCTTCTCCATCATCCGCATGGTTCTGTGTAACAACCGCCAGTAAGTTATAGCACTCTGCTTAAACTGTGTAGGAGACAGTCATGCTGTTTTAGACAGTCATTCACGAAATATAATTTTAGCGAGCACAGTCTTTCAGAAGAACATCAGCGGTCCGTTTACTCCACTTGGTTATCCTTCAACTTGAATCCGAACATCCTCCTTGGCTACCTTACCTCATCGCTGACCGAATTTCCGATTTATCGCTGTGGTTCTTAAAATGGATGTTTGTTAATGTGACGAGGTATAGTAAGTTCTTCTAGAGAGACGCTATGGGGTGCGTGACACCAGAGGCCCAGTAGTTTCGTTCTTGCATGGGGCCGCTCTATCCCTGAACACTTATCGTGGAAGTGTCGTGATGATAACTCCAGCGTGTTTGATGAAACCAAGTGAGCGTTTGACCCGAACATGCTTTCATAGCCCATCATGCTCTGTGTTCTTTCATGTGTCGTCCAGCATGGTGTACTATAGCACTAGAAATGTGACTTTTTAACGGTGTCTCCTCAGGCAAAGCAAACTTTGGTTTCGCACCAAACGCTGACTCTCTTGGTTGCGCACACTATGTGATGTACAGAGGGACTGTTTTAAAATGCTATCAAGCGACCATCTGATTTCTTTGATGTTTTGAAATCTGTCTCTTGGGTGTGCTTTTCTTTTCCTGTCCGGTCTCTGCTCGGCTTAGTCTTGGGAATCTCTCAATCTAAAATCTCGACCAGTCGTAGCTCATGGTGGATCTCAGGCCCAGTTTCCTGGTCAACGCTGATGTTTTCAAACGAGCAGATCGAATTTAACAGGCTCCGTGGGAACGAGACGACGGACAGGCGTTCGGAGGATTACGTTGACTCGTTCCCTCTCTCCATGTGTAAGGTTACAATTGAAAAAAGCACCATGGTACACTGAATACTAAGAGAAATGGGCTGTTACACATCCAAATATGACATTTGATATTAGGTAGGCTACATTTGGGATGTACGAATTCTTTCAAACCTGAACAATTGATTCAATTCCCTCATGGTTTTTGTCAGCACATGAAAATTGTCAAATGGTGCTCAGCTGACACGCTGTGATTTGTTGGAAAGAGGATGCAGTGCACTATTGCATGCTTTACGTCATTTTCACCTCTTTCCTGTTGCGCTTCGTCCCAAGTGTTTCCCAAAAGACAACTTATCACCAAGTATCAGGCCCCGGTACTTAAAGAATGTTTACATTTTGTTTTTTTTTAATGGTTTTGTTTGGATTTTTTTTTTTTTTTTTTTGCTGTATCACCCAATTCCTCCTGTTCTTTCTTGGACTGTTCTCTTATGTAAAGTGTACATTACCACGTTTCTTTTTTATACAATACTGTAACTTGCCTTTGTACATTTAGGCAAAAAAAATAAATCTTTTTATGAGACAATCACATCTGTCCTTGTGTGGCTCTCTCTCTGTTCTGCTTTACGATCATTTAAAGTAAATAATTTGCATGTTTTTATACATTTTCTTTACTTTTACAATAAAGGTGGATGTTCGTATCCTTCAACCAGAAGATGGTTTTCAGGTAAGTTATCTTAGCTTTCGATAATATGTTCAAACCGCCACAAAAGAGCGTCTTCTGTCCGTCTACTGATCTAATGCGTGAACATTATGGGAAGCGCTCTAGACAGACGGGATTTAAACTGTTGGCTGAAGATTGAGGAAAAACATTTTCATTTTTCCAAATGATAAACTTTCTCTCGATGTTGGTTAAACTTAGCAGTTCAAGGGATAGTTCACTTTAAAATTAACTTTTTGGTATATTTTAGCTTATCTCAAGGGCATCCAAGATGTAGGTGTCTGTTTCCACAGTATTTTCAATTTTGATATTTTTAGGTCAAACCGTTCTTGTCTGTCAGTCATATAATGGAGGTCTATGGTCACCACCTCAAAGAGCATGCACAGAGAAGTCCAGTATAGAAGAACAGTATTTATACCTTTTTCACCTCTTGTAATCACAGTCACGTCCAAGTACTCTGAGGGCGATTTCGAAGACTATTTCGATTTGATTTTTTTTCGCAACTGCACAAGAGATCACTTCCGGCGCTTGTGCAGACCGAAGCACCCGTGCCTTCAGATCAGTTGCACGTGGCTGTGGTTACAAGAGGTAAAAACGATATAAATACTGTTCGTTTTCTCACACAAACCGCTCGTTTCGTGTCTTAGGCCATCAATGTGTACTTACATTTACGAGTCATTAAATCATGTTTAATTTGGACTTCTCTGTATTTGCTCTTTGAGGTGGTGACCATAGACCTTTATTATATGACTGACAGACAAGAACGGTTTGACCTAAAATTATCAAAATTGAAAATACTGCGGAAACAAAGACACCTACATCTTGGATGCCCTTGAGGTAAGCTAAAACATATCAAAAATTAATTTCAAAGTGAACTATCCCTTTAATCCAGGAATAACATGCGTGCTGAAAAATCCTTCTCCAGTCAGTAAACGTGTCCCTGTCCCCAAAAATGCCAAATATGTTGGTACTCAAAGCACCTCCTGCACGTTTTCTGCCGCGCATCGTTTATCCTCACCACGCATGCGTCCGGTTATGTTTAGAAGACTCAATAAATTGCTGGAAATATTACAAATCCTTCACCGTTAAAACCCTCGGATGCATGAAATTCCAAATCCCTAACATTTTAATTCACTTGCCTTATTGCTCTAATGCTGTTAGACAGTCATATGACAACAATAACAATATCTGAAAGGGTCATTGTTTTGAATATTTGCACAATAAAGCCCTTTCAGCTTGTGTAAAGTGCTTTGTCTGTGACAAAAGGAGCTTTTTGTGTGCAACGTGATGCAGCAGTGGAGATTATGCGGGATGATTTTGTGGATTGTGAATGTAAAATCTGATTACCGTGGATGGCAGGGGGGATGGGAGGGAGGCAGGGAGATGCTGAGGCAATGACTTTTCCTCTGATGTCCTGCAAGGGCATGGAAGTACACCTTTCCTCTTGCTGCTAAGCAAGTCTGCATCGGATATCTGGGATTTCATGGGATGCACTATATACGCAGCCAGTTCTGAGGCTCCTTCAACGGAGGGGCCTGAGGCACAGAGACGCCCCCATGCTCACAGCACCAGGACCTGTCGTACTCGGGAGGACCGGTGAGGCTCAGATGCATTATAGCGTGTGGACTGACTGTTGACCCGTGTCTTTTATTAATGCCGAACTTAAAAACCTCAACTGTCAGATATTTATTATCGCCACAATGTGAATGTCCCCAGTTATTCCTGGCTGTTTATGTGTGATTTAGACTATACTTTTTACATTTTCACTTTGGATTTTAATATGATTTTTTGACAATATGACTATATAAAATAATTATAAGTAAAATAATAATAGGCTAACAATAATAATAACAAAATTATTTTGAAATGCTTTCTTTATGATAGTAGGCTGTGAAGCGAAGACAACAGATTCGTTTTATAGACGTCTACGGACATTTACTTTGTCAGTCGTTGTCAAAAGTGTCTGGACTGGAAAAAATAATTGATTTCAAACGGTAGTTATTCCGATTCAGCAGCATGTCAGTCAGTGTGTGTGTGTGTGTGTGTGTGTGTGTGTGTGTGCGCGCGCGCTGGAATAAATCCAGAGGGAGTTCCAGGAGCTTCTTAATAACACCACGAGTCGCTAATGCTGCTTACGTAGCTCTCATAAGACATCACACTGACTACATAACGATCACATCACACTTAGTTATGACACTTTACATTCATAAACACGGACTGTTGTAACGCCGGTAAGGATGTTTTTGTGTTAACATTACTCACCTCTATGGGACACGTCGAGCGAGGGTTTGGATATTTCCTCAGGTACGTGTCTGTCAACGGATCTTTTTCACACACTGTGATGACGCGTTTTTACGGTCATCAGTATCATAAATCCTGCAACGTTTTGTATATATATTTTAATGTATGTACATTTGATTTATAACACTATTCTATATGTAGTAGCCTTAGCCTATATTGTATCAAATTACAAAACAACTACTGCTGTGAGTGATGGTGAAACAGCGGCTGTGGACGTGATGGTCAAATTGACATCTTTCTCTACTGACTTCCGTTTTCAATCTATCTATTTTTCCCTATTTTGAAAATTGTGAAAACACTATTGTGGCGATTTTCTTTTTCTATTTAAGCAAACTGGAGCTCAAAAAATAATTTAGTTCCCGCTATAAGTTTACCCAACTATGACGACATACGAAGAAACCCGCGAAAGTAGTGAGACAGCCTACTACGGTTTAATTCATACATCTGCATTCAAAAGGTTTAAATTGTTGTTCACTCAGAGAATATACATCACATTTAGTTTTTGTGAAATGTTTTAGTTGGATGTTCATCTAAAGATTTTTGTTACTACTTGTTTCAGAACGTTGAGAAAATTCAAAAGTAGGCTAATGTTCCCATAATGTTTACAAAAAAACAACAAAAAAAATCAAGAAAAATAACATTTTTCATAACAGAATGGGAACGTTAACAAAACGTCCTTTGAATATGTTTTATTAGCTGGGAATACAAATAAATTGCCATATAGGCTGCTGTACTTTAGTAGTGTGCAAAGTTGCTACATTGCTTTTTATATCGATTTACTTAGCGGATATTTATTAGTTTTATTCAGGTTATTATTACTATAATTAATAAATGTATTTGATTTTATTTTATTATATGTTCACCATCAGTTTGTTTGATGCATTGCTTTACAGTGATTTTATCACAGTTAAGTTTAGGCGGCTATAAAATGGCTTTATTGAACAGTTACCTCACAGATATGTCTGGTGGTCGGTTGCTAGTATGTAGGCCTACTATACTCACAGTAGACAGCATATTTTTATCACAAGTTTTTTTTTTTTTTTTTTAGCTAGTACAATTTTTTTTTTTTATATCCACTACAAACTGTATATATAAACTGCTATGTGTTTATAAATGGAAAGGGCAGTGGAGCAGGCCAAGAGGAGTTAAGACGTGTATGTAGGTCACCAGTCACAGCGAGTCCACTTAACTATTTACAATAATACATAACCAAATGTGATGTATATGAGAGTTCAGAATTTCCAGAAATTACCACAAGAACAACCATCGTTTTTACCAAAATTCCAAAAATGATGTTAACCAATCAAAAATAAGGTGACACCTCTCATGAATTTTTTATGGTTTTACAGTAGTAACAATAAATGCACCAACTAGGGTGTTTTTGGCAGAAATTATGATTACCTTTAGTAGACAAAATACACCAGTAGACACCATTAACCAGTTGAAATGTATCAACTGGTAAAGATTTTGGACTCTCGAGGACTCTATTGTGGTTTCGCTGATGTGACGTTGCTGCGAGCGGTCCAGAAAGCGTATTATTTGTCTACCGTTTTAAGCGTTGCGGATTTAAAACAAGTGATTTTAATAGTAGCAAAAGGCAACTCATTTCGCTATATGCGCACGCTGTCTAAGAGCACACATAAAGCCGCTGCTCATATAGCGCAATTGAAGAAAACTGAATTTTATTTATTTTTTTATTAATGCCTAATAGAGTGCCGAAGTTATAACCTGCTTATGTTTTTTTTAAACTTTATTGTGTCTGATAGTTAGGGTTGGGTATCGTTTGAATTTGAACGATTCTGATTCCGATTCCGGTTCCTAACGATTCTCGATTTCGATTCTTTTAAGAGGCAGGGTCAAAAAAGTTTAGCTAACCTTGCTAACCAACGGTCTTTCTGAAGGAAATACTCCTTCTGTCACAAATACTTGTCACAAATTTAGCATTTTGCTGAGATTTCGTTAATTTTTAGAAAAGTGAAGCCACACTTTGGATCGCCGACGTAAGCTACTCATGTTCGACTCGCGTGGTTATGCCAACACTTCCGGTAGACGCTTCTTCGTTGGTGTTGTTCAGCGGTTTCTTCTTCCGCTCGGCGGACTGTGAATATCGAAACTAGGAATTGAAATTTTAACTTTTGAACGATTCCGGGAAAAACGAAAAGTTAGTCCCGGTTCCAATCGATACTCGATTCTCGATACCCAACCCTGCTGATAGTGTTTTTTAAAATCTTTATATAGGCTTCAAAATTTATACATTTTGGATTAACTTGTAAAGATTATCTTGATAGACAAAATGTGTAAGGGTCACAACTCTTTGTTAAACACAGATCTTATTTTTTTGCGATTTTCCAAAAGTCTGTGGAGAAAATGCATTGCTTTTCGACCGAGGGAACCCATGCGCCGCTAGCTTCCGAGTTGTCCTACAAAGTGACGTCATCACTTCGCCACTCTATTGGGCTTGAACTATTCAATATACTTATGTGTCAAAATGCCTATCTTTGCAAGTATCTTCATAAACACAGTGAACATGAACATTTGAGAAAGAAAACGCATGCGATTTGTGCATTCGGTCTTAAAGTGACAGCAGCCTAATATTCCTGCTTCATTTCGTCATTAATGTTGATGAAACAGTGAAAATCATTCACTTGTTATTTTAAGATTAAATGTAGCCTATATTTAATATACACAGTTAACATGCAGTGTTTATTTTCTACATTTGATTACTTTATAAAATGTGTGTAGTATTTCTTATTTTTAATGTTTTGAAGTTTTTCAGGTCTATTTAATTTGTGTTTTTGGACTAGTGTAGTTTGTTTCCCTAGCCTAGTTTCTTTGTTCACTGTTATACTTTTAACTTATTTTCTTGTGACAAAAATAACTATTGTGAAATAAAATGAGTCATAGCTGGTCTTTTCTGGATTTTGGTCATATCGCCCACCTCTAAAGTTAGGAGAGGAAGTGTGCCAGACAGTAATGTTGAAATGAAACACAGAATTGTTGTCTTATGTAAACCTACTGACATAAAGCACACAGGTGTTTTCCAGCAAAGTAAGCTCATTAGCATGTCCTCACAATACAGTTTGTTGTGAATGGCTTGCTAAATATCCGTCAGAAAGCTCTTGTGTGTGTGGACCGCCTGCAGACGTTACACGAACAGCTGTCTCTGTTATGAAGCCCTTTATACAGCGAAACCTCCTGTCATCGCCCGCTCGAAACCAGTAACATTAACACATTAGATAATATTGATGTTACTACAGCTGTATCTTGTCTTACTGTATTTGAATAGCTGTAAAATATGCTCTATTAGTTATATGGCTAATTATGAATCCAAAAAGCATTAATTTTAGACATTTAAGTTAGTTTAAGTTTGAATGCTAGTTAACTGAGGTGGTTTAGTTGCGTCACTGAACGGCTGCCTGTTGTTTAGACACATTTAGACAGACATTCATTTACCTAAGTTGATTTGGTAGACATGCTTTTCCATCTACAAGCAGGATGTTTGTTTAAAGTTTGTTTAATGTGTATTCAGATGCTAATAATGAAGGTTATATAGGCTCTTTATTCCAAATGGTTCCATAAAGTACCTTTAATATTTATGGAGCCTTTCCATCGCATAAAAGGTTCTTTATAGTGTGGAAAAGGTTCTTAAAATGTTCTTCACATTAAGAAAAAAAAGGTTATTTTAAGAACGGTTCACTGAAAGGTTCTTTGGAGAACCCAGAATGATGGTTCTGTGAAAACTCACTGTTGGAACCTTTATTTTTAAGAAAGTTGTCAAGCCTTTATGCCTTGTTTACAACGTTTGCAGCATGAGCCATTGTCAGGTGGTGTGTCTTTAAGAGAGGCTTCTGTGCCTGTAAGCTATGCTAATGTTGATTTGGCTAAATGGATTAGTAGTTATCCTGCCTTGTAAATGCGTATTAATATAGAAAGAAACAAGGAGGGCACTGATTAACCTTCAATATTTAGGACAGTCAATCATATATGATATAAAACAGTTCAGCAGCCGATGACCCGACCCTGAATTGATTCTGAATTCTGACTTTTTGTCACGCAATTCTAAATTTATATCTCACAATTCTGAATTAATATATCACACAATTCTGACTTTATATCTCGCAATTTTTACTTTATAACTCAGAATTCTGACCTTTATCTCACAATTCTGTCTTTATATCTCGCAATTCTGACTTTATAACACGTAATTCTCACTTTATCTCACAATTCTGACTTAATATCTCACAATTCTGTCTTTATAACACGCAATTCTGACTTTCTATCTTGCGATTCTGACTTTATATCTCGCAATTCTGACTTTATATCTCGCAATTCTGACTTTATATCTCACAATTCTGACTTAATATCTCACAATTCTGTTTTTATAACACGCAATTCTGACTTTATATCTCGCAATTCTGATTTTCTATCATGCAATTCTGAATCAATATATCACACGCAAGTCTGACTTTATATCTCACAATTTTTACTTTATATCTCAGAATTCTGAATTAATTTATCTTGCAATTCTGACTTTGTATCTCACAATTCTGAATTAATATCACGCGCAAGTCTGACTTTATATCTCGCAATTTTTATTTTATATCTCAGAATTCTGACTTTATATCTCACAATTCTGACTTTATATCTCACAATTCTGAATTAATATATCACGCGCAACTCTGACTTTATATCTCGCAATTTTTACTTTATATGTCAGAATTCTGACTTTATATCATGCAATTATGACTATATCTCAGAATTCTGAATTAATTTATCTCACAATTCTGACTTTATATCTCGCAATTCTGACTTTATATCTCGCAATTATGACTTTATATCTTGCAATTCTGACTTTATATCTTGCAATTCTGACTTTCTATCACGCAATTCTGACTTTATATCTCAGAATAGCGAGATATAAATTCAGAATTGCGTGTTATAAAGTCATAATTGTGAGATGTAAATTCATTACAGCAATGTACATGACTTTATTAATTTACATGACCTTTAGAAATCACACTTTTAAAAATGATCTCATATATCCAGCTCCCCTGCTTATGTTTACACATCTTGATTAGCAAAGTTTTGTCTTGCTTTAAATAATTTTACACCATCCAAGAAGTTGGTAATTGTAAAAAAGAGAAACTTTTAATATTAAAAAAAAACAAACTATCTTGCAGATAATATAATAATTAAATAAAAGGCCACTTAAGAGAGTACACTTTCATTATACGTTTGTTAACAAATTTTTTAATAATGTGCACTTTGTAATAATGTCAAATTAAATTTAAAGTGCATTTTAAATGATTATGTTTTAATAATCTTTTTTCGTGCTTTAAAGGAGTACACTTATTTTGAAGTAAAGTACTTGATGATAACTAGTGTGTTGTTTGATGTTACATGGTACAAGTACACCAAAGGTACACCAGTATACACCAAATAGCAAACCTGCATGTGTGTGTGTAGGCGGAGCAAAGAGCTTTTTCCCCAGTTCACATGTGAAGGGGGCGTTTCTTAAAGTCGCACAAAATGCTCCGCTTCAAAAAAAAAATTAATGATGAAATGTGTGACATGACCCTTTAAAAACACTTCAGTAATTGTCATCCAATTACTATTATCATGCGCTGGCTGTTTAATCCTCTTGTCTATGTATTTCTCTTTGTATTAGGTTGCATATGTTGCTCTCTGCCCTCCTCTCATTGCTGTCCTGAGGTGTATCAGCAGGAGAACTGCTAGTTAAGCGTTTTAGAGGAGCAGCGCACCAGCTGTGTGTGTGTGTGGCGTCACAGCGTGTGTTGTCTCTGGGGTGTATTCAACAGCGGATCAAATGATGTGACCTTCAAAAACAGGAACCGGCCTGTCAGTGCACACAGAGATGACTCAAACCCGCGCCTAATGAAGCTTCCCAATTAAAGATAACAAGGGAAGAAGAGGCCATACAGTAGAGCGGCGTTCTCAGCAGTGGCCCGTTTATCACAGCTTTCTAATTGAAGCCCTGAAATAGCACTCTTTAGCTATGGGAAAAGGCTAAATGCTTATTAGAAGTGCGTATGACGTCTTGTTTGTGTGTGTTTGTGTGTTTTGCAGGCCTAAGACCATGAGTGATCATCAGGATCCGGCTGAAGACATCGGGCTCCTCACACCTCACGATCAGCCGGAGCCCTCGAAGGACGAGGACATGCATTTCAGGCGAGTCAGGACTTGAGTGTGAAAGGAGACTCGGCTTTATATCTTATCATAAGTTGAATGTGGATGAAGTGAGAAGGTCCAGGGTTTGAGCCTTTCTGTGTGGAGTTTGCATGTTCACCTCGTGTTATTGTGGGATTTTCCAGCAGTTCGGTGATTTGGAAAATGTATTAGTTATGATGAGGCAGTTATAATAGATATTCATCAGGAAAGTAACATACTCTCACTTTTTGGCTTCCCTCCCCTATAAACAAATCTATTTTAATGGAATATTTGAACGGAAAGACGTTTAATATTAGCATATTATTTTTAGGTAAAATATTAGTTTAATCACATTCTATGACACCATCTCATGATGAATAATAATTTTTACTGTAGCATGTTCACAAATAACTCTAAATTTATTACAATATTTACAATTTAACCCTCTGATGGTCTTCATTTGGGAATCACGCGCGTGGTCTTTGGGGTCTATTGGACCTCAGACAATAATATTTAATTTTGTAACAGAATAGTATTTTTTTTTTTTACAAATATAATTTTACTTGGTTTATTAATGTTTTTACTCAACATTTGTGCAGTTTTTTGGAGGATTTATGATATCTTTTAAATTTCTATAAATAAATAAATATTTATTTATATGGCCTTTTCCCCAAAAAACAGCATTTTATGTAAAATTCAATTTATAAAAGACCCATATTTCAAATTTTCAGTCATGTGGATAACATGGATCATTTTACATGGTTTAATGTAAGATTTCTGTCCATTTTTTAGAGCTCCACTGTATGCTATTTGCTATTTTACTAACCAAAGGTATCTTTTCACAAGTTGGATTCAGTTGGATTCATATCTAAATATTATAAAATCAAAATTATAACAAAAATAAAATACTTTTTGTCAAAGTTTAGCATTTTTTGTACTGAAAAAACAACAACTAGTTTTTCAATAATATTACATTATGATTAGAATCAAACCTGAACAACGTTACAAAGAGAAATGTTGGAGTCTTAAGATTTGAGTGTGTGTGTGTGTGTACGTAAATTTTCAATGTGTCAGTGTTACAAATTTATTTTTGTGGTGGTTCCGCATTTTGGATGGTTTTATTTTACAAATGATAAGAGAACAATTTTTATAGTTTCAAAAATGTATTCCTCTATGTATGTGTGTGTGTGTGTGTGTGTGTGTGGTGAGCATGATTTTTTTGCATTGTTGGAAGTGTGACACTTTATTTGTGTCATTTCTGTCTATGTGTTCTGCGTTGTTTCTAATTTCGATGGTGATTTTGTGGGATTTTTTTAGTGCGAAGACCACGAGTGTGACAATTTATATTCCAATTTATTTATTTATTTATTTTTGTAGATCTAGACAGTGTTGAGAGCCGTAGAAACTTTTTATACCATTTGGACAAGGAGAACATTTATTTTTTTTATTTGTGCACAAGTCATTTGGGGTCCAACAGACCCTGTGGACCATCAGAGGGTTAATACAATCTCTGTGATGGAAATGTACGGTACGCTCCAGTCTTAGCATCAATAATCATAAGTGGCACCAATAAAAAAACAACAACACACTCCTACTCTATTACTATATTAGTGATGGTAAAGTCATCAAACTTGACACAAATGTTTTATGCAGTGACCAAAATCTTTATTCAAATAAAATTTACAATATAATAAAATAAACTCATCAAAATGTTTTATTATGAAATCGATACCCCTTATGTGACCCTTAAGCTTCTTTGATTCAAGAACTTACCTTGTGAAAAAAAAAGAAAAACACTTTTAAATACAGTATTACATTAAAAGCATATACTTAAGTGTGAAATTAATGTCTTTTCAGAAACTGAACTGCACGTTAAATTTCAAAAGTGCTTTTATTGCCCTGCTTAATGTACTGACAAGCATTTGTTAAACTATATATACTTTAATATAATTTCAGTCACATTTTATTTTAGGGTCTAATTCTTGCTATTAACTATGACTTTTGCCTCAATAAACTCTTAATTTCTGCTTATTAATAGTTACTAAGGTAGTTGTTCAGTTTAAGAGATGTAAAATATGGTCATGCAGAATAAGGCATTAATATGTGCTTTATAAGTACTAATAAACAGCTAATATTCATGTTAATAAGCTGCCAGTTAATAGTGAGAATTTGACCCTAAACTAAAGTGCTACCATTATAATTTATTGAAATATGTATGGAATCTAGTAGTGTAGTTGCAACTAAAATATTAACTTGAATTGTAAAATTGAGTAACACATTAATGTTAAAATTATAATCAAGTACTTTACCTGAGCTTTAGTATGTTAGTCAACACTTTAACATTTTATCAATATACTCTTATTTTGAAGTAAAACTTTTATTTTGACGTTATTACAACGTGTATTTAAGTGTTAAGCATATTCATGTAAGTAAGTACACTTAAACAACCTTTTTATTTGATTAGTATTATTTTTTTAAATATACTTTTAACATTTGAAGTACACTACATTCAATACAATTAAGTGCATTTCTCTTCTATTGAAGTTGGGAATGTTAGGAATGAATGAAACCGCAATTATATCCGTTATAAGTGTACTTGTGCACTTCTTAAGTGTAGTGTGCTTCCAGACCGGGTTTAGCTGAGCACTAGATCATGTGCTCACAGTTATATCCACTGAATGACTGAACAGCTCAGTGTCACAGAGCCTGTGTTGCGTTTCCTCTGTAAAAGTCCACGTTTGACGGTCTTTGTCCCCTTTTACTTGCTTCTATATGAATTATTGACCGTACACTGAGACATATTCTGTTTCTGGCTCGAGATGTGTTCTGGCTGTTAATCCGCCTGGCTATGCAGAAGCTCAGCCAAGGGCACACACACACGCACACACACACACTGTCAGTCTGAAACACTCGCCGTGAGCAGAATAAGAGCTCGTGACTCATGTCTGCATAGCACAGGAGACTCAGCAGTGTTTGTGTTTACTGTCGTTTTAAAGGTATCTGCAAGTGGATGATGATTTCTGATACATTTTTGTTGCTTCGGGATCAAAGAGAAACGAGTTCATCAATTTAAAGGGGTGATGAACTGATAAATCAAGATTTTGACATCTAAGAGGTTATCATATTATAAGAATATCCTGTAAGTTTCAGAACTGAAACCGTCCTTGTTAGTCCAATAAAAGCTTTTATTGACACCAGGCTCTGCAAACGACTCGTTTTTCAAAGTGGGGAACTATGACGTCGAAAAGGATTAAACATCACCCCCGCAGAAGATCAACGCCTACTTCAACACGGCCGGTTTATCCCCGCCCACCAATTCACGCATTACACGCATAGCTGAATAACATAGATGCCTACCTCATGATGACAAACCGGATCGAGAATGAAACTCATTCTAATATGCAAAACTGTCATCCACTCTCAGCAGTGGGCGTTTACGTCCAAGTCTTCAATGCAAGACGCCCATAAAAACCGAGCGTTTTTGAGCTGTGCTCAAAATTGAGATGGTCCTCACTGCTGAACAAGAAATCCATGGGGAGGAGTCGGATCCAGATCCCACTCCTCCAGCCTTACATATACCTAAACCTACCCAGCTCCACCCCCTGATCCCTAAACTTACCCCTAAACCTACCCAGCCCCCCCCCCCAATCCTTAAACCTACCCAGCTCCACCCCCTGATCACTAAACCCACCACTAAACCTACCCAGCTCCACCCCCTGATCCCTAAACTACCCAGCTCCATCCCTGATCCCTAAACCTACCCAGCTCCACCCCCTGATCCCTAAACCCACCCTAAACCTACCTAGCTCCACCCCCTGATCCCTAAACCCACCCCTAAACCTACCCAACTCCACCCCCTGATCCCTAAACCCACCCCTAAACCTGCCCATCTCCACCCCCTGATCCCTAAACCCACCCCTAAACCTGCCCATCTCCACCCCCTGATCCCTAAACCCACGCCTAAACCTACCTAGCTCCACCCCTGATCCCTAAACCCACCCCTAAACCTGCCCATCTCCACCCCCTGATCCCTAAACCACCCCTAAACCTGCCCATCTCCACCCCCTGATCCCTAAACCCACCCTTAAACCTGCCCATCTCCACCCCCTGATCCTAAACCCACCCCTAAACCTGCCCATCTCCACCCCCTGATCCCTAAACCCACCCCTAAACCTGCCCATCTCCACCCCCTGATCCCTAAACCCACCCCTAAACCTGCCCATCTCCACCCCCTGATCCTAAACCCACGCCTAAACCTACCTAGCTCCACCCCCTGATCCCTTAACCCACCCCGAAACCTACCCAACTCCACCCCCTGATCCCTAAACCCACCCCTAAACCTGCCCATCTCCACCCCCTGATCCCTAAACCCACCCCTAAACCTGCCCATCTCCACCCCTGATCCCTAAACCCACGCCTAAACCTACCTAGCTCCACCCCTGATCCCTAAACCCACCCTAAACCTGCCCATCTCCACCCCCTGATCCCTAAACCCACCCTAAACCTGCCCATCTCCACCCCCTGATCCCTAAACCCACCCTTAAACCTGCCCATCTCCACCCCCTGATCCCTAAACCCACCCCTAAACCTGCCCATCTCCACCCCTGATCCCTAAACCCACCCCTAAACCTGCCCATCTCCACCCCCTGATCCCTAAACCCACCCCTAAACCTGCCCATCTCCACCCCCTGATCCCTAAACCCACCCCTAAACCTTGCCATCTCCACCCCCTGATCCCTAAACCCACGCCTAAACCTACCTAGCTCCACCCCTGATCCCTTAACCCACCCCTAAACCTACCCAACTCCACCCCCTGATCCCGAAACCCACCCCTAAACCTACCTAGCTCCACCCCCTGATCCCTTAACCCACACCTAAACCTACCTAGCTCCACCCCCTGATCCCTAAACCCACCCCTAAACCTGCCCATCTCCACCCCCTGATCCCTAAACCCACCCCTAAACCTGCCCATCTCCACCCCCTGATCCCTAAACCCACCCTTAAACCTGCCCATCTCCACCCCCTGATCCCTAAACCCACCCCTAAACCTGCCCATCTCCACCCCCTGATCCCTAAACCCACCCCTAAACCTGCCATCTCCACCCCCTGATCCCTAAACCCACCCCTAAACCTGCCCATCTCCACCCCCTGATCCCTAAACCCACCCCTAAACCTTGCCATCTCCACCCCCTGATCCCTAAACCCACGCCTAAACCTACCTAGCTCCACCCCCTGATCCCTTAACCCACCCCTAAACCTACCCAACTCCACCCCTGATCCCGAAACCCACCCTAAACCTACCTAGCTCCACCCCCTGATCCCTTAACCCACACCTAAACCTACCCATCTCCACCCCTGATCCCTAAACCCACCCCTAAACCTGCCCATCTCCACCCCCTGATCCCTAAACCCACCCCTAAACCTTGCCATCTCCACCCCCTGATCCCTAAACCCACGCCTAAACCTACCTAGCTCCACCCCCTGATCCCTTAACCCACCCCTAAACCTGCCCATCTCCACCCCCTGATCCCTAAACCCACGCCTAAACCTACCTAGCTCCACCCCCTGATCCCTAAACCCACACCTAAACCTACCTAGCTCCACCCCCTGATCCCTAAACCCACACCTAAACCTACCTAGCTCCACCCCCTGATCCCTAAACCCACCCCTAAACCTGCCCAGCTCCACCCTTGATCCCTAAACCTACCCAACTCCTCCCCTTCATCCCTAAACCCATCCCTAAACCTACCCGACTCCGCCCCCTGGATCTTGTGTACTGCAATGAGGTGCTACTGTCAAAACTAGGGTAGAAAAAAGCCTTTTACTTTTTCATTTTGATCTTTTTGAATGTATTTGAAGAAGTTTCACCGCACTCACGGTTTATTTATTTTTTGGTTTTTCAGTTCATTTATTTTTTGAGACGTTTTTGAATGTAAAAAACAAGCGAACCTCACAAGTTGACCTCAGACAACAATATAATAAAATTTAAAAAGCCAGTTCATGACCCCTTTAAATCGGCCGACAGTTTTTCCTGCCGATATATCAGTGCATCCCTATTTTAATTTTTGTTTTAATATCACCTCAGTTAAGTGAGCAAATCCAACCATATTTAATCCTGTTTATTCGACTTGAACAATGTAATTTGACTCTGTCAAAACCTTATTTATTTATTTTTAAATTGAGATTTCTTTGCTCCAGCACCGATAAAGCTATATTGATTATTGATTGCTATATTGAAATGATCAATATGTAGAAATAATGTTTTTGAACCTTAGTTAGAAGGAACACCGATCACCATGATGGTGACCATATACACCCAAAACAAATGTTTTAGTTAATACAACTATGATGCCTAAACATGTGTTTACAAAAACTTAAAAGTCCCCCAAAGCCTCCTTTCTTTGCAAGGCCCACTTGCGAGAGCCAATGGCCATTGATCCCAAACACAAAATGCAGATTTGCAGACAGACATGACCTCATCTCAATCTTTCATTCATTGACAGTTTGTTCAAAAGACAGAGAATGCATTAAAACATTTATTAAAAATATACATGTAACATTAATCCAAAAGCAAAATTTAATGGTTCAACTGTAGCTCAATTTGATTTTGAATGCTATAATGAAGAGTAAACGATGCACATTAACTGATTTCTTTTTTCTATTTTGTCATTCTTGTGCTGCTCTTGTGCAGAGGATTATGGGAAATCCAAACATTTTCTACTAGTGATTTCTGTAGTATTAATTAAGAGAAGCAAAATCCTCACTTTACTGGACAAAAATGAGTATGCAGCCCTGCAAACAAAATATTTCCGGTCCAACTCAAAGACAAATGTAGTACGTCTTCCATGTATAATATATATTTTCTGTGCACATCGCATACCACATTGTTGACATTTAGTGTGTAGTATGCCATTCTCGACTCACTCACCACACAGGAAGCCACATCACATGTTGCTCTGAAAAACACATTACACTTGTTGTGCCTCACACACTACTGAGATGGGTCTCTCTATTTGTTTAAGCATGCCAATGTCAGCACTGGTGTTCAAGTGGCAACAAAACGAATATACAGTAGAGAATCATCTATAATAGATGTTCATTTCTATTGGATTCAACAGCATAGTGCAGTGGAAACAATAGCGGCCTAAGGGGACATAATTGTATCTTCTGGGGAACAATGATGTGTGAAAGAAACATGTTTGTGTTCACGAGTGTGGGTGTAGCGGGGTTCCCTGTTATGTTGAATGATGATAAAAGCTTAACAGAAGCATTTGTCCTGTCAACAGTGAGATAGAGGAACATGTGCCTTTGTGCCAGAGGACGTCATGTTCTCTGTGTGCCTGTAGAATAGAGAGTTGGTGTCATAATCTCATTTCTGATGACATTGCTTGTAGTAATAGGAGAATGTCTGGTGAAATAAAGTGTGTCCCAATTATGACTTCTTGCACCCCTATAGGATTGACAAATAACCGTAAGAACTAAACTATTTAGTAGGCTTCTTCTTTTAAAAAGCCTATATATAAAGTGATGCTACTGATTAGAGCAGCATTTCTCAAACTTTTTTCAGTCAGGGCACCTTTCAAAAGTGCATAAAATCTCAAGGCACCCCAGTGTAAAATATAATTTAAAAACACTGCATAACCCAAATTTAAATGCAAATGTTGTAACAGACTTTGATAATTTTTCTAGTACATTTTTGTATATATTTTTATAGTCCTGTTTAGTTTAAATTAGATTTACAAAATTTATTAAGTGGGACTTTTATTTTGACATGTTCTGCGGGCTTCGGGGGAAAAGGAAGTAAGGGGAGAGCGCGAGTTATAGTGGAAAGAGCTAAGAGAAAGCACGCGCTTCGCGCAGTTGTACTGTTTATCAAGTTTAACGAAGTTTAATGGTATATGCACCCCCTCGGAAAAGGCACAAGGTCTGTATTTTACTTATGTTGTTGATAATATGACGTTGAGAGAGTTTAATGCGTGTTGTTAATGCGTGTTTTTGTACACTTTATTCAGCTCTTACGGTGATTGGTGATGTGATTTATTGAAAGCATAAAGAAGTGAAACAGACTCAATAAAAAACTTCATTGACATCAGTAAAGAAGTGTCCATCATTCGAGAGGGGTCTGCTACAGTAAGAGCTTCACCTTCGCTGGTTTGGATCTCGGCCGCACGTGCTTTTGTGGATGGGGCAACGTGACGATCGTTAATGAAGTGCAGCACGATGGAATCAGCGTGATGGAGAGCTGAAATGCCATACAAGTGAGTTGATTATGGAAATTGAAACTGAAGACCCAGATTCTGAAAGGTCGCTTCAAACAAAGCCAGAAAGTGTAAAGGAAAAGCACGGAGAAGGATCAGTTAAATATAAAGAGAAAAATGCCACTGAAATCCCGTGTCATTCACAAGACAGTACAGGATTGCCTCGACGCTCAGAACGTCCACATATGCCTTCAGAGAAAATGCTTGCTTACCAGAAAGATGAGTGCTGTAAGAAAGAAAAAAGAATTGACACTTTGTACGAACAATGGAAAGTTGCTGCGCGTAAAGCAAGACATGATTTAAAGTCAGACATCTCTGATAAGCAGCTTGCTGAAATCGCTGACTCACTAGAGGATAAAAAGAACTGTATTATGAAAATCTTCAGTGAGATAAGGGAACATAGTACACCCGCTACTGATTTAAGACGTAAAATTGACGCATGTGAAGCTGTGACCAATGATTTAGTCAAAATTGTACTGGAAAGGTTGGCAATAGTAGATGGCGATTTTGATGCAGAACAAGAAAGGAGACGTCTGCATGAACTTTTAGCCCATAGTTATGCCCATTCCATATACGGGTCCAGTACTTCGCAAACGAGTGTCAGCAGCAGTTCTAGATCTTCTTGTACAAGCAAGCGTGCAGATGCTGTGGCAGAGCTGGCTGCGAAAGAGGCTGAATACAAGATGATGCAAGCGGAAAGACAGCAAAAGGAAAAAATGAGAACTCTAGAAGAGCAGCTCAGACAAGAGCTAGAGACTCAAAGGTTTGAATTAGAACGGCTACAGGTAGAAAAGGACATAGAGATCGCTCGAGCCAGAGTAAAATCGTATGATGAAGAAATAAAGCAAGAGACTAAGAGTCAGTCAATGCAGTCTGAACACGAAAGTCAGAAAAGGAAAATCTTCTCTGCAACAGAACGACAATGCAGTGTTATTCAGTCAACGACTCTCAGTGAAGTGTCTCAGCTTGCTCAGGCTGTTCAGGATAGCATAGCGATCAACAGATTGCCAATACCAGAGCCATCAGTGTTCAATGGAGACCCGATTCAGTTTGTAGACTGGAAAGCCTCATTTATGTCACTTATAGATCGAAAGGGCATCTCTGCAGCTGATAAACTCTACTATTTGAAAAAGTATGTCAGCGGTTCAGCGCACAGATTTCTAGAAGGCACCTTTTATAGAAGCGATGAAGAAGCTTACAAAGATGCTTGGAATAAACTCAACCAACGATATGGCCAGCCCTTCATCATTCAAAGAGCATACCGTGAAAAGCTGTCTAAGTGGCATAAAATACAGTCTAAAGATGCAGAAGGTCTGAGAACATTTTCAGACTTCTTATATGCATGTCTGCAAGCCATACCGCATGTCAAAGGCTTAGAAATACTGAACGATTGTGAAGAGAACCAAAAGCTGGTACAGAAACTTCCTGACTGGGCAGCCGCCAGGTGGAACCGCCAGGTCACTACAGCGCTTATGGACGGTAAGGAATTTCCAAGCTTTCAAGACTTCGTAAAGTTCCTTTCAATTGAAGCAGAGATAATGTGTAATCCTATTACGTCTTTGAACGCTCTTCATTCACGTGAGTCACCTCCGGAGAGAAGAGTCTCGAATGAGGTCAAAAGAAACAAGGCTACTGTTTATAAGACGCAGACAATAGTAAATAGTGATAAACAGACAGTGGCTAAAACACAGTCAAAACCGTCATGCATGTTGTGTCAAGATGACAACCATCAGCTCAGTAAGTGTCCTAAATTAATGGAGAAGTCGCTGAAAGACAGAAGGTCGTATGTCAAAGATAACAAGCTCTGTTTTGGATGTATGAAACCAGGTCACTTTGCTAAGGAATGCCGTCGTCGTCACACATGTGATGTATGCAAATTGAGACATCCCACAAGCCTTCATGATTACAACTACGAGTATAATGGATACCGAAAGCAACCAACAGTGAACAATGAGAGTGAGATTACTGATGCCACGTCTCTTAACGTCACAAGAGAAGGTCATTCAGTCATTACATCTATGATTGTACCTGTATGGGTGTCGTCCGTCAAAAATCCATCTAATGAACAGCTTGTCTATGCTTTGCTTGACACTCAAAGTGACACCACTTTCATTGATGAAGGAGTGAGTAAAGTACTGCAAGTGGATGCTCATCCTATCAAACTCAAACTTACTACTCTGATGGGAGACAGTATGATCATTAACAGTAAAAGGATCACTGATCTTCAAGTGAGAGGGTATAATTCATCAGTACATATCAATCTGCCTCCATTATACACCAAAGAGTGTATTCCTGTCAATCGTGACCACATACCAACTAGGGAAACGGCAAAGAACTGGAGTCACTTGAAGGTAATCTCAAAGGATATGTCACCTCTTCTCGGCTGTGAAGTAGGGTTACTGATTGGTTACAATTGCCCCAGAGTGTTAGCTCCTAGAGAAGTCATTCTAGGTAAAGAAGAAGAACCCTATGCCATTCTAACTGATCTAGGTTGGAGTATCGTAGGCAGCTCCACATCAAGCATTCATGAATCCACAGCAATTGGTCTTTGTCACAGAATAGCCACAAAGGAGATTCCAGCTCTGACACCTGTGGATGCCATACATGTGCTCGAGTCTGACTTTAAAGATGTCACTGTCGGCGACAAGACAATTTCACAGGATGATATCGTGTTTTTGGACAAACTCAAAGAAGGCATAAAGAGAAATGCACAGGGACATTATGAAATGCCTCTCCCGTTCAAACAACGTCCATACTTACCTGATAACAGAGAGCTTGCCAAGGTCAGATTCAATCACTTGAACAAGAAGTTCTGTAAAAATGAGAAATACAAGGCAGACTACATTGCGTACATGAATGATATCATTGAAAGAGGTGATGTAGAAACAGTGAATGATGATGGAACTGATGGTGAAAAGTGGTACATACCTCATCATGGCATTTACCATCCAAAAAAGCCAGACAAGCTACGTGTCGTGTTTGATTGTTCCGCTAAATTTAAAGGCACAAGTCTCAACGATCATCTGTTACCTGGGCCAGACATGATAAACAATCTCACAGGAGTCCTCGTCAGATTCAGAAAGCACCCCATAGCTGTGACGTGTGATATAGAAAAAATGTTCCACCAATTCCATGTTCAGGAAAATGATAGAGATTACTTACGCTTCTTGTGGTGGCAGAACGGAGATACAAACTCACCGCTTCAAGATTACCGTATGAAAGTTCATCTCTTCGGTGCTGTTTCTTCGCCTGGGTGCGCAAATTATGGACTAAGACATTTAGCCAGTGAGCATTGTCAGTCTCACTCATTAGCCGCTCAGTTCATCATAAGAGACTTTTACGTTGATGATGGAGTCACAAGCGTCGAAACAGTGGAACAGGCTATTCAGCTAACAAAGGAGACACGAGAGTTGTGTGCAAAAGGAGGTCTACGACTTCACAAATTTGTGTCCAATGACAGCACTGTGCTACAGAGCATACCAGCATCAGAACGTGCTGTAAACTTTGAGACAAAGGATCTTACTTTCGGTCACATGCCACTTGAGAGAACTTTGGGTATTCACTGGAACATAGAGAGTGATAGCTTCAGATTCCACATCCCATTAAAAGGTCAACCTACAACACGTCGTGGCATATTGTCAACTGTTGCCTCAATATATGATCCTTTGGGCTTTGTAGCTCCTTATGTTCTCAATGGTAAGAGGATCTTACAAGAAATGTGTCGCAAGGGCACAAGCTGGGATGATCCACTGTCTCTTGCTCTCAGCCCATGGTGGGAGAAATGGCAGAATGACTTTGTCAATCTGGAAAAGGTTGACATACCACGATGTTATGTACCTGCTAATTTCGGCAAGATTGTGAAAACAGAGATACATCATTTCTCTGATGCAAGTACCTGTGGTTACGGTCAGTGTTCGTATCTGAGAATGATCAGTGAGAAGGATGAGATTCATTGCACTTTTCTCGTTGGTAAAGCCCGGGTTACTCCTGTAAAGATCACTACAATACCAAGATTAGAGTTGACGGCTGCTGTGGTATCAGTCAAAATGAGCAATATGCTCAGAGAGGAGCTTGACCTCACCAATGTCGATGAATTCTTTTGGACTGACTCAAAAGTTGTCTTAGGGTACATAAATAATGATGCTCGTCGTTTTCATACGTTCGTAGCCAACAGAGTTCAAAAGATATGTCAAAGCACAGCGCCCAAACAGTGGCTGTACGTCTCAACAGATGATAACCCTGCAGACAATGCTTCAAGAGGTAGAACAATACATGAATTGCTCTCATCTAACTGGTTTTCAGGTCCGTCTTTCCTGTGGAAGAAAGAAATAGTGAGTTCAGATGTTGTACCGGAACTTCCAGTAGGTGATCCAGAAGTCAGAAAGACGCAGACCTTTCATACAGAAACCACAGAAAGTAAAGATCTCGTGGACCATTTGTCTAAATTTTCATCCTGGTCTAATGCTGTCAAGGCCATTGCACGTCTTCTGAGAAGGGTTAAGAAGGATAAGTCTAATTCACCAGCATCAGTGAGTGAACAAGAACAAGCTAGATGCTTGATTCTAAAAGGAGTGCAGAAACAAGTTTATCAGAAAGAAATGGATGTCCTGAGTCAAGGTAAACAGCTTCCATGTCATAACAGACTATATCATCTAAACGCCTTCATAGATACGGACGGTATGATTAAGGTGGGAGGAAGATTAAGTCACTCGTCATGCACTCATGTGTTCAAGCACCCACTGATTCTTCCCAAAGAACATCATGTAACTAAGCTGATAATTGCACACCATCATGAAAGTGTTAAGCATCAAGGGAAAGGTTTCACGATTAATGCTATCAGATCTTCAGGCTATTGGATACCTGGAATGAACAGAGTTGTCACATCTTACATTCACAATTGTGTAACTTGTAGAAAGTTGAGAAAATCTGCTGAAGGACAACGGATGAGTGATCTTCCTGTAGAACGTGTAGAGTCTTCCCCACCGTTTGTGTATTGTGGTATGGATTGCTTCGGTCCGTTCATGACTAAAGAAGGAAGAAAACAGCACAAAAGGTACGGTCTGATTCTAACTTGCTTTTGTTCAAGAGCCGTTCATATCGAAATGTTGGAGGATATGTCCACGGATGCTTTCATCAACAGTTTACGATGCTTCATTGCTGTCAGAGGCACAGTACGGCAGATTAGATGCGACCAAGGTACCAATTTCGTTGGTGCTAAGAACGAACTGAACTCCGCATTAAAGCAACTTGATCCAGAAAGGCTTACTGCTTTTCTTGCAGATAAACAGTGTGATTTTGTTTTGAATCCCCCTCATTCCAGTCATGCTGGTGGTGTATGGGAGCGTCAAATCAAAACTGTAAGGAGTGTTCTTAATGCTACAGCTTCCCTCGCATCAGGCAGGCTCAGTGATGCTTCACTGCGCACATTGTTTTACGAAGCCATGGCAATAGTTAACAGTCGTCCTCTTACTGTGGATAACTTGAACGACCCCAAAAGCTTGGAACCGCTCACACCTAACCATTTGATTACTATGAAAGCCACCACAGTCTTACCACCACCAGGAAAGTTTATAAGAGAAGATATCTATGGGAGAAAGAGATGGAGACGGGTACAGTACCTTACTGAGCAATTCTGGAGTAGATGGAAAAAAGAGTATCTCCACAACATTGCTATAAGACAACGCTGGCATGCTCCGAAAAGGAACTTTCAGATTGGTGATGTGGTCATGGATATGGATGAAAACCTTCCAAGGAATGTATGGAGATTAGGTCGGATCATAGACACTGTAACTAGCCAAGATGGGTTAGTAAGGAAAGTTACATTGACACTTGGTGACAAAACACTGAACAAGAAAGGAGAACGATTGAACAAGGTCTCAGTAGTTGAGAGGCCAGCTCAGAAGTTGGTTTTATTATTGGAAGCAGATTAAAAACATCTTCAAAGAGACTTTACATGCACTCACAAAGGTCTTTATAAGTGAAATGTGATTACTTATTCTTGAAAATTATGCATGTTGATATAACATTTATAATTTGGTGGGAGTGTAACAGACTTTGATAATTTTTCTAGTACATTTTTGTATATATTTTTATAGTCCTGTTTAGTTTAAATTAGATTTACAAAATTTATTAAGTGGGACTTTTATTTTGACATGTTCTGCGGGCTTCGGGGGAAAAGGAAGTAAGGGGAGAGCGCGAGTTATAGTGGAAAGAGCTAAGAGAAAGCACGCGCTTCGCGCAGTTGTACTGTTTATCAAGTTTAACGAAGTTTAATGGTATATGCACCCCCTCGGAAAAGGCACAAGGTCTGTATTTTACTTATGTTGTTGATAATATGACGTTGAGAGAGTTTAATGCGTGTTGTTAATGCGTGTTTTTGTACACTTTATTCAGCTCTTACGGTGATTGGTGATGTGATTTATTGAAAGCATAAAGAAGTGAAACAGACTCAATAAAAAACTTCATTGACATCAGTAAAGAAGTGTCCATCATTCGAGAGGGGTCTGCTACAAATGTCTTGTTTAGTTAGACAGAACAGTAATGAACAGAGCATAATATGAACTGTAAATAACAATAATAATAAAAACTTTATAGCACCTTTAAAAACACAGGTTTGGAAAGTAATTCACAAAATAATTAATCAGAGACACAAATGCCATAAAACCGTAAGAGGTGGACCGCCCAATACAAGAACCCAATAACAAATCCAGACCAGGAGAACTCAAATGAAGTGCAGGATGCAGATAAAATAAAATAAAAATCCCCGGCTCTTGTGGGGATTTTCTTTTCAAAAACGATCCATAATGCTGTAACTAAAGTGGCCTAAATTCACGTTTATTTTTACGTTTCTGTCAGTCTGAGGTGTTGCTATAACGCGTTGCTATGGATTGCGTCACTTGCGTCAAGTTGTGTGTGCTTGCTTCGGTCTTGTGAGACGGATTTTTTTATGATTAATTTTATATATTTATCTAAAATGAATTTACAATTTTATTAATATGTTCATATGTTTAAAAAAAAGAATGTAAATTCAAATATATTTATATATGAAATGTCAGCTGTTTTTTTTCTGGGTTTTTTTTTTCACATTTTTTTTAGCCTACGTAATTTTTTGGCGGCACCCCTGACACAGCTAGGGGGCAACCCTAGCTTTTTAAATTTTTAAACCCTAGCTTTTTAAATTTTTAAATTTAAATTTTAAAATTGCTTTTACGCAATTTTAAAAAATTGCGTAAAACCATTTTAACAGATTTGAATTTGAAAACCATTTGAAAGCATTAATTTTTTTTTTACATTTTTTTAAAAAGTTGATCAAACTGCAATTGAGACTAAACTTTCTCTGTTTGATTTAGTTTTGATCATTCATAATGATAAAATCAGCAATTGTTGATTTTTAATAGAGAACACGTTGAAAAAATGTTCATAGGGACAGACAATTATTTTGCATCCACAGAGACGATTAAACCATTTTATTTGTTAACATTTTGAATACCGTACTTGGAGTACTTGCTGATGCATAAATAACGCAATTATCTGCATACATTTGACAATTAGTATTTATTGAAAATTCTGGAAAAATCATTCTTGTAAAATGTTAAAAATAAACGGTCCTAGAACTGACCCTTGAGGAATACCCATTCTAGTAGGGCCTTATACCATCGCAAATACTTGTACCCAGGGTTTAAAATGAACTTTTCACTCAATTTCACTTAGCCAATTGGGCTACTACATTTTTTTTAAACTAATTAATTCAGTGCATAAAGCTCTCCTCCATTGACATCCATAAAAAAAAAGCCTAAAAGGGGCCTTGTATCCTTAATTTTAAACCCTGCTTTACATATAAAACAAGTTTGCATAACATCTGATTCATAAATATCTTAACCATAAAACTGTATTCTGGACAAATGTGGGCAAAATATTTTTTTTTTTTTTGATTTTTTTTTTTTTTTTTTAAATACTTCCATTGATCTGAGCTGTACAAGACTTGGCTACTTTTCCTAATTTTGCCTCCTGAACACACAATTTGTTTTTGTGACTCACTTCTACAATGTTAAGTGGGTGAAAAAAACTCCTTAATCTTGTATTTGGGTCAAAAATGGGCACCCGTAGAAATGAATGGGAAAAACTGTAATTTAGAGCATTCTAAAATAAGACAGCAAAGTCACTTTATCTTTAGGTTTTAGCTCTAAGAACTTATTGGAATGATATTTTTAATGTAGGTAAAAAAACAACAACATAAAAATAAGCATAATATACATAGAAAATATGGTACTTTTTGAAGTAAATAAATTCAAAAATACCCCCAAAATAAAAAGAAACACCATAAATGGATAGAAAACTGTGGAAAAATCTGACATTTTATTTTGAAGATCTCCTTTTAGACATTCTGTTGACTATATATAACTAATTCATTACCGTATTAGTAGACAGTCTGCTAAATATCTGCCCAACAGACTATAAGTAACTTTGCAAGTACATGTCAACTTATTCTACTAACCCTAACTCTAACAGTCTGCTAATACTCTACTAATACTCTAATGAGAGTTAGTTGACATGTGCCACTTTATTTATAGTCAACAGAATATCTAAATGGACCATCAAAATCAAATCTAATTGGTATGTCACGAGTTCATGTCTGGAATATGTAAGAGTCATAAGGTTTGTGTAACGGGGCGGCTCTCTGCCTCGGGCCTGAGCATGAACACATTTACAGGAATGAGGGTCATCTGAAGTTGTCATGAGTTCACCCTGAGATTAAGAAGACTGTGTTTGCTCAGTTTTGTTGTAGCACTTATCATGACAATTTTAAACTAAATCATGTTGGTTATTCGGGTTGAACCTCTTACATATGTTTCTCTCTCTATATATTACAGGGTGCATCTAATAGATGATCTGTCATTTGAGGACCTCAAGAAATGCTACCGTGGATCTGTAAGTACCAGATGGCATACGATTCAGTTTCATTATGTAATGCGTAACCTGTATAACAGTGACCTGAAACATAGTTTGACACTTTATTCATGTTTTAAAATGTCTGAATGTCAAAATATGAAAGTATATTTGAACATATACAGTGTTTCTAAGCATTTTCTATCTTGATTCTGTTTGTATAATATATGACATTATTCTGTCATAAACCAAGAAAGGAGATCTGTAAAGCTTTCCATTGACATTTACACTGTAAAAAATGAAACCGTAATTTTTACGGTAAAGAAACGGCAGCTGTGGTTGCACTTTATCGTCAAAAATACGGTAGCAACGTTATTGGTTTAACAGACTTAACTTAAAGCTACACTGTGTGATTTTTACCCCCATCTAGTGGTGAAAAGGTATATGACCATCCAGTGAATATTAGTTTCTGTTCCTCTCAATTCCGATGTCGTTTTAACTCCTACGGTGGCCAATGTAGTCCAAGATTAACATGGCTTCCAGTTCGACCTCGTCCATGAGTGTTAACTCAAACGTAAGCCTGAATTAACGGGTATGTCCCTCTTTGGCTAATGTGCTTTCAAGATGGAGGGGCAACATGGCGAACCCCTTACCCGTATGTATTTTCATAGCGTATTATACACTCACGAGAATACGAAGTAAATTTACATTAATGAACACATATTTTTGAAAGAACTAAGTGTTTTTAGTTAAGAATAAACTAAAAGAGTTACACAGTGTAGCTTTAAAATTTACAGTAATAAACCGTATTTCATTATCTGATGTAATGTTAATTTACCCTCCTATTACCCTCCTAGTATTAATATCTGTTTTGTACCATTGTACTACACTGACAACCAACAATCACCATAGAGATGAGTCACATGATCAATCAAAGCTCATCACAAGCAGCTTTTCCTCAAGAAAGTTAATACTAATACTTAGAAGCTGCACAAATGGAATTTATGAAATTTTAAAAATGCAATAAACATTAATTTAACATTAAATGTAACATAAAATCCTGATTAGAAAAAAAACTAAGAAAACTATGAAGAAACAGTTATTTCAACAGTAATACATCAAATGCAAAGTGTCAAGCATGCAGGGAATTGTGGGAATGTCAATTTACGTTTTTTCACTGTAAATTATACAATTAGTTGTTCTTTTTCACTTTTAAAAACTGTAAATGGAATGGTATTTTACAGTAAAAATACATTAAATGTACCAATAGATATACCACAGTTATTAGATAGTCTTTTACTGTTAAAATCACGGTAATCTTTTACAGTGTACATTAATCTCAATTCATCCTGTTTGTCAGATATGTTATATTTTGCTCCCAGATGGTGTAGTTAAAGCAATTTTAAGTCTCTGGATAAGATGTGATGAATAAATCCTCGTTGTTTCCTGAACAATAAAAATATCCTCCTCCAAAAAATCTGATTTTTAGTTCAACAAATCCTGAGTTGGAAAAAGCGGCATATTCAAGGAATGACTCAGCATTTTGGAAATGATTTTAGCCACCTGGTGTCGTAGTGATGTGTTTAGTGAGTGTGTGAAGCGCGCTCTCAGGAGAATTAGTGTAGTAGCCTCCGTCACAATAATTATGAACACATTCCACTAACATTTGACACAAGAAAATGACAGTGCTTTTTGTACGTTTGTGCTATATTTCCTAAAAATACATTTGATATCGTATCTTTTACTTGTGTTTTAAAGGAGTAGTTCACTTTTAAAAAAAACTTTTGCTGATAATTTACTCACCCCCATGTCATCCAAGATGTCCATGTCTTTCTTTCTTCAGTCGAAAAGAAATTAAGGTTTTTGGTGAAAACATATAATGGACTTCAATGGGAACCAAACGATTCAAGGTCCAAAAGACAGTTTCAGTGCAAACTGCAAACTGTTCAAAGGGCTTTAAATGATTCCAGACGATGATTAAGGGACTTATCAAGCGAAACGATCGTTCATTTAATAAATAAATAACAAAGTTTAGGTTTTATAAGCTCGTCTTGCTCTGTTCTGTGATGCGCGTTCGTGACTATCCTATTTGAACTCGTTCATCAAAATGTACAAATCTTTTCCCGAGTCAACTCATTCATTTCGTTCGTTGAATGAACCAAATGACACGAAAAAAGATTCGTTCATTTTGATAAACGAGTTTAAACAGGAGAGTCACGAACGCGCATCACAGAACAGAGCAAGGCGACCATTTGAGCTTATAAAACTTAAACTTTGTTATTTATTTTTTTTAAAAGCGATTGTTTCGCTTGATAAGTCCCTTAATCATCGTCTTGAATCGCTTAAAGCCGTTTGCAGTTTGCACTGAAACTGTCTTTTGGACCATGAACCGTTTGGTCCCCATTGAAGTCCATTATATGGAGAAAAATCCTGAATGTTTTCATCGAAAACCTTAATTTCTTTTCGACTGAAGAAAGAAAGTCATGGACATCTTGGATGACATGGGGGTAAGTAAATTATCAGCAAAAGTTTTTTTTTAAAAGTGAACTACTCCTTTAAGTGTCTAAATACTTTTTGGCTCACTGTTTGTACAAATGAAAATGCTAATTGTCTAGATTTCAGAGATACTGTGACCACAGCTTTGCTACTCAGGAAGTTTGAGTCAAGTGTCATTTCCCAATATGCGTTCTTAAGTGTCACAAGTTCTGTTCCAATTCAAAGTTCAAGTACAGATTTGTGACAGCCAGGTATCCCAGAATGCATCTCGCATCAACCACCAAGCGCCAATGGTTGATTCAAAATACTATTGTTATTGTTTTTAGAGTTTTCAGGCGAGAATCTAGTTGTTTAAAGCTCAAATCTCTGGTTTATCTATCAAGATTGCTCCTGTATGACGTTTTCAGAGCTTCCTCGGTTAGTCCTTCTGACGTTTGCCGCTGGCTCTGATGTCTCTGTAAAGGTTAAACGAGAGATATAATGTGTCTTGTGTATATTTAACAGGCGGACTTTGGTCTCATGAATCTATAATTTGTCCCCTGGCAAATCTTTTTTTTATTTTTATTTAACTTCACTGTTGTAGCCTAGAGCGCTGACTTGGTACTTACGTATATTTTATAATAGCTATTATTGATCATTAATCCTGACATTTAATAAAAAGAGACAGCATTGTGTTTTATATCATGTTTCATTCAATAGTAGTCTGAGGATAATCAGACTACATATTGTCCAAACCACATATTATGTAAACTAAAAGAGGCAGGGTTGTGTTTTATAATTCGTTTTGTTATTAATATTCATGCAGAGAAGGCTACTTGTTGCCTGAATCACATTTGTATGGCTATTAATATGTTTAAGATTTTTAAAATGAAAGTGAAAATAGGCAGACTGGTGTTCTATAACATTTTTTGTTTTATTGCTGCCTAAAATACAGTATAGGCTAGGCTACAATCAGAGTAGGCCATAGTATTACAGCTAATAAAGTTTAATGATATTTATCTTACAAAAACCCATCGCTCCAGAAGGCATTTCTTAACCCCAGAGCGGTATGGATTATGTTTTACGATGGATGGATGCACTTTTTTTGTATTTCAAAATCTTGCCTCCCATTATAAAGCTTCAGAGTCATATTATAACTCCGATTGTATTTGTCTAAATAACAAATGCAAATAAAGGGATAGTTCACTTTGAAATTAATTTTTGGTATGTTTTAGCTTACCTCAAGGGCATCCAAGATGTAGGTGTCTTTGTTTCCGCAGTATATTTATAGGTCAAATCGTTCTTGTCTGTCAGTCATACTGTATAATGGAGGTCTATGGTCACCACCTCAAAGAGCATGCACAGAGAAGTCCAAATTAAACATGATTTAATTACTCGTAAATGTAAGTACACATTGACACGAAACGAGCGGTTTGTGTGAGAAAACTAACAGTATTTATATTGTTTTTACCTAACCACAGCCACGTCCAACTGATCTGATGGCATGGGCGTTTTGTGGCTGTGGTTACAAGAGGTAAAAACGATATAAAAACTGTTTGTTTTCTCACACAAACCGCTCGTTTCGTGTCTTAGGCCATCAGTGTGTACTTACATGTACGAGTCATTAAATCATGTTTAATTTGGACTTCTCTGTGCTGCTCTTTGAGGTGGTGACCATAGACCTCCATTAAATGACTGGTAGACATGAACGGTTTGACCTAAAAATATCAAAATTGAAAATACTGCGGAAACAAAGACACCTACATCTTGGATGCCCTTGAGGTAAGATAAAACATATCAAAAATGAATTTCAAAGTGAACTATCCTTTTAAAGATTATGAAAAAAAGATAATGTGCAGTGATAAATCATTTATAATAAACACTGCACTAAGCGTTACACATTCACACTGCACTCCTGATTGGATCAGCCCATCTGCTTAATGAACATCATCCAAATGCATCAGTGAGCTGCAGGAAGCAAGACACACACACACACACCAATGCGCTATAAACAAGCCGTCGGGGTGCAGTGGGTGTTTCACGCCTGTAGAGAGAGAGAGAGAGAGAGAGAGAGAGAGAGAGACGCTTGTAAAGGAAGAAGAAACGCTGTTTACTTCACTCACAGGAATAGGACGAAGCTGAGCTGGCTCTCGGGTCCCGGGACAGTGTAACCGCAGTACACACACTGTCTCTCGGCTCGTGTGGAGTGTGTGTGTCGTGTCAGCATGCTCAGTTTGGTGCAGAGCTCGCATCCCCTACGAGAGAGAGCCAGGCTGCAGAAGAGCTGTGCCAAACCGCTGATTCCTCTGTCCTCCTCTTCCTCACAGACCGTCAGCAAGTATAATGCGCAGTACCACAAGCTTTTCCAGAGCGTTCCCAAAGACGAGCTTCTCATGAAGGGTACGTGCTGTCGTTCTACCACTTTACTGCTTCTGTCAAGTGACCTTGTGAAATGATTCTTTTAATAGTGCGGTAGTTTCCTCAATAACATTGCTGATTTTTTCATTTTTTACAATTGAATAAAATGTTATAATATACAATGTTTAATTTACAATTTATAATAATTTATATATTATTTATTTATCAATATTTATTATTATCATTAATATTATTTTAAAGCATAATCTAAACAATATTCACTAGCGTTTCAGAAGTTTTAGATTGGTAAGAGAAGTCTCTTCTGCTCACCAGAGATGCAATTATTTAATCAAAAATACTGTAAAAACGTTAAAATTATGAAATATTTTTACAATTTAAAATAACTGGTTTCTATGTAAATATATTGTAACGTGTAATTTTTTTCTTGTGATCAAAGCTGAATTTTTTAACATCATTACTTCGGTCTGTCACATGATCCTTCAGAAATCATAAGTTGATTTGATGCTCAAGAAACATTTCTGATTATTATCGATGATGAAAATAGTTGTGTTAAAAAAATGGTCAGGGATCTTTGATGTATAGAAAGTTCATATGCACAGCTTTTATCTGAAATAAAAAGCTTTTCGAACATTATACACGCCTTTCTTTTCTTTTTTTGGATCAAATAAACTCAAACTTGGCAAAAACAATTAAAATTTGAATGTCAAAAACATACAATTTAATAAAAATGTAATAATATACAATGTTTAGTTTACATGCATTTTTATTATTATTTTCATTATTATTATTTTAAAGCATAATCTAAACAATATTCACTATCGTTCAGAAGTTTTAGATTGGTAAGAGAAGTCTCTTCTGCTCACCAGAGATGCAATTATTTAATCAAAAATACAGTAAAAACGTTAAAATTATGAAATATTTTTATAATTTAAAATAACTGTTTTCTATGTCAATATATTGTAACATGTAATTTATTCCTGTGATCAAAGTTGAATTTTCAGCAGTCTGTCACATGATCCTTCAGAATGCTGATTTGATGCTCAAGAAACATTTCTGATTATTATCGATGATGAAAACAGTTGTGTTAAAAAATGGTCAGGGATCTTTGATGAATAGAAAGTTCATATGTGCAGAATTTATCTGAAATAAAAAACTTTTCTAACATTATAAACGCCTTCGTTTTTGGACCAAATAAACTCAAACTTGGCAAAAACATTTAAGATTTTAATGTCAAATTAAATTAAATATTACATTTTTATATTTATATTTTTAATATAATTTTAATATAATATAATTATAATTAATAATAATTTGTTATTATATATATTTTTTATTTTTTTATATTTAATTAAATATTTCATAGTATTATGTAAAATTCACAAGCCGAATAACTGCCGTGAGAGGTTGATGTACATTAATTAAATTGATTTAACTTAGTGAAAAATCGTAACTTTTTTTGTATTCCTTCCAAATATTTTATAATCCTGAAACTTTTTCTCCAAGAATTAAATTATATTTGGAATTCCAGATTTGTAGTGTTTGGACCCCGTTCATCTTGACGTTTGATAATGTTGTGATCTATCTGACATTTGAACCGCTTTGAGCCGTCATTGAAGAGAGAATCTGATGCCGTTGTGTCACTCGAGAGTATCAGCATACTTCAGTTCTCGTGTGTAAGTGCACTTGTGTCCTCTTCTTTAGTGTACTCCTGTGCCCTGCTGCGGGACATCCTCCTGCAAGGCCGACTCTACATCTCTCGAAACTGGCTGTGCTTCTACGCCAACCTCTTCGGTAAAGACATCAAGGTGAGCGTCACGTCTTCAGCTTATGATTCGAGCTCGGAGAGACACGACTAAAGCTTCATTCCCTGGAAACGGTGGCATATGTTTGATTTGAAAACTGAACGTTATATATGAAACTGTATTTTGCCACAGTATACCCCGGCTTTTCACACTAGTTAACCCCCCGTTGTAAACCCGAGTAAAAGCGTTTCACACTGTACGTTCCTAAACGCTGGGTTAACTTTCTTTATAGTTAAAGGGATAGTTCACCCAAAAATGAAACCTCTGTCAGTAATTACTCGCCCTCATGTTGTTCAACCCTGTTCATTTTCGGAACACAAATTAAGATATTTTTTGATTTTAAAGGAGTAGTTCACTTAAAAAAAACAAAAACAACTTTTGCTGATAATTTACTCACCCCCATGTCATCCAAGATGTCCATGTCTTTCTTTCTTCAGTCGAAAAGAAATTAAGGTTTTTGATGAAAACATTCCAGGATTTTCTCCATATAATGGACTTCAATGGGGACCAAACGGTTCAAGGTCCAAAAGACGAATCTTTTTTCGTGTCATTTGGCTCATTGAACGAACAAAATGAACGAATTAACACGGGAAACGATTTGTTCATTTTGATGAACGAGTTCGAATATGAGAGTCACGAACCCGCATCACAGAACAGAGCAAGGCGAGCATTTGAGCTTATAAAACTTAAACTTGTTATTTTATTTTTTTTAAATGAGCGATCATTTCGCTAGATAAGACCCTTATTCATCGTCTGGAATCATTTAAAGCCCTTTGAACAGTTTGCAGTTTGCACTGAAACTGTCTTTTGGACCTTGAACCATTTGGTTCCCATTGAAGTCCATTATATGGAGAAAAATCCTGGAATGTTTTCATCAAAAACCTTAATTTCATTTCGACTGAAGAAAGAAAGACGTGGACATTTTGGATGACATGGGGGTGAGTAACTTATCAGCAAAAATTTTTTTTTTTTAAAGTGAACTACTCCTTTAAGTCGTGAATATTTTTTTGTGTGCAAAAGGGAAGGAAGTGAATAGATAAATTAAGTCGTTATTTTTGTTTGTTGCGCACAAAAAAGTATTCTCGTCGCTTGATAAACTTAAGGTTGAGCCACTGTAGTCACTTGGACTATTTTAACGATGTCTTTAATAACTTTTCTGGGCCGGCAAGTTTCAATCCCATTGAAGCCTATGGAGGAGTGATCCAGCTCTCAGATTTAATCAAAAATATCTTAATTTGTGTTTCGAAGATGAACGAAAGTCTTATGGATTTGGAACAACATGAGGGAGAGTAATTACTGACAGAGTTTTCATTTTGGGGTGAACTGTCCCTTTAAGGCCTGTTCACACCAATATTGATAACTATAAAGATAACTTGACACTAACTATAGCAGCACCCACACCAGCGGACGATATCTTTCTGTTTATTCGAAGCGCACTACACTTTTTTGTCAAAACCTTGAGCTTTTTAAAGTCTGGTGGATTCTGATTGGCTGTCATTGTTTTCATCGGTTATCAGCTGAATTGTTTGAAAGGGATTTCATTGATGTTGTTTCTCTGTGCCGTTATCAGTATTGTTGTGGTGTGAACTTAAGTGATTTTTAGGAGTATATCTTTACCGTTATCATTATCGTTATATCGGCACAGAGAAATTATACCACTGGAATCACTTTAAGAAATTTTTTTTTTCCAGCTGATGAACGATAAAAACACTAACAGCCAATCAGAATCCATCCTGCATTAAAGTGGTTGAGCATTTAAAGCAACAGATGCTTGGAATAAACAATTGTATTGTCCGCTGGTGTGGACACTAATAAAGTTATCGTTATAGTTATTTTTATAGTTAACGTTCCTTCACTCTAAAGTTACATTTTTATTAGCTGCTTAATTTCATAATTTCAATGGATAGCTGGGAATATTTTGGTAGTATCAATTCCAGTGTACTTTGTACTAAATACTGTATTTAGTATGATATTATTAATTCAAATAATGATCGCAAATAATCGTATAGATCAACAGTGTTTAGTTCACTTTCAGCTGTGCGCCATGTTGCAGTTTGCTATGCTGAGTGAAGCGTAATGTTATATCGTTCCTTTGTGCAACACGTTATTTAGTAATTCGATGAAGCCGGTCCAGTTTCCATCCTGCAAGAATTCCTCTATGAAGCCGCACTTTGAAACTTTTTGCTTTTTTTCTGGCACTTTCTCTTGCCTCTCAGGTGGCCATTCCTGTTGCGTCTGTGCGGATGGTGAAGAAACATAAGACAGCGGGTCTGGTTCCCAATGGCTTGGCTATCACCACAGACAGCAGTCAGAAGGTGCGTTTCCACTGGGTCGCAGGTCACCGACTGGCAGATTGAAATACAAAGCTTAGTCAGAACATGCTTGCGCTGCTGCCAAACACTGGAAATGCAAATGGCTGCACCACTGAGACTCCAGGTTGACTTCATCAGCATTACACATTTTATACCGTTTTGCTTTGTTTAACGGAGTTGTTCACTTTTCAAAAAACTTTTCCTGATAATTTACTCACCTACATGTCATCCAAGATGTCCGTGTCTTTCTTTCTTCAGTCGAAAAGAAATTAAGGTTTTTGATGAAAACATTCCAGGATTTTCTCCATATAATGGACTTCAATGGGAACCAAACGGTTCTCTTAGTGATCCTTTTCCCGGTAGTGAGATTATATGTGGCTACATTGTGAAATCTCAATTTCAATCTCTGCTGAAAAATCCAACTAAAATCAGTTTAAGGTGGTAAATGTGTCTTGGAACATAAAAAAACAAAGGTTCTTTATTGGCATTAATGGTTCCATTAAGAACCTTTCCATTGCACTAAATGTTCTTTTATAGTAGAAAAGGGTTCTTTAGATTATTAAAATATACCAAGAAAATGTTGGTTCCCTGAAAAGTTTTTTTGGGAAGCTAAAAATGGTTCTTGGCATCACTGTGAAAACATAAAGTGTGGTTCACTTTGGTTTAGAGAAGGTTGACCAGCTTTTAGGTCATGAAGATGCCATGTTTTGGACTACAGTAGCTATTTTTTTAAAAGGTTCTGAACCTTCAACCAGCAATGGACCCTACACTCTTATGCTACGTTCACACCGGACGCGAATCGCGCGTCAAATTCGCGCCTGACGCGTCTAGTTTGACGCTTGACCACTATTGTTAATTCGCGTGTCAAGAGCGAAACTGGCGCGCGTAAAGTTTGAAGCGAAATTTACACGCGTCAGAATCAAAATCCGTTGGCGGCCATTGTTTTTATGTCGACCAGGCATTCATCAAGAGAGTTACCGCTCTGTATTTACTCTGGAGAGCAGAACAGCGGCGTGGGGATCATCGTCGCCGTATATTTGTGTCCACCGGACCCTTCGGAGCCGAACCGTTTGGCGAGTTTCACCATTTGCTCTCTCCAGGAGCTGCGCTGGATGACGGCCGCTGTCAGCGGTACTTCCGCCTGTCACGCGCTCAGTTTGATGACCTGTTGTCCCGCATCGGAGCGAGGATCACCCTCACCCTCATCCACCTAATCTAGCTGTCATTTATTTTTGTTTTGATGATAAATAGAGCCAGCCTTCAAAAGTTATAAACCTGTCCTTTGATTTTTTTTTCTCTCTCACGTCCAGACACGAATTTATGCACATAGGCTATGTTGATTGTCTTTACAACATAATACTATTTCTAGATATGGAATAAATAATACAAAATGAACATGTCTCGTATATAGAAATAATGTTTTAAGTGATGAAACATTTGCTTTGTTGTGCATAATCCCACCATGCATTTAGTCATATTAACAAAATAATTTATTGAAGCATCCAGACACTTCACCACGTGAGCAAGCAGCTAGGCTCCTGATTGGTTAACGCGGCGCGAATTCACGCCAAAGTTCAGATTTTTCAACTCGGGCGGCAGACGCGAATTCGCGTCAAACGCGTGAATGCACAACGCTCAATTCGCGCCATTCGCGCCAACTTGACGCCCGAATGAGGCGTATTCGCGTCTTCCGCGCCGCGCTCCACGCCTCATTCGCGCCGCAGGAATTTTTCACGCGCGTAAAGCGTCTTTGCATTGACTTAACATTGAAATCATTCGCGCCTGACGCCCTATTCGCGTCCGGTGTGAACGTAGCATTAGAAGAAAAGGTTCTATATAGAACCTTAAAAGGTTCTATTAGCGCTACGTATTTGGAACCCCTAAAAGGTTCTATACACTCAGGGTTCTTTATAGAGCCCTGGGGTTCCATACTTGGCCAATAGAACCTTTTACCAAAAAAATGGTTCTATATAGAACCATTTTGGAGTTCCATGTATGAAGCGGGGGATGGAACCATTTCTGGTTCTAAATAGAACCATTTCTTCTAAGAGTGTATGTTTTCCCCCACTGGACCAGTTTGAAACCCACAAACATGTTTCAAAACCAATAGCTGGTTTTAGTTGGGTTTTCCAGCAGGAATTTGGCTTGACATGCCACACCCACCATGCATTATAACGTTTTGATATGTTTGTGTCCTCTCCTTGCACAGTACGTGTTTGTGTCTCTATTGTCCAGAGACAGCGTCTATGACGTGTTGAGACGCATCTGCACACATCTACAGGTGAGAGTTAACTCTATACGCTTGGGCTGGATCATTATGTAAACAGCATTAGTGTGTTCATGCTACATGCTATCTGTCATTCAGGTCAATGGGAAGAAGATCCTCTGCCTCAAGCAGTACATGGAGGAGCCTAACTCTATATCTCTGGTACGTTTCAGAGTCTTCATTGCTCTGGCATTTGGAGAAAAATTAGCTTGTTACATTTTTGTGCAGAATATCCGCCTACTAATTATAGTGGTTTATTTGTATGGCACATATGTTGAAAGTGCTTTAAACACCAATACAATAACATATTGTTTCAAAACAGCTTTACAGAAAAGGCTTGTTTCAATGTTACGAGTATTCTGTTCAAGTCTATCAAAGTAATGTGCAAATGGCAGTAATATAGTATGTTATGTGGGCAAAATAGCTTTAGCATGTTATTGAACAAGGCAATGTTAATGTATCTGGTCTTGGTGAACTAGATCTGATATTCTCTGAATAAATAGACATAAATCTGCAACAGATCTAGGCAGGTGGAGCTAGGGAGGTGGAAGGTCTCAGAGGAGCTCAGAAAGGACTGGAAACAGACCATTTGTGTCAAGAAAGCAATCCAATTGGATGCAGGATCAGAATAGGCCAATCCTCTGGCGATAAAGGACCGCTCAGTCCGCGCCCTCTAGAGTTTCATGATTGAACTAGATATGTATTCAGAAATAGGCTCATTTTACAACTCCCCCAGAGTTAAACAGTTGGGTTTTACCGTTTTCGAATCCATTCAGCCGATTTTCTGATATTTAGAAGAATATCAGAAACCAGACAGTTTCTGGTCCCACTGATTTCTATAGTATATTTTTTTTCCTACTATGGAAGTCAATGGGATTAGAAACTGTCTGGTTACTGATATTCTTCTAAATATCAGAAAATCAACTGAAATGGTAAAACTCAACAGTTTAACTCTGAGGGAGGTGTAAAATGAGCTTATTTCCAAAAAAAAAAACTGGAGTATCCCTTTAAACAGACAAAAAAAGCTCGTATTGATTACAATATAAGGATAATATTACAATATTTGGATAGTATTTGAAAGTTTTGCGTGTCGATTCCAGAGTTGCCGTCATCTGAAACCTTCTCAGTTGTCCTGAGAGCATTGGATGCAAACTGGAGATGACGTAATCTGTCGTTACTCCATCCTGAGGTAGAAAATGGATGGATATATCAGATATAACTGTAGTACAAGTATTGCATAAATGTTTTTGCGCCTCGTTGCACGTAAATTACCTGCAAACTCAAGTCTCAGATTAGTTTCATTAGAGAATCCCATTCGCAATATTACTGCCCCACACATGCAGGCTGTAAATGATTGTTTATAAAAAAGGGATGTATGCAGTTCACTTTTAGTGAATCTTAGTGTGTCCTGTCCTTCCATTTGGTGGTGTAGGATGAGTTCCCCGTCCCTGAAGTTTTCCCTGTCCCAGACGAGTTTCCTCCGGTGCTGAAGTGGAGGAGGAAGCCGTCAGTGGTGTCTGTGTCGTCTTCTCTACCGGATTTACTGGGAAACTCCACCAGCAGCCTGAGTGCCGTAGACGCCCCTTTCCAGACAGACGAGCCTCTGGAGGGTGAGTGACCCTCCAAAAAAACATTTACATATTTCATACTATGGAAAATGGGATATGGTATTCTGGTAGCCTGGATGCCAGCCCGAACCCGAACATTTTTCGGTCTGGATTCTTTAATGATGTAATTATGATCGGTTCAGAAATCTCTATAAAGTGATTTCAAATAAAATCTCTATAAAGGTCACAGAAAAGTAATTATTTGTTACTATTAATATAAGCTCTAAAAACATCTATTAAAATAACTAACACTTCCTAATATGTAATGTGTATATACTGTGCACAGTATGCATGAAATACCTAGATAATACTGTATATTGCATACTATAACTTGGATTGTTATAGTTAAAGAGAAATGAGACAAGCAATATCAACCTTGATGTCGTTCTTGACTTATTATGAGATTTTAGACACATCAAAACTGAAGGCAATTGAACAATACAAGAATAAAAAAGTATATTTATTTCCAAGATAAAGAATTGGATGGCCCTTTCTGAAATAACCATGAAAAGCAATGAAGTCATGTGACGACAGTTTAACACTGCCGACTGATGAGAGAAAAAGTCCGTTTTTGTGCTGAGCTTCTGAAGAGGGTAAAGCCTGGTAAAAATCTGCTGTTGAAAATGCATTATGAGCAGATTAATATCTCAAATGTCCCCATTTGATCTAATGTTTCTGTGATGGAATGAAAAAATTTCCACTAAATGATTTTATGTTATTCGGGAACAAGCTGATCGCTTGACTTTGACGTCATATCTCTGTGAATGAGAGATGATGGCCTGGGTCTCTGGGTCAGCGTAAGAGTAAAACTACAGACACAGTGTAAGAGTAAAACTACAGACACAGCGTAAGAGTAAAACTACAGACACAGCGTAAAAGTAAAACTACAGACAAAATGTAAGAGTAAAACTACAGACGCAGCGTAAGAGTAACACCACAGACACAACGTAAGAGTAACACCACAGACACAGTGTAAGAGTAAAACTACAGACACAGCGTAAGAGTAAAACTACAGACACAGTGTAAGAGTAAAACTACAGACACAACGTAAGAGTAAAACTACAGACACAGCGTAAGAGTAAAACTACAGACACAGTGTAAGAGTAAAACTACAGACACAGTGTAAGAGTAAAACTACAGACACAGCGTAAGAGTAAAACTACAGACACAGTGTAAGAGTAAAACTACAGACACAGCGTAAGAGTAAAACTACAGACACAGCGTAAAAGTAAAACTACAGACAAAATGTAAGAGTAAAACTACAGACACAGTGTAAGAGTAAAACTACAGACACAGCGTAAGAGTTAAACTACAGACACAGCGTAAGAGTTCAACTACAGACACAGCGTAAGAGTAAAACTACAGACGCAGCGTAAGAGTAAAACTACAGACACAGTGTAAGAGTAAAACTACAGACACAGTGTAAGAGTAAAACTACAGACACAGTGTAAGAGTAAAACTACAGACACAGTGTAAGAGTAAAACTACAGACACAGTGTAAGAGTAAAACTACAGACACAGTGTAAGAGTAAAACTACAGACACAGCGTAAGAGTAAAACTACAGACACAGCGTAAGAGTAAAACTACAGACACAGTGTAAGAGTAAAACTACAGACACAGCGTAAGAGTAAAACTACAGACACATCGTAAGAGTAAAACTACAGACACAGCGTAAGAGTAAAACTACAGACACAGTGTAAGAGTAAAACTACAGACACAGCGTAAGACTAAAACTACAGACACAGTGTAAGAGTAAAACTACAGACACAGTGTAAGAGTAAAACTACAGACACAGCGTAAGAGTAAAACTACAGACACAGTGTAAGAGTAAAACTACAGACACAGTGTAAGAGTAAAACTACAGACACAGCGTAAGAGTAAAACTACAGACACAGTGTAAGAGTAAAACTACAGACACAGTGTAAGAGTAAAACTACAGACACAGCGTAAGAGTAAAACTACAGACAGCGTAAGAGTAAAACTACAGACACAGCGTAAGAGTAAAATTACAGACACAGCGTAAGAGTAAAACTACAGACAGCGTAAGAGTAAAACTACAGACACAGCGTAAGAGTTAAACTACAGATACAGTGTAAGAGTAAAACTACAGACACAGTGTAAGAGTAAAACTACAGACACAACGTAAGAGTTAAACTACAGACAGTGTAAGAGTAAAACTACAGACACAGTGTAAGAGTAAAACTACAAACAGTGTAAGAGTAAAACTACAGACACAGTGTAAGAGTAAAACAACTGACACAGCGTAAGAGTAAAACTACAGACACAGTGTAAGAGTAAAACTACAGACACAGCGTAAGAGTAAAACTACAGACACAGCGTAAGAGTAAAACTACAGACACAGCGTAAGAGTAAAACTACAGACACAGCGTAAGAGTTAAACTACAGACACAGCGTAAGAGTTAAACTACAAACAGTGTAAGAGTTAAACTACAGACACAGCGTAAGAGTAAAACTACAAACAGTGTAAGAGTTAAACTACAGACACAGCGTAAGAGTTAAACTACAGACACAGCGTAAGAGTAAAACTACAGACACAGCGTAAGAGTAAAACTACAGACACAGCGTAAGAGTAAAACTACAGACACAGCGTAAGAGTAAAACTACAGACACAGCGTAAGAGTAAAACTACAGACACAGCGTAAGAGTTAAACTACAGACACAGTGTAAGAGTTAAACTACAGACACAACGTAAGAGTAAAACTACAGACACAACGTAAGAGTAAAACTACAGACACAGCGTAAGAGTAAAACTACAAACAGTGTAAGAGTAAAACTACAGACACAGCGTAAGAGTAAAACTACAGACACAACGTAAGAGTAAAACTACAGACACAACGTAAGAGTAAAACTACAGACACAGCGTAAGAGTAAAACTACAAACAGTGTAAGAGTAAAACTACAGACACAGCGTAAGAGTAAAACTACAGACACAACGTAAGAGTAAAACTATATGCAAAATAAGATACACTGGTATTTTGCCAGATGAGAAGTTCATTCTATGTTTATTTTTACTACTTAAATTCATTTTACTCTAATTAATTGTATAACTGTATCATTTATCTCTTTTAATTCCCTGTATAACGCACTTTGAATTGCCATAGTGTGATTTTAATTCCTTTCTATATAAAGCATTTTTTAATTATTGTTTTAATTTTCCTTGCTTTTATTTTATGATTATTGTATTCCTTTCTACGTAAGCCATAGTGTATGAAATGTGCTAAAAAAAATGTGCCTCTGCCTGTCTTGTGATTGGTTGGTTGACCGCAGGAATCGGGTCCATTATGCAATACGGGATTAAGCCCAGAAGAAGATTAAAAATATGGAGATAAAACATTAAAATATCAGCCTCTGCTTAAGACTAATTGATGTAATGCTTGTTTGTATAATGTTAAAAGCTTTTTTTGGCCGTTATGGGTAGTTCATATATTCTATGAGTATTTTATTTCACCAAATATAGTCTTTCAACTAAAGGCCCTAATATACTTCAAGTCATATCGAAGAGTGAACTGCTGTGAACGGTCATTTCAAACAAAGTCAGGCCGTAACGAAGTTCACTCTGGCTGGTAAACACTTTCGATCCATCATTGTTCGGTGATGATGATGTAATACATGGGTGTGACTCTGAGGCTCTGGGCCTTAATATGAGACATTTGTTCATTTATTAAAGAAAGAAAAGACTGGTGTAAGTCACACTGCAGGACTTAAATCATCCCGTGATTCTGTGATCCGCTTCAGATCAATGTCTGGAAACCAAGAAGTTCCTCCTGACAGAGACGATACCAGAGCTGGGTCAGATGGAGTACCAGCTACTGAAGTTCTTCATCCTGCTGTGAGTTTGGCTGGTCATCCTCGCTGTGTGTGTCTGTGTGTGTGTGTTCTTAGTCTTACCTTTATAAATGTTGTCCTGTCTTACTGAGTCAGAAATTGCCTCAAAACCGTATGATTGGCTAAACAAATAATTTGCTTGTGTGCTGTCACAGAGAACGGTATATTGTTTCAGGACACCTAATGCACTTGAATCATCATTTTTTTATTTTTACACACACACACGCACGCACTCACTCTTACACACACACACATTTAAACTTATTTAATTAAAATACAAACTATACGGATCGACACATGCTTGGAAAATTATATACGCATATTATCATACTTTTTTAGTCAACTTTTTTTAGGCTTTATAAATAGATCAAATCAAGAGGCAGGGGAGATTTTCTCATTATATTGTCACACAAACTTGTGTGTGTATGCCAGTCCACCTGTTCCAGTAATCCGTCCCCATCGGCACGGCCTGATTTATGCGGATCAGCACAGATACACACACGTGTGGAAACTCCACGTGTGCACTCGCCAGTGCAGTTATGTGTTTCTGGATAATAAAACAACATGCTTAACAGAATATGTTAAGAACCGCAAATAATAATCAATCAACAAATTCACCCAACAAATACATTAACTTTTCAGAACAACCTTTATTATTAAAACAATACATTAGATTTCAACTATTTACCTTTGTGTGCTTCATGCCTATACTTTATAAGGAACAAAATTAAAGAAAATATATGAAAATCATATTCAATATAAAAATACTAATAATGAATAAATAATAATATGATACAAAAATCAATAATAAAATTATTGTTATTAATACTAATAATATATTAAATAATATTAAACATTATAATAATAATATTAATGAATGAATAATAGTACATTAATAAATTCTCATTTATTACAAAATAATACAATTAAAAAATATATTAAAATAATAAAAAATCCAAGCATATGTCTATGTCCTCTGCTCTTCAGGTGAGAATTAATAATATTTAATAAATGAATAATAAATTATCATTATTAGTAATACTAATTGAAACTACTACTACAACTAACAATAATATTATATTAAATAATATATAATAATAATAAAACAATACAATATTATATTTAAAACATTTTCAGTTCAGAATTCCAAATCTCAGTCTCAGCATTATAATATTTAGGTATAGCTTACTTTTAGAAATAATATTTATGAATATAAAATGTGTGTTTACTTAATTTATTTAAGCAACTGAGATGACAGTGATCATATCAATAGTTGTTACATTTTTAGCTCCCAACGGTGCCATCTAGTGTCCACCTGGACCTCCGTACGGCTCTCCGTGATCTCAGCGCTCACAGTGTAGCTTACTGTAGCTCGTCTAGTGTTCGGTTTCCACTTGTAATGTCACTTCTGTCCCGCAGCATTATCCTGCTCATCCTGTCGTCGTGTTACCTGGCCTTTCGAGTGTGTAGCCTGGAGCAGCAGCTCTCTTTCCTCAGCAACAACCCTGCACTCACTCTCAGAGAGAGGTACATGCGATCACACACTCTCTTACGTCATTCACACAGCAGTCTGACGCTCGTTCACCAGCGCTGTCTGTCTGTCCACACACAGGTAACTGACGGTCACCACTGCAACTGTCCATAGGAGAGTCTTCCAGCGCTGGCGCTCTCTCTCTCTCTCTCTCTGTGGCCGCCTTGCAACTATGCAAACTCTCACGTATTTATGCAAAGTCTTTCTCAGATCGTGTTGACAATGAGCCTGAAGACTGCGAGTGTTCTCAAATAGTCATTGTGTGTTACTGGACCCATGAAGAAAGGACCTGACCAGCCTACACTGGATTTAGACTGTGCATTATTAACATTATGAAAGGCTCTGCTTCCCTCGTCATCTAATGTGTCAGTCGCTCTACATCAAACCAGGCAAATGACTTTCAATAGGTTATAAATCTCTTGAATATATGTATAGCTCAGGATCGAATGAAGTATATTTGGATAAGATTATTTTATTTATTGATATGCAAGCCAATTGCCATGTTCTAGCTCTTCCAATAGGATTTAGTTGACCTGAAAATCTCTATCATGTGTACAGTTTGATCAGGTTGTGTGATCAGTTTTACTGTGTTCACACCTGGGCAGAATGTTTATGGCATAATGAATGTTTACTCAAGTCAATCTTGAAGCTGTTGAATTCATGGACAATAAAATAGTGCATTTTCATGTACTCTCTGAATGTTATCATTGTGCTATTGTTGTTTTTGTTTCTTAAAGCATATTGTGCAGATTTTATATAATTAACCCTGTAAAGCCTGACATATTAAATAGTAGTCAGAAAAATCAATATTTTTGAAATGGAGCATTTTATTAAATCTTTAGACATATATATATATATATATATATATATATATATATATATATATATATAATATATATATATATATATATATATATATATATATATATATATATATATATGAAAAGTTACCAAACATTTGCATGTTTTTATTTTATTTCTTTCTTTTTTTTTTCTTTTTTTTTTTTGATAAATCAGGCTTTTATCAAGGAGGAGAAAAAACAAAAATATGCAATTTTGTACAATTGGTGATATTTATATAGTCAAAAACCAAGATGAAATTGTAATGGATTGTAATGTAAACCGATGAGATCTTTATATATCAGACTACTTCCATAAAATATAAATATAATGGTTTTTTTTTTTGTTTTAACCCAAACTAACAGCTCTTACATTACTTATTTTCTTAATATTTTTTATTACTAATATCATTAATTTGTGATATTATGATGTGAATTTCAACCTTTAGTTGTGTTTAAATTACTTCACATCCACATTTTCATATTCTGCCCTGTTATTTACTTGAGTGTATGTGGACGTAAGTGTTCAGATCTGCTACAAATTATTCATTATTATATTAGACCAATTATCAAACAAATCCAGTGTGCAGAACTTGCCCACTGAGGACATCTGCTGGTCAAACACATGCAGCATGATCCAGCAAAGATCCAGCATGGTTGTTGTGACACCTGATGTATATAATTTTATTTAAAGTTAAAAGTTCACGGTGGGATACTGCCTTACGGTAACAAATAGCCTTTAAAGAGGCAGACAAAAAACGTTTAAATGCTCTCTTTTAAAAAATCTTTACATTGCGACACCAGTGGTGGTGGGAAAAAAATTGGGATTTTTCAAACCTTTTGCATTCCTCTGAGAAACTTTTGCATCGCCCCGGAAAGATATTTGCATTCTTCTCAAAAACGTCTCGGTTACGTATGGTTTCCCTCATTCCCTAAAGAAGGGAACAGAGACGTTACGTCAGCCCTATCATCTTTGAGTGTCAACAGAATGAGCCAATGCACATTTATCTCATTTGTGAGATTTGCATCTCGCACCCACACCCAGTAACTGAGCAGATTGTGAAATACTCTTGAGACCAACAACCCATGCCACGCTCAAAATTGCTGAAATCCCCTTTCTTTCCCATTCTGACATTCAGTTTGGAGTTCAGGAGATTGTCTTGACCAGGACCACACCCCTAAATGCATTGAAGCAACTGCCATGTGATTGGTTGATTAGATAATTGCATCAATGAGAAATTGAACAGGTGTTCCTAATAATCCTTCACAGATTCAAACTTCCCAGATCAATAAATTGTGGGCTAAACATTATTAATCATAGTACCATAGACAGTGAGCTACAACCCAATTTTTCTCAGAACGAACTTTATAATATAAAATATAATATGTTTTGCGAGGGAACGCAAAAGATTTGATTTTTTTTACCATCACCACCAGATGTACAAATAAAAGCAATTCACAAATCGCTCAATGACACATTTCCCAGACAGCAAACTGACATTGAATCGACGTGGAAACGACGTCTCTCATGACATCGAAACAACCAGGGACGTGCACAGGGGGGTTGCTCAGGTTGCCCGGGCAACTGCCCATATGCCCTTCTCGACCCAGGTTGCCCTTCCGAGGAAAAAAAAATCGTACAATGGATGTACAATTTCACGTAGGCCTAGACAAAAATACCAAAATAAATAATAATATAAAAATCGCAAAGCCTCATTCACTTCCATTCGGGCACTGAAAGTGAAAGTCAAACTGTTTACGTGGCTGCAGTGCCGCACGCGTGGTAAGGCACCGCAAATTACTCAGGCCGCGCCTCCATCTCTTGTCGCGCGCTAATTAATGTGTACGAAGTCCATGACAAAATGAAGCGAAACTATCCTTTCTCGTCACGAAAAGAGGAAGAAGAAAAACATGAAAGTGAATTGCGGAAACAGCAGTCAGGTAAACTTGTGTTCTCTCCTCTCTAGGTTTGATGTCAGCAAAGTTTGATGGTTTTGGTCTTGCTAACTATCTGGGCAGACAGTGCATCTCTTGCATCACTTTTTGCCTGACAAATGTGAGAGTAAAATACCATTATTTATTACGTTTTTGTTTTTGATAAACGACAAAGTGCAACAACAGTGTTTGTTTACTGCAGCTCGGAAAACATAACCGCGTCGCGTGTGTTGCGTTCATATGCGCGTGCACGAAATGAAACTCGCATTTTCAAGCAGAAATGTGGAGACCAGAAATACTGTACAATACGTGAATGATGGCACTCCCAATCAAAGTACACATTTTAAAGACACTGATTATCTAGTCTCAGTAAAAACTCTAAACAATTGCACTAATTATGCAAGATAGAAAATGTATTGGCAATTTGACATTGATTGACTATTGATTTATTGGCTATATTGAATTTAAAATGATGATTAGGCTGGACATTCTGGTCAATATGAATGCAAATCCCTCAGTAAATAACCATAAATCAAGATTTGCTTTAACATGCATAATTTTTTTTTTTAAATATAAAAAAATCATAGGCTACTGATATCCGAAAATACCCAGGCTGTAGAGTGAACCAAAGTTAATCCCAAAACCAAAGTTCAGGGTTGTACTTTATTATTTTCTTCTTATTTATGTTTACGTTAATATTCACTTGTTATCTTAACATTCTATAAAAATGCTTTATTCAGTAAATATTGTTTGTTTGAACCTCATTCTGTTCTATAGACCATTTTGCAAGATGTAAACAACGCTGGTCCAGAAGCACGTCCTGTTTCAGTTTTTAAAACTACATAAAAGCTGGGATAAAATACAACCAACAGAACATGTAAAACTGAATCAAAAAGTTAAACAACATCTTTAAGATTTTTCTTTACATGTGAAATAAAGAAAACAGTTACAGACTGAAACAGGAAGTGTTTCTGGACCAGTGTTGTTTACATCTTGCAAAATGGTCTATATTGTTGTACTTATTCTTTGACTATTTTGTATTGGGCGGTATTGAGTGGCAATGGCAAATGGTTTACATGGCTCACGGCATCACAGATCAGGTAGAGGGCCCCTTAGCAGAATTTTGCTTAGGGCCCCAGGGGGAGGTCAGGATTGGCAAAAAAGGATTGTATTTTTTCCCGAAATCTAAGCGTTTTTTTAATTTTTTCGAGTTTTACCTTTCAATCCAGATTATTTCTTTTCAAATAAATAAATAATAATAATTTAAAAAACAATAAACAACAATATGAGGAACTCTTTTGCTCATTTGTCTCATCTCTGACATTTTGCAATCTTTATAAATAATAATAAGACCATAAGATGAGGCATTGCGTTTGGAATTTGGAAGGGGACAAATTCAACGGAATATATTCCTTCATATAGCCCGTGAGGGGGGAGGAGGGGGGGGGGGGTGCCCTTTTTTCAGGTCAGAGCAACTGCCCCTCAAAATTCCTGTGCACGTCCCTGCCTGTGAACTAACATGGTTACTAGATATGTACTAAGTATGTAAGTACAGTGTAAGTACACATTGGTACATAGTATTTACAGCTGTAATATTTGTGTAACTACACAAATGTATTAACACACTGAAAGGTATGGGTAAGTACAAATGTGTAACAGGACATTAGTAACAACACTTTTTTCACTAGAGTAAGTACACATGTGTAACAGGCATTATGTAACTACATTTTGCAACAACAATGTATTTACACTAGGGATGCAACGGTACATGGTAAAATCCCGGACCGTTCGGTCAGCCCTGCACGGGACAATCTAACCTCGTGTCCCGCGGGACTTCGGTTCTGCCATAGAGTTCGTGCTGATCCTTTAACCGTATTTTCCGCACTATAAAAGGCCCACTTAAAAGCCTTTAATCTTCTCAAAAAACAACAGTGTGCCTTATATTAGATCCATATCATATATGGATTAAATTCGCCCGTGAACTCGCGCTCGTGTCCAGCTTATGCCCGCTTTGTCACACGGCCAGTTCAACCTCGTATAAATCAGGTTATGTGTGTGTCGCTCACGAGCGCTCACTCTAACAGACACACGAACAGACCGGCGCTGCTCGCGCGTCATAGATGTTCATAAAGCGCTCCCCGTTCACACGGGTCGTCTCATTCAAAACAGCCAACTGTTGTTAGTGAGCCGCCGCACATTGAATAATATGAGTCAGGCTGCGAATGTAAGTTACGTGCCCGCCCCAGCGCGCTCACGCTTACTAAATAAACGCCTCACCTCCGCTCCGTAGCCTACTCTCTACATTCCCAGCACATAGTGGATGCATAACGCAAACCCAGTCAAATGTTTGACTGCAGTATATTTTTGCACAAGAATCTCTCAAAAGTGGATTAGTAACTTTGCACTTTGTATCTGAATGCAGTATTTTTTTTTTTTTATTATATTATTTTGCTCTGCTCTTTTTATTCAAACCACAAGCTAATTTTTGTTAAAGGTAAAAGTGCACTTTTTCTTTCACATTGATCACTTCATTTACCAGTTATCAAGGTTTGGAATTGGGATCCACTTGAATATTTTAAAGTGTGCTCGTTTACATTTTGTATATCATAAGTGGTAATTGAAGAGGTTGTATTGCTTAGTGTTGTTCAGTACAGACTAGAGTGTTAATTTATTCCATACACATTGATGTTCTTCCTACTGTGACATTCTGTTTATGCTCATAAGAAAAATAAAACATATTTTTGGGATGAAATAGCAGTCTCTTTCTGCACAAAACATGTACCGAAACCGAACCGAGACCGTGGCCCAAAAACCGAGGTACGGACCGTACCGTGGGCTATCTGTACCGTTGCACCCCTAATTTACACACGTTCTTCCACTTGAGTTTTTTGATATACACAATTACACATACAGAGGGAGCATGTATTACCCTGGGAGCGGTTCAAGCAGGCCAATCACAGTGCTTGCAGTACACATAAAATTGACGCGTTGTTACATTTTTGGAGAGGTACACGTCAGGGCACGACAAAGGGTGCGTTCCTCTCATGTGATTGTTAGCTGAAATCAATTAACTTGAAAATATTAAACCACATACAAGTTCCCATTTTTCTTTCTCACATCTGATATTAATAGAGCTACATACAGTTATTTTTTCTTTCTTTGTGTGTCGCACCTCCCCTGTCGCTCTTTGGTGACCCCCAGGAGGGGCGTGCCTCACCTATTGAAAACCAGTGGTGTGGACCATCCAACGGTCCCCATGAGGCAAATGAAATAATAAACATACTAAATTATATATATATTTTTTTGAAAATGTAAAATTGCATAAAGTTTTCTGTGAAAGGTAGGTAGGATTTTATTATTAAAACTATTATGTATTAGCAAAACTGTGTGTGTGTGTGCGCGTGTGTGTGTGTGTGTGTCAGTCTCTCACAGCTATGGAAAATGTTGCGTATAAACTGTGCCATTCTGTGCAGTCTTTGTGGCTCCTTTAGAAGTACCCTGGAAAATGTTACAACCCCTTCAACCAACAGAAAAGCTTGTGGTGTTACAACACACTCTGTTCTTTTCTATCCAAATCATCATGCTATTTTAATAGGTATTTAATCTCTATTTTAAAACGTTAAGTATACTTATTGCGCTTTGTAGTTACTTTAATCTTAATAGAGATTTTGTGCAGTATCTCTTTGAATGCTTGCGGTATTGACAGTTGATTTACCACACCACATTATACACTTCATTAGTACAAAAGGAGCAAATCCTTATTTTGGCTGGTTCAAATGTGGATGATGGATTTGGGTATGAATACTTATCCAACATGGCCTACAACATTTGACTGCAAGTCCCTGGTGATTTGAAATGATTAATTAATACAGCTGTAACACAGCTGGTTACCAGCATCCAAACATTTTAAAAAAACCCTTCTAAAAATCCTTTGAGGGGTAGATTAGAGGCTTATTGCTCTTTATATATGTTACATGCTTGAAGAGCACCACTACAGGTTGTATCACCCATGACATGAGCAGAGGATTATCATTGGTGGAGATGACATAAGACATGTAAATGCTGAAAGCTGAATATATTTATAGAGCTGTACAGCTGTAACCCTACACAAAACAATATAACTGTGCCATATGGGCAATACATTATTCAGTTGCAGCAAGGTGTACTATTTACCTTACATCCAAGTACATCAGGATTCATAACACTCATTCCTAAAAAGTTTATTTCTAAAATACTCTGTAACACCTATAATTGTTAAAATACTCAGTGTTTCAATAGTACAGTAGGGGAAAGTGGGGCACAACGTAACGCTTTTTGACTTTGTGTAACTAGTTAAAGAACTATATCAACTGTTAAACAACAGATTGGGGATTAAAATAATATCATATTTGTCTAATTTTAAATAAACACAAAAAATAAAAGTTGTATAAACCCTAAAATTAATTTCATAATTAAGTTAACCAAATTAATTAAATGTAAGTGCTTTTATAAACTTTACATTTTCAAAATCCGAACCCCGGCCATTTTACTTCCATTGTGCTTTTCCCCTTTTTAAATAAGTAAAGGGGTGAGTCAATATTATATGCTATGCTAAATAACATTAAGTCACACATGTTCTACAATTCCTGTCTTCTTTTATTAATAGCAAATCATTAGACTCTTCAGTGTCAATTGCATAGGCCTACAGTACAGTATATCCTACAGTATTATGTCATATACAGTACAGTATATGCAGTATTATTTCAGGATTATGATTTTTTTTTTTTTTTTTTTTTTTTTTTTTTACCATTTGAGTCCTCTTTTAGAATTAGGGGATTTAAGTAGCCTAGTCTTTTCAGTGTTTTTTTTTTTTTTTTTTTTTTCTTGCCTTGGATCCATCCTTCAGCTGCCTGTTTTTGAATTTTGGCAGTAGACACTCTTTTTTTTCATGTTCATTACTCTATTCATTCTTTTAAACCCCACGGCACTAAGAGAGAGAGGCAGGGAAGACAGCATTAGCGACACTGCATTAATTCACCAGAGAATATTACTTTTGTCTTCCTGAACCACAGTGGGATACAGCAGTGCACTGCCCTCCCAAAAGCCCCTGAGCTCCTGCTTCAAAGAGGGAATGCTCAAAACTCCCTGCGAATTATGATCTTTAAAATATACATTTGCATTTTACAGGCTTGGGAAAGCAGATCCGGCAAAGACTCCATTAGGTTGCAGAGATTTTTTTTTCTTCTTTTTTTTTTCCGTAAACGTGCAAGACCATAATTGTGCTCTGCCACTGTTCTGTGCTCTCCATCTGTTCCTCTGACGCATCAAGCTAACGAACATGGTGGAAATTTTGTGAAGCACTTGGTCTAAATTAAGAGGAATTTGCACTTTCAATCTGACTGCTGGTCCCGTGATTTATAATAGTTTGATGGCTGTCAAACACTGAATCTTTAAAAGAAAAATGTTGTTCTACTTTGTCCATAATAGACAGAGCAGAGGTTATAATATCCATTATATAAACAAGCCAAAAAATGTAGACTGGAATTCATGTGGTTTTCCTGCTTACTGTAGAGCTACTGGAAACTACATTTCTACAGCCTATTCCTCAGTCCTGCAGAAAAAAAAAAAAAAAAAACTATTTGATAAATACTTGCATGTGTACTGTAAATATACATTTGCAGTCCAGAGAACATGACCTGACATGAACAGTGATCATGTTTCAGTATTGCTCTCATCCTGTTTGTTCTTTGAAGCTCTTTGCTATGTTTTTATTTGTATTTTTTGTATTTCATGTTGCTCTCTGCAGTTCTCATGCTCATAATTGAGTAACATTTGCTAGATAACAAGCAACGCAATTACATAGCAATTTTCCATATCAGAGTAATGCATCGTTTGATGTTGATGTAGGATTCTTAGCTAGCCATTTATTTTGTCATTGATGTGAAATCACATCCAATACAAATCTTGAATTTTGGTAAATATTCATCTGTCAATTGGTTGAAGCAAACTAGCAACATATACAGTAGTATCATACACAAATGCAGGGATCTACTCAGGCAGGCAAACGACACATCTGCAGCACATTCACTCAACACCCAGGATTATATGATCTGTTGTAAGGTCACATGACTAATCAGGAAGTGATAAATGTGTGTTGCCTGCAAGGCAGATGTTTTTGTGTTGATGCTAGACACTGTTGTGTGAGTTGGGCTCCATTTTTATGCAGGTATAACTGGTCATTGCAGAACATGTTTAATCACTGCCATTGAATTTTAATACTTATTTCATTTCATTAAGGGTAAATTTAGAAGTGTGTGTCTAATCTTCATGGAAGACACAGGCTTTTGTTGGAGGTTTGACCATTATGCAATCACACCCAGTGTGACGCGAGCTGCTGGGCTGCACTGGTAAATGCCTCAATATGTACATTTTCCATTGAATGTTTTATACTTGCATTGAAACATCTTTTAATGCCTTTCTCTGTCCGTAGCAACGGAACGTTCATCTTTTCTCTGCATGAGTTAATGTACACAGTTGAGCATACTGGAAAAGTAGGCCTATATTTTTTTAGTTATGCTGACTTTAATGAGGTTGGTAACCAAAATGTTCGGTTTCTCTTGAAAAGGGACCAGGCCAGCCACTGTTTTCATGTGATTGACATTTGGTTTGTGTTGTTTAGTTAATAATACATTTTATTTATATAGGCGCCTTACATGACACTCAAGGACAAAGCATTAATTTAGTTAATTTTGTCACTCATGTGCCACATTTATAGTAGAATTTTTATTTTATTTTTCTTGACTAAGTGTTGCCATTTATGCTGGTGGTTTTCTGCGTAGCTTATCCTTGTACAAGGCTGGATCCAAACTGAAGCATTGCCCCTTTTCTTTGGGGACCACACTGGGAGAGACACTGTATTGGTGTGTACTTATAACTTTGTACAACACCCACTGTGGTATTTTGTAGTGGTATCTAAAGATCTTAAGTGTGTACCATGCATAGACTGGTGCTGGGTTGCTGTCTCCTGTTTCTGTCTCCCCAAGGGCCTCCTGAGCAGGGGTTTTGCGTTGGTTGATCTGACCTTACTAGATTGAGGAAAATCCACCAGTCATTTATCCCAGTATTTTTAAGATTTGTTTTAATAACTTATCTACGTATTTTTGCACTAAAATATAATTTGGAATACATTTATAGATAACACTTTATTCCGGTAGTCCACTTTAGACATTATACTAACTATAAGTAACTTTTCAACTACTGTACATGTCAACTAAACGTCATTAGAGCATTAGTAGACTGTCTGCTTAATATCTGCAAACACTTTATTTTGTTGGTCCCTCAACAGACATTCAACTAACTTGGCGACTAAACTTATGACGTAAACTTACTCTTCTTACCCAAAGCCTAACACCTAACCATAACCATAACAGTCTACTGACAGTCTACTACTACAATATACTAATACTCTAATGAGAGTTACTTGACATGTAGTTGAAAAGTTACTTATAATTAGTAGAACGTCTAAAGTGACTATCGAAATAAAGTGTAACCCATTTATATATCTGCCTCTTGTTGACTGTTCCTTTGCGAGGATCAACATATTATTAGCCACACTACATGCACGGGAAGATTTGTGGTTCCTCGTGCCTATCATCATCAGGGGGTGGCGGAGTCAGACTTGAAATAAGGTAAACATGGAAGGCACTACACATACAAATCACTATACATACAATTCACCTATACATACAACTCACTGCAGTGTCCAGCTTGAATTAACACTATAGTGGTTGTAAAAAAAATCTCGCACATCATTTCACACGGCTATTCTGATTATAGGGAGAGTGTTATGGGTAGTCGTGACTGAATGGTCATGAGCAGATGTAGCACTCAGGAGAAGTTAGATGAGTTTGCATAGATGGGATTTTATTTATCCATAATTAAGGCCAATGAAAAGCAAAAAAAAAAAATTAACAAAAAAAAAATACTTTTGAATAAACAAAGTAAATTGACATGAGAGTCAAAATAAATACATTTAAAAAAAAAAAAAACTTTTACAACAGTTCAAACATTGACCTTAACACAAGTCAGTATATTAGAGCAAGGACAGACTTATGTCCTTTCACCCCACGCTCCCCTTACAGAATGAAAACACTAGCCTTTATAGACCTGAGTTCACCCATGGAATTGGAACATACCAACACATGATCACGATAGAGGGGTGACTCAGATGACAACAGCATAAATGCTCAAAAACAGCATGAAATACAACCTCTATAAAACTAGAAAATTACAGAATATTATTTCTACAGTTTCAGCTGACAATTGGCAAGCAAAAAGTCACATTAACAGCTACGAATTAATTAAACTCAAACTCCGGGTAATTTTTCTCTTGACCCGGAAGTCATAGCGTCATTTAAACCCCACAATAGCGGCACATTTTCCTTTACTCAAACAAACCAGAGACGCGAGTACAACAAAGATGGTATGTGAACACAATGTTTCTCTTAAACTAAATAAACAGATACCTATTGAAAACATGTATTGTGTGATTATTGTAACTGCATATAACTGTGATGTAGATGACATAATTTTCTTGAAAACAGCAAGATATGTATTGATGGAAGTAGCTATAGCATTTAAATCACCGCAGTATTAGCTGTTAAAGATGTGCACACCAAAAGCTACGGGATATACGAGTTTTTGTTATGAAAGGCTAGATTAACCGCTAATTTATGACAGAATAAAGATTAACAAAAACTTTAACGTGCTAGACAAACATTTGGATCACATTTACACACAGTCTTTGTGTACAAGGATAGGCAGCGTATCGCTGCCGTGACGATAGCTATGCGCCCCGTCACACACCCCCCCCCTTAAGAGAGAACGTCTAGGTCCATCTCCTGACGTGAAAGAAAGTCAGCAATAACGTTATCCTTTCCCGTTCTATACTTCACTGTAAACCTGTATGGCTGCAAGGACAGGTGCCATCGGGTGATTCTGGAATTAAAGTCACGCATACGATGTAGCCATTGCAAGGGCCTGTGGTCTGTCTCCAAGACAAACTCTTTGCCAACAAGGTAATATTTTAAAGTGTCCAGCGCCCACTTGATGGCCAGACACTCCTTTTCTATGGTGGAGTACCGAGTCTCACGAGGGAAAAGTTTGCGGCTCACAAACTGTATAGGTCTTTTGTCCTCCCCCTCACCCTGCAGCAACACTGCTCCTAGTCCAATGCCAGAAGCGTCCGTTTGCACCGTGAAGGGTAAGGAAAAGTCAGGACTCTGCAACACTGGTTCGTGGCACATGCTCTCCTTGAGGTCGTGGAAAGCTGCCTGACACTCTGCAGTCCAGACGACTTTATTGGGACTGGTCTTACGAGTGAGATCTGACAAGGGAGCTGCTCGGCTTGAAAAGTCGGAAATAAAGCGCCGGTACCATCCGACCAACCCAGAAAAGATCTAACCCCCTTCTTGGTTGTAGGCGGCTGGGAGTTGCGTATGGCTTCCACCTTGCTGACCTGAGGACGTATAGTACCGCAACCCAGGACATATCCCAAGTAGCATACTTCAGACCTGGCAAGTTGGCATTTGCTGGCATTTACTACCAACCCGGCCTGCCGAATCCTTCGGAAGACATCACTAAGGTGTTGAAGATGTTCTTCCCACGACGAACTGTAAATAATGACATCATCAATGTAGCAGCGGCATGGTCCTCAGCGCCCCTCAGCACCTCATCCATGAGACGCTGGAATGTTGCTGCAGCTCCATGAAGGCCAAAGGGCATGACCTTAAACTGAAACAATCCTGATGGAGCTTTGAAGGCGGTCAGTTCTCGTGCTTGGGTGTTGAGTGGCACTTGCCAGTATCCTTTACACAAGTCCAAGGTGCTGAGGAACTCAGCCTTTCCCAGGCGCTCCACCAACTCGTCTACACGAGGCATGGGATATGGATCAAAAGCTGATATGTTATTCAGTTTCGAAAAGTCTACACAGAAGCGGAGCCCCCCATCCTTTTTTGGCACCAGGACCACAGGACTGCACCACTCACTATGTGAAGTCTCAATCACCCCCATTTCCAGCATCGCCACCACCTCCTGCTTCAGCGCGGGGATCAGTCGCGCTGGAACCCTGGTGGTGGTCTGCCGAATAGGACCTGGAGAAGTCAGCCGGATGTCATGGGTGATGATGTCGGTTCGCCCTGGCTGGTCTCGGAACAGGCCTCTTGGGATGATTCTCTTTAGGTCCTCCTGCTGTTCATTTGTCAAATGGGTAACAGAGGGGTAGGTTGACTCGCCGCCCACAGTCGGAAAATACTGCTCCAACGGCTCCTCTTCCTCTTCCACAGTCCGCGCCCACAGCTGATCTTGTACAGAAGATGGTCGATCAATCCATTGTTTTAAGAGATTCACGTGGAAGATCTGTTTAGAGCGACGTCTGTCTGGCATTGAGATTTCATAGGTAACCTCACCGACCTTGCGAAGTACCTTGAAGGGGCCTTGCCACTTTGCCAGCAAACTGCTTTCTGATGAAGGCAACAGTAGCAGCACTTTCTGTCCGGACACAAAGGTGCGACTACGTGCTGTCTGATCATACCACGTTTTCTGCCTTGTTTGAGCCTGAGCCAGATGTTGGTGAGCCCTGGAACTCAGCTGGTCCAGCTTCTCTCGCATTTTCAGGACATAACTCACAATGTTGGTTGGCTGATGAGGAGCGTCCCCCTCCCAACTCTCTCGGAGAATGTCCAGTGGGCCTCTCACTTCCCGTCCAAACAAGAGTTCGAAGGGGGAGAACCCGGTGGATGCCTGCGGTACCTCTCTGTAGGCAAACAATAGGTATGGAAGCCACTGGTCCCAGTCAGCTCCTGATTCAGACACAAACTTTCGCAACATCGACTTCAGGGTCTGATTGAATCTCTCAACCATACCATCGGTCTGCGGGTGGTAGGGTGTGGTTTTAATGCCCCGAATTCCTAACAGCGAATAGACCTGTCTCAGTATCTTGCTGGTAAAGTTAGTTCCCTGATCAGTTAAGATTTCTTTGGGGACACCAACACGGGAGAAAAGTTGAATCAAACTATTGGCCACTTGCCTTGCTTTAGTATTTCTGAGGGGGAATGCTTCAGGGTAACGTGTTGCGTAATCGCAAATTACTAAGATATAGCGGTGCCCTGCCTTACTCCTCTCCAAGGGACCAACTACATCCATAGCGATTCGACTAAAAGGCGTGTCAATAATTGGGAGACTGATGAGGGGAGCTTTTAAACCTCTTTTGGAGCGAGCAGACAACTGGCACTCTGGACAAGACCTAGAGTACTCTGCTATGTCCCTGTTAACACCTGGCCAATAAAATCTTTGCAGGATTCTCTTTTCAGTCTTCTCCCTGCCTAGATGTCCTGACCATGGAATACTATGACCTAGGTGTAACACTTTGTCTCTCAGAGTCTTAGGAACCACCAACTGTTCAGTGTCCGTACTCACCCGATACAATTTCCCATTATTAACAACAAAACACCGGTCACCCTCCCTCATTGCATCCCTAGCCTCATCATCAGTCTTGACAGAAGAAAAGCAAGAGCTAAGTGTGGGGTCTTCCTGTTGAAGCTTCTCAAAGTCTACAAAGGCTTCAATGTCCTCTAGCTGTGGAAAGGACAGGCTTTCCTGCACCAATGTACCTGTCACCTTTGCTCTGCGCTTCTCTGCCTTGGACTTTTTAGGTTTATCACCCGGACAATTCTCAAATGGTAACTCTGACCACACATTAGAGTCCATTTTGGTCTTGGCCTGTGCTCTAGTTGTAACATAGGCACTGACTGTGTTAACACTTTGCAATAGCTCTGTAAGAACTGGCACATCCTGGCCTAAAATCACTGGGTAAGGGCATTTGTCTAAAATCCCTACGGTTAACAAATATTTTTGGCCATTAATCTCTATGAGAACCTCACTGGTCTGGTGCTCTGTCTCATCTCCATGCACACAACGGACCCTCACTTTACCCACGGGCTGGAAATCAGACCCCAAACAAGATTGAAGAACAAAAGACTGACTACTTCCTGAGTCAACTAAAGCCTGTACAATCTTTCCATTTATCTTCACAGGGACAGTAACATCAGAAGAAACACAAGGTAAGTGCTTGCTAGGGCCAGGTAGGTAACATAGTCTAGAATCAGACACTTTCTTCAGTGTACAATTGGGCCTAATGTGACCTTGCTGACCACAACCGTGACATATAGGTACTCTATGTGTTGCTGCTGGTGTGGGGCTAACATTGGGACTATTAGATGGTCTAACCACACGACTGTTACCACCCGCAGGCCTACCAGGAACTGTCTTCTCTGGTTCTCTCTGGGCTGCTTGGTAGGGTCTTCTCCAGTCCTGTTGTTGTGGACCCAGATGATAGCCTCTTCTGTTTTGTCTGGCCGCCATGAAGGTCTCCACCAGCTCTGCTGCTTGCGCCGACGACCCCGGGGTGCGCTCCTTCACCCATACTTGCAACTCAGGGTACAGCATGCCCAGAAATTGCTCCAACACGATTTGGTCACACACCTGGTCCTTGGTTTGAGTTTCTGGAACTAGCCACTTCTCCATCAGGTCCTTTAGCCGGGCTTGAAGTTCTTTCGCCGTCTCCCCCTCCTTGATAGACTTGGAGCGGAAACGCTGGCGGTAAGTCTCTGCACTGATGTTGAACTTGTTAAGAATGGCTTGCTTCACTTTCATGTAATCTTGGCTGTCTTCAACGCACATGGCTACATAGGCTGATCTGGCCTTACCATTCAACAAGGGCACAAGGTACAATACCCAAGTCTCCTGGGGCCATTGACTTGCTGCTGCGAGTCTTTCGAAGGTAGTCAAATAGTGTTCAATATCTTCATCCTCTTCATACGCGGACATCCTAGGGGGTTTCCACCCCCGTTGGAGGTTCATCGGTGTTGCAAGGCCGAGAGCTGTAGAGTTGAGGGAGCTCTGCATCCCTGGTACTGGGTGCTGACCTGGATGTGGCTGGGGAGTTGGTACATCCAGGAATGGCATGTTGAGCGGATCAAAGGCGGTCGTAGTGCGTGAACTGGATGGGTACATCTGCTGCCGTCCGGCGAGTGGTTGGCCCATCGACTGTGTTAATATTGTGTCGCCACTCACTAGTTGCTGCAGTTGCTTGAATTGGTGCTCCATACCTTTCCATCTCCGTTCTTGCCGAAGCGCCTCTGCCTCCAACTGGTCCTGCTGATGCCGCTGAGACTCCGCCATAGTTTTTACAATCCTCTCCAAGCGGTCTGTCCTGTCTTCCACCACCGGAGTAGGATGCTTGGATGACACAGTAGATTTTGGCCTAGTACTCATAGCCGATCCATCTCTAGGGGGCGCTGTACCACTGCCTTGATTATCCATCTTGAATCCCCGAGTGCTGCTCAGACACTGTTTACCCGGAAACCGCTGCCACCAAATGTTATGGGTAGTCGTGACTGAATGGTCATGAGCAGATGTAGCACTCAGGAGAAGTTAGATGAGTTTGCATAGATGGGATTTTATTTATCCATAATTAAGGCCAATGAAAAGCAAAAAAAAAAAATTAACAAAAAAAAAATACTTTTGAATAAACAAAGTAAATTGACATGAGAGTCAAAATAAATACATTTAAAAAAAAAAAAAAAAAAAAAAACTTTTACAACAGTTCACACATTGACCTTAACACAAGTCATTATATTAGAGCAAGGACAGACTTATGTCCTTTCACCCCACGCTCCCCTTACAGAATGAAAACACTAGCCTTTATAGACCTGAGTTCACCCATGGAATTGGAACATACCAACACATGATCACGATAGAGGGGTGACTCAGATGACAACAGCATAAATGCTCAAAAACAGCATGAAATACAACCTCTATAAAACTAGAAAATTACAGAATATTATTTCTACAGTTTCAGCTGACAATTGGCAAGCAAAAAGTCACATTAACAGCTACGAATTAATTAAACTCAAACTCCGGGTAATTTTTCTCTTGACCCGGAAGTCATAGCGTCATTTAAACCCCACAATAGCGGCACATTTTCCTTTACTCAAACAAACCAGAGACGCGAGTACAACAAAGATGGTATGTGAACACAATGTTTCTCTTAAACTAAATAAACAGATACCTATTGAAAACATGTATTGTGTGATTATTGTAACTGCATATAACTGTGATGTAGATGACATAATTTTCTTGAAAACAGCAAGGTATGTATTGATGGAAGTAGCTATAGCATTTAAATCACCGCAGTATTAGCTGTTAAAGATGTGCACACCAAAAGCTACGGGATATACGAGTTTTTGTTATGAAAGGCTAGATTAACCGCTAATTTATGACAGAATAAAGATTAACAAAAACTTTAACGTGCTAGACAAACATTTGGATCACATTTACACACAGTCTTTGTGTACAAGGATAGGCAGCGTATCGCTGCCGTGACGATAGCTATGCGCCCCGTCACAGAGAGATTATAGATTTATGGAGGCTTATTGCGTGGTTCCTTGCACTATATGACCTCAAAATACTTACTATAGTGCATGATTTGTAAACACATTTTGATAAAAGCAAAACAGAATCAGCTCCATACAGTATGTATGGCTTTTCTATCGTAGTAAGAGTAGCTCACCTTGCACAGCATTGCACTTGTGATATGGAGCGCTCAGGTATGAGTCCTGTGAATCCACAACAAAGAGGCACAAAGGCTAGAAGTAGCCTAAACTAATTTAAGTTTTTTTTTTTTTTTTAGTGCAAGTTGTACAATATTTTTAAATGTGATTTCTGAACTCTCACGATACAATCATCTGCTTTGAAAAAAAAAATGAATTTTCTTTTTTGCATTTACTGAACATTTCACTATGAAAGTGTTGCAAATCACCAGAAGCAACATAGCATAAGGATTGAGGTTAACTATGTGTGGTTAGATAAAATAAAAATATTATGAACGTCTCATTCCTGCACATCACTTTCCAAGAACTGAACAGCATTTCATGAGTTAGGCATTGTCTGAAATAGAAGAAGAGGAATAATGCTCTATTTACCATACTCCGTTTGAGAGGCCATCGCTTTATGCTCCAAATCAACTAAAGATGCAATTATAAACACACCACATTAGTATTTTACACACAATTCCTTCATTAATACATGATTAACAATATTATGCTAATATTTATATACGTATCAATGCATGCATAATGCCAATCTTACCCTGAAACAAACAAGTATACTAATGCAATCTCACACATAATGAACTGTGATGTACACAGTAGGTATGTCTAATATTCCCTTCAGTTACACAGAGAATATAGGTATAGAGAATATAGCTCCCCTGGAGAAACAACATTTGATGTGTTTCTTTATTGAACTTGTTGGATCCATCCTCCCACACAGCTTCGCCTAAGTTCTCCCCAATCTTCTCTGTTTACACTGTTGAAGGAAAAAAAAAAAGAAACATCACATCATTGCTTCTCTGCACATCATCTTGGCCTGTTTACACTGATCTCCTTCTGCAGCTGCTCCCTATGTAACATTATTTCTTTCTCTCTACCAATGCTAATGGCCAAAAATGTGTGGTGAAGTTTACCTCGAATATTGCCCTTTGTCCAAACCTCTGTGGATGGCCTTGAGACTCATTTACAACATCAGTGTGGCTGTATATCAGCGGAAGAGAAACAGAATGGAAGGACCATATTTCTCTTGGGAGATCAATAAGCCACACCTGCACCAGATTTACTGTGCAGTGTCATGACTTATGAGTATATCATCTAACTCCTCCTTGGTATTTTCTCGCCCTGCATGGCCAGACTCACAAACATGACAAAGCAAAACAAAGCCATGACACTTTTATCTGGTATTACAGGAATTGCATTAGAAACACATGCTGTGATGCTGGAAATCTTACTTCTGAGAATGCTGATGATAAAAGTGAAGTGTGTCACTTTTAAAAAAAAAATATATATATATATATAAAAGTACTTCCAGTTGAATATACAAAATCAACTTTGTAGCTATTCAAAGGTGCAACGCAATAACTAAACCAAGGCAATTTGTCAAAATTGAGTTTGAAATTGTGTTTGAACTGAAATTGTGTCTCCTAAACTATGATCTGTCCCGTGACAGCCAGGTTTAGCACAGCTATAAACTCAGATTCAGAGATAATCCAAGCCAACATTTTTATGTGGAGCCCTTAAGGTGTCAAATAGCTGTAAATGGGCTGAGTTGGCATAGTTACTCTTTTATGTGGATAAAGGTATGGCAAGGTATAGGCAAATAGTGACATTTATAAATTATATTATTTAATATACTTTACCATTCAAAAGTTTGGGGGAGTAAGTTTTTTTTTTTTTTTTTTTTTTTTCTTGTATGATTTTGACTGAAGAATCTTAGGCTATGTTTAGACTGAAGGCAAATTAAATTCAGATCTTTTCAGGCAGACTGGCCTCACTATTAATTGCAAGTGATCAAATATGATTTGTGTGTTCAGTCCTAATCAACCTATCTGCCTGGGGTGCTTTGTTAACAACATACTATAGGTGTACTCATGTTTGTGACGAGGCTTTCAAAACGGATGGAGGAAAAATGGAGGTACTGTATATCATCTTGATCTCATCATTGGTGCAGAACTCCTTTGATGCTGATTTTTATTTATTTTATTTTTTTTCTCATGTGACGGAGGGGTTCTGCACTGGTATATATATATATATTATTGTGTTGTGTGCTATAGCCTTGAAGGGATAGTTCACTCAAAAAAATTTAAATTCTATCATCATTTACTCACCTTCAATTTGTTCCAGACCTGTATGAATTTCTTTCTTCTGCCGAACCAGTATCAGGGCCTTTATGTCGCTAATTGTGTCTCACTAAATATTTGCAAAATGTTATAAATAGTTTGAGCTGAGGGGAAATATGAAATGCCTTTCACAGTGTTGCTTATCACAGATACACTGAAATACCTGGCCCTCTGAATAATAAAAAAAGCACTTAAAAAAAAAGTCGGCCTTTTATATGCCCCTAGTTTAATTTATAAAACACAATTATTCATATTTTGAGCTTCTGTTGAAATCTACAATATGTGTCAGAAAACAATGTTATACTTCACTTTCAAAATTTACCCACAGTTGTGGTTTATGCACTCCACTGAACAATGAAACCAAATTGGATTTATTAATTCTGACAACATAGACGTCATGCTCTGAGGTTCCCCAGAAACCTAAATTAAAGACATGGCACACTATACAAGCTTACCTCTTGATTTTATGGGCCAACAAACAGAAAGAAAACAAATAATCATGCTTTAAAAAATAATATTAATCCTCCATACTTCTTTACAGTAATAACAAATTATCACTTCTTTAAATAATAATAAAAAACAACAACTAAAAATTCAAGGTTATATTGAATCAAAGGTCCTGGTACAGGTATATTTTAACATTGTTCGATATGAAATAATCTAGAAGTCAAAATTTCTAGAGATTGGATTTGTGTTTTTGTCCCAAGTGCAAACAGTACACTCTGCACATAACAGGAGAGCTGGGAAATTATTAGAGAACTAGGAGGGTTTATCAGGTCCTCTGCCACATTAATCCTGCCTACAGTACTCTTAATGTAGACAGAGACCAATGAATTAAAGTTAACTACAGCCAGATCAATCCATTTCTCTGCCTCTGGCTAGGTGATAATTGTGTCTCCACAGAAAGGTTACAGCACAGGTCAGCAGCTCACGTGAACTGCAGTATCCAAGCAATTGGAAAAACTCATGTGACTAGATAGTGTAATGTTTATCAGGTTCAGGAGATAGAAGTGATATACTGTCTCTGGTAACACTTATTACTTATATTATGGTATATTACGACCCACAAACAACTGCGTAAGTAAACCGAAAATACAGTGTACGTTTATGTAATTGTGATGTACTTCCGTGTTGGTATAAGGGAACAATATGTTAAGTTTTGGATAATAAAGGGGTAATAATATATATTACGCTTACTGTTAAGTAATTCAGTAAGAAAAGCCAATAAATCAAAATTGTATCATACTGTGCTTACATACAGCAATATACTGTATATACTACACTATATGTCAACGCATTCTCACCCCAAGGCGTCACCTTTGACCATGCTTCAATATTTGACGTTTTAGGCGCCCTTTAGCGTCACTTACATGACGCGATCCTACGGCGTCATCTAACTGACGCTAAAGGAAAGCGTCAGTTAGAGGACGCGGTTAGGTTTAGGTGTGGGGTGGGGGTAGGGTACACACGATCCTAGGGCGTCATCCAACTGACGCTAAAGGGCGCCTAAAGCGTCAGATATTGAAGCATGTCCAAATGCTTCCCAAGGCGTCAGTTAAGTGACGCCTTGGGGGTGAGAATGGGCTGTATATGTATATACTCTCACCTAAAGGATTATTAGGAATGTCTGTTCAATTTCTCATTAATGCAATTATCTAAAAAACCAATCACATGACAGTTGCTTCAATGCTTTGGTCCTGGTCAAGACAATCTCCTGAACTCCAAACTGAATGTCAGAATGGGAAAGAAAGGTGATTTAAGCAATTTTGAGCGTGGCATGGTTGTTGGTGCCAAAAGGGCCGGTCTGAGTATTTCACAATCTGCTCAGTTACTGAGATTTTCTCGCACAACCATTTCTAGGGTTTACAAAGAACGGTGTGAAAAGGGTAAAAACATCCAGTATGCGGCAGTCCTGTGGGCGAAAATGCCTTGTTGATGCTAGAGGTCAGATCAGAATGGGCCGACTGATTCAAGCTGATAGAAGAGCAACGTTGACTGAAATAACCACTCGTTACAACCGAGGTATGCAGCAAAGCATTTGTGAAGCCACAACACGCACAACTTTGAGGTGGATGGACTACAACAGCAGAAGACCCCACAGGGTACCATTCATCTCCACTACAAATAGGAAAAAGAGGCAACAATTTGCAAGAGCTCACCAAAATTGGACAGTTCGCCAAAATGTTGCCTGGTTTGATGTGTCTCGATTTCTGTTGAGACATTGCATTTACATTTAGTCATTTAACAGACACTTTTATCCAAAGTGAGGAGGCAACAACAACACAAGAAGTGCTCAAAATACAAAGTTCAAACATTGCTCAGCGTAGTATAAACCAGGCAAGTAAGGGTTTTTATTATTATTTTTTTTTATTATTATTTTTTTTTATTTTTTTATTAAGTGCTGAGTTTTCAGTTGTCTTTTGAATGCTGTCAGGGATTTCGCATTCCGGATGATGATGGGCAGATCATTCCACCAGCATGGAACTGTGACTAAGAATGTTTTAGAGAGTGATTTTATGGCTCTTTGTGATGGTACCACGAGCCGTCGCAGATTGTAGAGTCAGAATTCAGATTGTATATTCAGATTGTAGTGTCAGAATTTGGCATAAACAGAATGAGAACATGGATCCATCATGCCTTGTTATCACTGTGCAGGCTGGTGTTGGTGGTGTAGGGGATGTTTTCTTGGCACACTTCAGGCCCCTTAGTGCCAACTGGGCATCGTATAATGCCATGGCCTCCCTGAGCATTGTTTCTGACCATGTCCATCCCTTAATGGCCACCATGTACCCATCCTCTGATGGCTACTTCCAGCAGGATAATGCACCATGTCAAAGGCATATATTAACAGAATAGGTACCTGTTAGTTTTAAATTATTACACTCTAAAAAATGCTGGGTTGTTTTAACCCAACTTTGGGTCAAATATGGACTAACCCAGCCGTTGGGTTAAATTTTTACATTACATTTTTAACCCAACATTTCGGGTTTGTCCATATTTGACCCAAAATTGGGTTAAAACAACCCAGCATTTTTTAGAGTGTACATTATACATAATTTGATTGCATATCTGGTTGTACCCCTTTATTTCCCAAAACTTAACATATTGTTCCCTTATACCTACAAGGAAGTATGTACACTATAATTACAGAAATGTACACCGTAATTTCGGTTTACTTATACAGTTGTTTGCAGGTCGTAATGTTACCCTATCTCTAACTTTCTTCTTGGTTTCCTTTCTTTATCTCTTTTTCCTGTAAATTAGTGTATTAGTAAACTATCATTCCTGTGCATTTAGATTGTTTTGTGCTTTCGTTTAAGAAGAATGTGGTGAATCTCAAGCAGTACATTTACCTGCCCCCTAAAATCAACTCAGACTTTAACGTTCATATGACTTTGAGCTATCTGAAGTCTGATACTCATAAGATCATTTATATAGTGTGTTTGCATAATCAGAGCAATATCCATCCTTAATGTGTTCTTTCAATAAATGTGGCTGCCATATAATGTTTTGACAGCCATATTTCACCAGCGGTCTCATATTTCTTCAAGGTGAGAGCAATGTTGCTATTAATGAAATGGATAAGTTCTGCCAATGCCCCTGCAGTTTATATAAACAAGTATAGAAGCTAGTGTAAATCACTAACAAAACAACTGTAAAAACAACTGATACTACAATATATATATATATATATATATATATATATATATATATATATATATATATATGAAGAGTTCAGATGCAAAAGCCTCTAAGTGCCATTTGAAATTTTCTTCTAGAATGATCATTTTTATCAAGCTTGTATATTTAAGTTCAGTAATTTCACTTAAATGGCAATTCATAGGTAATCTTCATTGTCATTGAAGTGAAATTACTGAACTTAAATATATAACCTTTATAAAAATGATCATTTTAGAAAAAATTTCAAATGGCATTTAGAGGCTTTTGCATCTGAACTCTTCATATATAATTGTCATTTATTGGATTAAAACAAACTGATTCCTGTAAATGAATGTAAAACTAAATGTATATTGCAGCACAGGGTGAAGTCATTTACGATGATTTGAGACAACTATAATGTAAATTTAATATAAAACAATGTAACTGGCGCTCTGTGTCGCAGCAGGATTTTAAACAAGAGCTGTTGCTGGGCGCCGAATGGCACAACGGGTGTGTGTACACTCCAAAAGAAAATTTGTTCGGATTTTAAAGACGTGGCACTGCACTTTTCGTCAAGTGTGCGACCCCCTTTAAAGTGCTGTTTTCTTTCGAGCCTAAGAACTCCCATACAGGCGAGCTTACTTTTTTTGGGTGTGGACAGAGTGTTTCACTCTCTTGCTCAGACAACAGACGACTTCTCAGAGTAGCTGCGCGGCCCAGGCTGTGTCTTCTTTGATAGGTGTCAGCCGCAGCCAGTCCAATACAGCCACCTGAGGAGGTCATCCAGGTACTCGCACTGGAGTATTTACATGTCATGTTATCATAACAGTCCAATTCATTTTAAACATTGTGGTTATCATCAATACCGGTATATTGCCACACTCTAAATTAACATGGTGTCGATATTTCATCAATATCGATATCGGTATATTGCGACCGGTATATATACCCCTACTTTGAACGGTTACTTCGTATTGCGTAGCTAATACAGTGGGGGATCTCCTTTCATCGAGAATATTGAAGCTTATTATTTAAAAGGCAGTGCAGCTTTACAACAAACACCAACCAAGCTACTAATTAGCCCATTGGCTGTGCAGAGGCAACTGCACATCCTGTGGAGAGGCATCTCAGACTCTTGAACCAATCAGGCAGCTAGGCGCCAAGCATGTCAGAGCCTGACAGATTGGGCGTGGCTTAAGCTATAAAACCTGCTCCATTTCACCATAGCACAGATTTAATCTCCTGCAACTTTTCACGTCTCTTTCTCCTCTAGCAAAGACGGATGGCGGCACCAGGCCCATCTTGGGCCTCAGACATCTGAACAGAGCCCTCATGAGACGGCCATTCAGAATGTTAACTACCAAACAAATCCTTGTGCAAGTTTGCCCAGGGGATTGGTTTTTCTCAGTGGATCTGAAATATGCCTTCTTTCATATACAGATAATGTAGCCTGGCTGCGCCCTCCTACGCACTTCCGCTCAATTTCATTTTACTTCAGTAACTACGTCTGGGATCGCTCCATATCCTTAGGTTTCCAGAAATAATTTTTTTGTAGGACCAATCAGCGAATAGAGGGAGTGGCTGAGAAAGATGACGTTGATGTAAGCGCGTCAGTTTGAGTTCAGTAATGGCAGCCGAGAAAGACGTGAGAAAAGCTATTTGGTCCGTTGTTGGAAAAGAAACTGCAGAATATACAGAATTTAAAGCCCGATTGTTATCGTCTCACCTCTTGTTGCACAACTGAGGACCAAGTGAAGGAGGCAGAAAGTTTGGAAGTTTGTGCTGGTCAGCTCGTGCACGATGACCGTGACATTTTGGACGGACGGTTTAGCCTGGTGTTCGCGGTGTTCGGAAGCCCCGAGTCCTGGCTGCTAAACTATTGTTGAAGATCCGCTCAGGAGTCATATGTCAGTCGCTCAGATTCCCAACAGTAAATTTACTGATTCTTGTGATGAATAGAACATTTTGAGCCCCTTTGTGCACTCGTGCAGGAGGTTGGTGTGTCAGTTTTACATGTTGTAAATCATACAAATTGGTTGTGATTTTTTTTAAAATAATTGTCATAAATAAAAATGTGAAAAAAACATACTTTGAAGATATTTGATTTTCAGTTTTAGATGGCAATGGTTGATTTGTTTTACTAAAAAAAACTAAATGCCACATAAAAATGTACAAACACATACTTTGAAGACCATAATTAAGGTAATTAAGAAACAATAAGAAATAATATGAAAAATTGTTGTTTATTACACATCTGCAGATAGAGACAAGACTGATCATTCACTGTAGCTGCTACAGCATTTGCGGCAGATCAGAAAACGACCACAGCGCCGTATTTGTAATGATTAGACACAGCTTCCACCGTTTTAATGAATATATCACTGTCCTTCGTGTCAAATATACATTTCGAATTAATAATTGTTCCTAGATTAACAAAACCTGCGGCGCTCGTTGACTGAAATCCTATTGTAAACATAATCCTCTGATCATTCGGACTTGTTTCCATTTTGGCGCGTGACATACGTCACTCACGACACCCCGTTAGCGATTGGCTATGGCAGATCGTGAGTGACTTTGGGCAGATCCAATAGATTTGAACTTTAATAGTGAACCCGCCTACAAGGAAGGAAACGTTTCTCAATGGAGAGAATGGAAATGAAATGAACTAGAGTCTGGTTGAACCAGGCTACAGATAATGCCCCCTCACAGGCCATTCTTGATATTCACCTTCAAGGGGCAGGCTTATCAATAGACGGCCCTACCGTTCGGTCTGTCGCAGGCTTATCAATACACGGCCCTACCGTTCGGTCTGTCCCTAGAATCCCGTACATTTGCAAAGTGCATGGACGCAGCGCTTTCTCCTCTGAGAAAACGGGGAGTGAACGTGCTGAACTATCTTGACGACTGGCTCATCCTGGCTCAGTGGAAAACCGATTTATTGACACACAGATCCTGGCTCCTCAGCCATTTGGAATGCCTCGGGCTCAGGATAAATTTGTCCAAGAGCAAACTGTCACCCAGCCAGAATGTAATCTTTCTGGGCACAGTTATAGACTCGACGCAAATGAGAGCTCGAGATAGCGATCAAATGAGAACGTACTTGGTTACTGATGAAACCTCAGTTTCCTAAGAGAAGGGAACAAGTATTGCGTAGCCTGCCGCTCTATTGCAATCTGTCAGGTGCTTTCGCTTCAGTCGATTTAACCTGTGCTATGGTGAAATGGAGCGGGCTTTATAGCTTAAAGGGTAACTAAACCCCTGATCAAAGCCTGACTCCACCCACTGGCAATATTTGAAAAATGCTGAAAAAGTGGGCCGACCCCAGCGGAGATAGAGGGGACAAAATAGATGCAAAAAGACTCTACTCCAACTCCTGACTGGTTTTGACGAAACAAGCTGGTTTTTATACTGCCAAAGGGTATAGCTCGTACCAAGAGCGTGGTGAGCTGAAACCTGCATACGTCACGAAGTGCAGAACATCCAATATGAAACTTCAACTGCAGTAGCCACTGTTCAACCTGAAGAGGGCAGCACTAAGACGAAGAATTTTTACACCATACATTGTAGAAATAAAACACTTTATACACAAATGTCAAAAAAGTTACTTGAATCAATGACTGCTATTAATACAGATCCAGTATAAGAAATGGACAGAGCATTCTCATTGGAACTCCATTGAGACGATTGAAGCCCGTTTTTTTGCGATTTTTTTAGCACTTCCGTCCCTGACGCGCAGACTCAAACAGAGCTTGACGACGTACAGGTAGATGTGACGTGAGCGACCCGTCTGTCTTCTAGTGCTGTGGCATGAGAAATCTGAATCATTCCCTTCCCAAACATACAGAGGCGGAGAGTGTGAGTAGGAGCTGTCCATGAGCTAGGAGGAGGAGGAGACACTTTTGCTAGGTATTCTGATTAATTATTTTGTCATTTTGCCTTCACGTTTCCCCGATTGCCTGCGAACTTCTTCTCCTGTCCATACGGTAATCTCTACTGTGCGACAGAGAGTCCCGTGGGTATGACGCAATCGTTAGCTTACTTTCACAAAAACTGCTTCTACAGGGCCATAACATATGTTACAAGGTAATGGAGCATTTTACACATTGTCGTGTTTCTTTACAAATAAATAAAGGTCAAATGGTGCCTTCAACCGCCTCAGATGTAAAGTTATTTGCCGTCAAAGTGACGCCAAAATGAATGAGAGTCAATGGGAATGCTAACGCAAGTGAAGTTCTGCTACAAGATGGCAGCTTCAAGGCTTCAACTTCCGGTCGATGGATTACCCCCTTGATTCTTACAGATCATTAACTAAAAAAGTTGGTTTAGGGTTTAGTTACTCTTTAAGCCACGCCCATTCTGGTGGACTCTGATGTGCTTGACGCCTAGCTGCCTGATTGCTTCCCGCGTCTGAGCTGCCTTGCCACAGGATGTGCAGTAGCCTCAGCACACCCAAATGTGCGAGCTAGTAGCTCGGTTGGTATTTGCTGTGCAGCTGCAGTGCGTTTTAAATTATAAGCTTCAATATTTTCAAGGAAAGGAGTTTTCTCACTGCATATTAGCTTTTGTAGGGTTTTTTTTTTTTGTACTATTTCTGGGTCTACAATCCCTTTAAAGGGGTCATGAATTGTGAAATGTAAATGTTTCAACTATGTAACAAGATATAACTACCAAGGTGTCACATACAGGAGTATTCTTGGTATTTGATGTGTAGGTGTGTCTTCTGATTCAGGATTATTTGGGGATGTTGAAAACTATTTTAATATGCAAAAACTGTTACCCAATCACAACAGTGGGCATTTTTTTCCAAGTCTTGAATGCTGCACACCTATAAAAACAGACTGTTTCAAAGAGAGGTCAAAAACAGGATAGAAAATAGACTAATTCTATTAGAATGTTTTTATTTTTTTATGTATGTAAAAATCTTGCCATCATTACAAGTGGAGCTAAAAGAACATTATAAATAAATAAATAAAGTGGTTTCTCCTGACTGCTTTTGGTTCATGATTCAGAATACAACATGGAAAATTTAAACTTTACAAACATTACAAACTTTATTAAATTGTTCATTGCCATTCACAACAGACTTGTTTACCACCATGTACCACTCATTTTGTGATGACACAGACTGGCTGCCTTTTCAGTAGTCACAATCTCGCATGCTCTTGGCAGGGACACACAGATTTACCGTTCAATGGGCTTTTCTAAAACAGAAAAGAGAGAGCAGACTGGCTTAAAGTATTTACAGTAACATACTGATTTAAAGAAGCTCTTTATTGTTGTTTCATCTGCCGAATATGAATTATTTTGAACTCCATAAACCCCACGCCCCCGTTTCAATGAAAAAAGATATGTTTATCTCTTTTATGTACTATATTGTTTCACACCCAGGTGGCCTGTGTTGAGATTTAATTCCCTGTTGTAAAATGCTTGCCCGAGCAGAGGCACATGAGGGATCAGAATTTCCTGTCTTGGATGATATGGATATTCTCCACACGCACACAAAGTACTTCTCTAACCAGACATCCGCACACTAAATAGATCAATCATTTGCATTTCCCATCTCTCATGCTAACGTTGCCCCATTTATCATGTTAGACAACTTTATAGATGGGCTTTTCTTTCACAAGGTAATATTAATCAATAGAAAGTAAAATATGAAAAGGAGGAAATCAAAATAATGTAAATATGAGAATACTTCTGATCTGAGCAGACTAGTGCAACTTGAGAGTACATATCACATGCAAATGCAGTGTGAGAGCAAGCAAAAACAACCACTGCAAAGACACAATTCTCATATTCAGCAGTTTTGGAAGGTGATCACATTCATAGCCCCTTCTGTTGGAATATAGGCAGTAGGCCTACATGTACAGTAGCTTATTTGAAAAATAATGATATACAAGTGATAAAGTGTTCAGCTAACAGCAATAACTTGCATGTTATCTTTCTAAACCATGCATTTATATATAGTAGATGGAATGAAAGATATCAGAAATGAAGAGTTCAGATGCAAAAGCCTCTAAGTGCCATTTGAAATTTTCTTCTAGAATGATCATTTTTATCAAACTTGTATATTTAAGTTCAGTAATTTCACTTAAATTGCAATGAAGATTACCTATTAATTGTCATTTAAGTGAAATTGCTGAACTTAAATATACAAGCTTATAAAAATGATCATTCTAGAAGAAAATTTCAAATGGCACTTAGAGGCTTTTGCACCTGAACTCTTCAAATACATTTATTGATGCCCAGCAAGAAATAAAGTTCTTTGGCGTAGGCCCCGTCCATAGCTCACAATCAGAGGGTCCAGACTCTGCATTCCCTGCCTGAAGACAAAGTTGACCCCTCAAAATAGGTGGAAGATAATTCCCACGCCCAAAGAACGGTAAAGAGAAGAATGCCCACCAGTCGTGTATCCCTTAGAGCCTCAAATAGAAAGAAAAGAGAGTTAATAATAGGCATGAACATGAAATGTGGAAAGCCTTGTAGCCAATAACTAATTAGTAAGAGGCGACTTCATAGTGAGCTTGAAAGGTACTATGGGAAGACGGGACTGCATTTATGTTCTGCTGCTGTATGTACATTAAGCATTTATCCATGCTGACGCTTTCATCCAGAGCGACTTATGTTTTGAGACGCACGTATGTCTGATCAAAGCCAGTTTCCCTGTGAATGGAGGGAAGCAAGTGTTGTGGAATAGGGACATGAACCGAGAATGAGGCTAACTTAGGGACAGGTCGTAGGACATAGGGACAGGTCAGACCACAGAGACACAGCCGGGATGGACCACACAGAACAAGCCACATTGGGCCAGGCCTCATTGGACAAGGCCTCATTGGACCACACAGATACAAAGGCCACGATGGACCACACAGAACAGAGCCACATTGTACCACATTGTACCGGTCTTCCGACTGAATTACCTATGTTCATTTCGTCAGTCTTCCAGCCTCCCGGTGATAAGACTATCCTTATGCATACAGAACTATTTTAGAACGTTTTGAATTTCCCGTGAATCAGCCACACTTGGAAGAACCAAAGAGGTCCGCCTCGCACTTCTCGGACGCCGTAAGAAGAATAAATTTATTAAACAAAATTATAAAACAGAATTACAAATGTATAACATTATACATTTATACAGTGCATTTATGTTTATTTAATTGTCTGCTTGTATTATTGAATAATATTTCTTTATACTAGCTCAAAAAGTTAAATCATATATATATATACTGTATATATGAAGAGTTCAGATGCAAAAGCCTCTAAGTGCCATCTGAGATTTTCTTTTTTCTGAGATTTTTATCAAGCTTGTATATTTAAGTTCAGTAATTTCACTTAAATGACAACTTTTCAGTGGCATTTGGTTAATATAAATCATAATTAGCTCTACAGCATGATACACAGTCATTGTTATTCAAAGAAAGGCATCTGTTAGAATGCAACAATCTTATAATAGACAACAGACAAGACAACTCGACTGTCTCTAGGCGTGCATTATTCATTTGTCTTGTCTGTTTTATTCCAGTCTGAAAAGCTGTCTGATTCTTGACATTGAAATGTGTTGTAACATTTATCAACATGTCTGAAGGTTTGATTTTCAGGACTTTTGTTGTTCCTCCACAAGGTTGGTGATATTAAGTAGAAGGGGCATGTGAGCTGTGACCCTCTGAAGGATGTTGTCATATATAACCACAGTGCACAACTGCTGACTTATACTGGGTTCAACGAATCACAACTCAACGTAATACATGTGTGTGGTTAATACTGTCACCTTAATACTGTCATGTTTCCAACTAGGAACAAGCAGTGAGGTTGTGTGCAATAATGCAAATAGACACCAAATACACAACATGCTTAAAATACATTGGCCCTCATTTATCATTCTTGCATAGAAACGGGCGTATATGTTGGCGTAAGTTTCTGCTTACACTCCTCTCACCGCCTGATTTACAAAGGTGTGCGTACCTTTGAAATCCAGGTTTAAGCAATGCCTGCCCTTGATAAAACCCGCGGGCTAAAACCATCGTCATTAGAATAACACGCCCCTTTATATTCAAGTCTCTGCCTCCCCCACGCCTTCATTTTACGTCATGGACACACGGAAGACAGCAAAGAAGAGAAACTTCTCTGACGTGGAGCCGAAATGACAATGCATTATTTTACAGCATGTCATTAGCATTCAATTTCGAATTACGTCACATGTATTGTGGTGTACAATAATGATGATGATGACGATGTGATGTGGAGTACCATTCATTCACATTAATAATTGCATGACAATTTGTTATTCTTATTCTTGTTATTATGATTTGTATTATTAATGACGTTTATTGTTATTTAGAAGAATGCCATTATTATTATTTGTATTATTGTTATTATGTAAAAGAAGAAGAATATATATTTTTTTTATTTTGTCGGTCTGAATGATTTTTTGGTCATTGAAAGCCTTTCATTACCGAACCCAGTCTGTGCAGCTCGCAACTGAAGGAATACATATGCTTACAAATCAAATGCTTTGGTAAAGTCACACAAAATAAACATTGTCCATGTCCAAGTCCATGCACAAAAATAAACACTAAAGTTTATAATTACTATGTTGTTGTTGTTGTTTTTTTCTTTTCTTTTTTACAGTGGGTCATAAAATCATATCCTTTAGTTTGTCAGTGCGTTTTGTGGTGTTAGGATTTTTTTTCTGCGCATTTCTGCACTAACTCAAAACGTGCGTACACCACCTCCTGAGCTGGCGTAGGATTTGAGCGTGCCGTACGCCAACATCCATATTGGTAAATTTCAAAGTCACCGTGGTTTTGGGTGTACTACAGGTGTACGCTGGAAATTTGGTGTACGCACTTTCAATAAATGACGGCCAATATGTTTGTACCAACACACACCTTTCGAAGAAAAGGTTCTAGAGAACCATAAATGATTCTTTCAGACACTTCATTTATATAACATTTTAGGGGTTCCCATTATGGAATCATTGATGGATATAGTTTGAATACTGTTTTATGACTTTAACAGTTCTTAAACACATTTTATCACTAGAAAAAAACAAAAAAACAGTAAACATGAACATATTGTGCAATCATATAATATAGAGCATTTTTTTTTAAACTTGAGTCAATAACCATATGGTTCTCTAGAACGCCATTAAACTTTTTTTTTTTCTAAGATTGCACAAAATAATAGAAAAATCACAGTTATCAAACAGTTACCAATTTCTACTACATTTATTTTGGGAATAGTCACCACCATTCCTATTATATTGTACTTGTGTTTTTCTTATGTGTCTGCGGTTCCCCAAAGGCAACAGCTGTTACAACCCAATGATCAATTGTAAGGCAAAGCAAGAAACAATTCCCTGTCTCAGCAGCATTACATATGATGCTCTGTCAATTTCTGTGAGCATGGACTATATTTTCCCTTATCTTTGAGGAAAATAAACCAGCAGGAATATATTGTGGGTTTGGCTTGTCATCAAAGTATTCACTGTTGTGTCCAATTTAACATCATATTAGGAACAAAACAATATTACATTTTTACTTAAGTCAATAAGACAGATTAGATCAACTCTATGCAGTTTGTATTACAAAGTTTAATGTTAACATTAAGGTAAGCCATAAAGGTTAAAGTTAGGGCAGCCTTTTGGCATAACAAAAATAGCATATTCATCCATGCCTATCTGCTCGGTTCTGTAACAAAGAAATATCAGATGTTTTGAGAGACTGCTTTTGCTGACAAACAGAAGTTTCAACTTCTTTCAACTTATGTTAAAAAGCATATTTTCAGCTTTGGAAACAGTTCCATTTCAATGGTTGATACTAAGAATGCTGTCAGGAATCAGACAGCGTTTGTTTGCGAACAGTGGTGCTTGCATTTACATATGATAAGAATGTGTCCATGTGGATGTGTGTCTGTTTTCGTGTGTGAGTCTGGACTTGTGTGAGAGTGCACTGAGTATACAGCTGTGCAGCTGTATACCCAGCCCATTCTCACTCCCAAGGCGTCACCTAAATGCTTGGGAAGCATTTGGACATGCTTCAATATCTGACGCTTTAGGCGCCCTTTAGCGTCAGTTGGATGACGCCCTAGGATCGTGTGTACCCTACCCCCACCCCACACCTAAACCTAACCGCGTCCTCTAACTGACGCTTTCCTTTAGCGTCAGTTAGATGACGCCGTAGGATCGCGTCATGTAAGTGACGCTAAAGGGCGCCTAAAACGTCAAATATTGAAGCATGGTCAAAGGTGACGCCTTGGGGTGAGAATGCGTTGGTATACCAAAATCCCACAATGGCAAATATACACTGCAGTCATCATGTTTACTCAATGAATGGAAACATATGGATAAATAAATGCATAAGTACAAAAATATACATTACAGTTTGGATGTCCTCCATTTTGAATTTGTCTCAGTAAGCTCTAGATTTCTATGGTTAATGAGCAGTAATGACAGGGGTAGAGAAGTTTTTTTTTCTTCTTATCTTCAAGTTTTAAAGGGTTTTTTTAATGTACAAATTCTAAAGATGAGATATTACATTACACATTCTTAATGATGATGTTGATTATTATTATCATTGTTATTTCCTATTTACTTTATTATTTTATTGCATTTGATAAAAGTGTACCACAATATTTCCAACTCAGTTTTTGCTGTCACATTGTGTGCTCTGTTTTGCATATGTTCACTCATTTATTCCAATGGTTCTTGTAGTCACACCTGTTTCTATTCTAGTTAAATATCTCTGTGCCTTATGTTGATATATACCATTAGTTTCCTCAGTTCCTTTGTCCAATATTGTTTACTTTTCAATGATATGTAGATGGTTATTTCACCTATGATCTCCTGATGTTTCTGTGTGGATTATAATAAACACTGATTGTTGTTCGTACTCCTTCATATACAGTACATTCTCCACAACACCATGTTACACTTATAACAAAACAATGACATTATTGCTACTACTACAACAAGATAAAATGATGACATTGTAAAACTTTTAGCTAACACAAATAATAGTAAACTTAATAATACTAATCTAAAAATACTAAAAATATCTTATTTTAGTTCATTAAACTTGCTGAAAGTATCGCACAATGCTGTCATTTCAGTAGCTATCTTGCAACAACAATAATGTATTATTATTATCATCATCATTGTTATTACTACTACTTCTACTACAACAACTACTTCAATATACATATGTCGGCATTCATTCTGTAAATTATTTTGTATTTTGGATGTCATTAAAACACAGCAATGAATTTCTGGAGATCTTTATTACTTATATCTATCTTTATTTTGAATATTTGTTTTGCAGAATACCATTAGACCATACTGCTTTTTATCTATTTATCATGCTAATCAGTCTTAAACATCCATAGTTATTCTTCATAAGATGTTTACAAATTGCCCCAAGAAAAAAAAAAAAAAAAGTGTCCTCAAGTTGCCTTTTGCCACAGCAGTTTGTTCTGAGAGGGAGTGTTGAAGTGCACACTGGTACATTTTTAAATTCCTCTTCCAACCTTCTTATAGATAATGAGCCAGATGACTTTCATTGGCTGTCTTTACAATGCTTGCAAATTTGTTAATTACACTGCCTTCATCGCTTCCGTTTTCCAAATCAATGAGGTGGAAACAGAAACAGTCTCTGCAAGGCTTTATGCTCTTCAAATATGTCTAGGATTGGATCAGAGAAATGTCAAGTGTGCGGGTTTGTAGAAGGAGGAAATTGGAAAATTCCAGACACAGTTCTTCAGTTATTTACATATTTGACTTGGTGGCTAAAAACTGCCTGCTTTGTATGGTCCTATTAGCAAGACCGGTTGCTAACATTGCTAGGCCGGTGTTAATGTGTTGTTTGGAAGCTCAATGGAGGATGTAAGTCAAGAGACATTAGTGAAGGTGAGATAAGCTGTATAACCCAAAGACACATTGTAACGTCATCTGTAATTCTGGCTGTGCTTCATTTATTGATTACCCAATGGTTTTTGATGAGTAAGCCAATGTCAATGCTTAGATATATCCCTCAATGTTTGTTCTAGCTTGTGCCAGGAAATGGAAAATGATAAAAGGTGATAACAGGTACACATTATACTTAAGGCAATGTATCGGAAAACACAACATTAAACATATTTTAAAGATGTCAATACATTGATGTATATTTAAAAATGAACATGAATACTTAAAAGTGACCCTGAGAGATCATAGTCACAGATAGAGGGCTTAGATGAAAGACAAGAGAGTTGAACCCCCCTATATAATCACAATTAGCTTTCATCAGAATGATTTGCATCTAGAATTTCTTGAATGTATTTATTCAATCAGAAAAAAAAAATATTTAACTACTGTAAAAACAATAATATTGTAAAACATTATTATTATTATTATTATTATTATTGAAATAACTGTTTTATATTTTAATAGATTACAAAATGTAATATATTCCTTTGATGACACAGCTGAATATTCGGCAGCCATTGCTTCAGTCTTGTTATAGTTTAGATGGTTGTGTGTGTATATATACACCATAACGATTTTAATAAATTCTGAACAATCTGTTGACTACCTTTGCAACTACATGTCAACTAACTCTGAGTAGAGAATTAGTAGACTGTCTGCTTAATATATGCTAACTCTTTATTGTGATGCTCCCCCAACAGACAGTCTACTGACTATAACTTTGCAACTTGTCAACTTATTCTTAACCTATAATTTTACTAATACTCTATAACAATGTTACTTCAAGTCAACATAAAGTTAAAAGCCACAAGTTTTTTTTTTATTTATTTTTTTTTCTTATTCATTTTAACTCATCCGTCACCACTGCATGGCTTCATTTGGAATGTGTTTTGAGGCAACACTTAATAATTGTTTCAGGGAGCAAGGAGACAGCTCAATTCATTCAATTGCGGTCTGAAAATGACCAGCGTAAGACAACGACCTATTTGTAATATTTGCACTAGTCTGTCTGACTTGTGTAGCCATTATAAATATGCAATGGGGTTTCAATTGTATGTGTTTTTGTTTTGCTGTCATGCAAGGAATGTCTACAGAGGTTTTAACCCAAATTGAGGTATCCAGAAATATGATTTCTATTTTGTGTTTCTATCCTGATGTGTCATAATGTTAAGGTTGCACTAATGTTAAGACTGCAATCCTTTATTAATATTTTTCATAAGTGGTTCCCTCTTGTTTTAATTCTGGAGAAAATGGACCTGCTGGGTAAGGTGACTCCCATGCAGGACAACATATATATATATAAAGACTTTGTTTAAATGTATTGACTAATTATTGTTGTGGTTTGTTAACAGGCATGCTTTATTTGCTCCGCCTTAGGACTGCAAATGTCCTGGGATGGTGAGAGTGTGAGTGGGAAACCCACTGCTGAAACTCCTCATGGATGAGGTGTTGGGACAGAGCCACTCCACCCCGAGTTCATCAGTGTACGACCAAGAAGAGGAGGAGCCAGCAGCACCAGCATCAGCATCAACACACAACAACACACACAGCCTCTGAATTGGGACACAGTAAACCAGCTCTGGCCATGGTCTGGGCTAAGCCACGACAGCACCGGGGCTGAAACATCCTCCCCATGTCCTCCAGTAAAATATATTAATATATATACAGTATATATATATATAATGTCAATAGCCGATTCTGGCTCCAAAGCTGTTTACTCAATTATATCAAATGAATTATCAAGATGGCAGCTGTACTCTTGCACCATTACTTGGCACTAGGAGCAGTAATTGGGAACACCTGGGTGAGCAATTAGGAAATCCTATAAAGGCTACATGGTGCGGCCTTCGAAGGACGAATAGGCTGCATCCTTCGAAGTCCGAGGCCTTTAAAGGATGCAGCCTTCACATGTGCTGTAGCATATGCTTTGGATTAAAATGTTTGCTCAAATAATTCATGTATAGCCAGATAACAGAATACAACTGTTTTGTTGTTGTTGTTTTTTAACTTAACAGATTTTTTTCTATAAATTATTCATGTGTGCATGTGGGCATAAACTGCATAGGTTGCATTTGTCTGCTGCAGTTGCTGCAAAAATATATGTCCATTCCATCCATGGCCTCAATATACGTTTGGTGAGTCATTACATTCATTGGATCAGTTATACAACATATGAGACAATCTCAATAAAATGACACACATGTAGAAGCTCCCGATCATTATATTATTCTCACACCCAGCCTTCTTTATTGCAGGATGTCCTGGAATGGATTCTGAAATGGATATTGAATTCTCTCCCCTGGAGATTTTAGAGGAAAAAAAAGAACATGGCTGAAAAGCGAATCATCTAGAGAAGTGAAAATGCTGTGTAAAACTAGGATTTGTTTGAATTGCCAGAAAACATCACACACAGTACACACTCAAAGACTTTGTGGACCTGCACAAACTAGAGAGGGTCAAAGCTAGCACAACAATTCTCAAGTTAAGGTTCTGTATGTTTGAAGTCTAGAGTACGTCTGGCCACGATCAACTCATAGCATTCAAAATACACCACTAAGTCCATTTGTCAATGTTGTTGTTAACAGAAATGATAGTTTAACATAAAATATCCTGATTTTAATTTTAGATACTTTATTTTAATTCCATGCCCCAGACAGCATGTAAAAAGTGTCATCCAGTCAAACCATAGAGCATAAAGCGTTATGAACCTGAAGTGTTCTCTGAAAGAATTGCTTAAGGTTTTCAGCCTACTGCAGAATAAAACCAATTACACAGAAGCAGACTGGTTTCTGGGTGACAGGCTTTGAACAGTGAATATGAGAAGTGTGTGCATTATGTGCTTGTGTTAAAGTTCAGAATGGGGCCACTTGACTGTATGAAAAGAGGTATGGAAGCGTGATCACAAGAGTGCAGTACATTTCTTTTGTTTTACAAGAGGAAAAGAGCCTAAAAAAGTCAGATGAGAAAATAATTGAATTAAAATAAATAAAACGAAAAAAACTGTAAGGATTATGTTCTGTTTATTGTATTTAGTTTTTACATTTTTTGTCATAATTTCCATGTCTGTGCTTGTTTTATTCTGTTTACCTGTTGTTAATTAATTAACGCATTAGTTCCCTCATTTAGTCTGGTTATTTATTCTCTCTGTCTATTCCAGTTATTTGTCCAATCTCGTCCCGTTGTGTTTTCTCAGTTTATCTCCCACTGTAAAAAAAGTAAGCCAAAAAAATACATATATCTTAGTACTAATTTCCACTAGCTTTTTCTTGTTGACTCAACTTTTGTAAATAAGTTATATGAACTGAAAATACGTTGTATGTGACACACAATAAATAAATAAAAAGAGACGTTTAGTTGAGTCAACTTGACATTATTTGTTTTCTGGAGAGGTGTGACCATTCTGGGGAACACTTTACTTGAAGGGGTGTGCATAAGACTAACATGACACTTTCATAAGCATGACATGATATAAGTTATTAATATGAAGGAAGTTTTATGCATGGTTGTGACAACCAATACCATAACCTGTCAGTGTCTTTGTATGAAAACTTGACATTACAAAGACAAAACAACCTGTCATAAATATGACATAACAGATTAATTATCAAACTTAAGAAAGCACATAGCTTTATTGGTTAACATTACATTAAACTATCAAGTTGCTTTTGACATTGGCTGTCATGACGCCATTATTACTTTTTAATGACAAATTCAATTAGTACCACTGTTGAGGTCACAAAAAATATTCATGGCACAGTTATAATGGCCTCATGATAGCCAATGTCAAAGCCAATCAGATGACAGTTTAACTTCTGTCAAGTTGTCATGACAACGTCACGTCCCTAAGTTCAGTCAGGTTTTCCTTCTGTATATGGAACCATTACCATTTTAGCCTATATGCAATCTATGACATAAATACAAGATGATAACAATGACAGACAAATGTGACTAGATGACTAATGACATGCAGGTGATGGGTGATCAGGTGATGGCTGATCAGGTGGTGAAGATGAGGGATGCTGGGAAGTGTAGTCCACTAAGGTGTGACAACAGCTCAATGACAATAACATTATTCACAGAAATGTATTGTAACAAAACATTGCCGTGTAAATAGTGACAGGAGAAACATAAAATTGCATATCAAATAAATTGCCTAAAAGTGTCAATTTAAGAAAACACAATATAGTATAGGAGATAATGGTGGAAGACTTAACACAAATTAAACGCCCAATAAAATGTCAGTATATGAAGATATAAAATGCCTTGAATCAAAGAGGAATCTTATAGGTTACACGGATGACAGTTTAATTTTATAGCAACCATAAACTATGAGGGGAAGGACGAGCTGACATTTATGGTTGTTTTTACAGGACAATAATCAGGTGATGCGAGCTCAATCAATCAATTGCTTCGAATATATTAGACATGCAAATGGAGGTTAAGAAAGTGTTGTATTCCTATCCTAAGAATTTAAATCAGTGACAATAATGCAAGCAGTAAATAATGTAGAACAAAGAAGACAAAAATGCATGTAAAATACCTTTACAACACAAAAACACTGCTCTTCTGACTCGTATTTCAGTGAACCATAATCCCCAGATGACACCGGCTGAGATGTTGAATTTTGGCATGACCGCAATGTCTACAGAATACACGTTCCTTCACACCTGCATTCTTTATGCTAATCTCCCTTGTCCTTTATCACTCTGTTTTCCCTGATAAACACTGAAATCTTGTTACCGTGACCGGCTGATCCAGTTATTCTCTTTAAAATTCTGTCACATTGTGATGAAGAAATCAAGCGATGTGCATGTTCTCAAATGCAATTTTCACAGTCTTTCTCCTTCACGATAAAGAGTAAAAACCCCAAAATCCTATTAGTATGCAATAAAAAATACTTATATACTTATATATATATATATATCAACAAGTCAATGTTAGCTATAGTCCGGCTCTTGATGTAGGGTTAAATTACACTGAGCTTCTCCTGCTCTTTTCTTCTTGGTTACACATAAGTGGTTGATATGCTTACGTGAATTAGCATGTTTATTGCTTACTGTTGCCTCATTTCTCTCATTTCCATATCGCACACCCTCTAGCCCAGTCTTAAGTTTGGAATTGGGTGTTCATTTTTTTTAAAAGAAACCTCCCCCTCTCTATGGCAGCAATCTTAAAGCTACACTTGTACCATGCTTGAGTAACTTTGACTTAAATTTAACTATGCTAGGCTGCCCTAAGTGTTTCACTTAGCACTTAGCAGAGCCATATCCTCTTTGCTAAAGACATGCTCATCTCATTGTATTAGCCTAATTCATGATATTTGCTGAAATTAGTTTCTTGAGAAGGACAGTTGGGAATTATGGCCCCTGTTAAGACTCATTTTAAGACATTGTCTTTATGCCAGGATTCAGAATCCCTGAATCAGACTGAATAACAATTATTTAAAAAGACAGCATGTGGCATGAGCAGTTTAAATTGATTATTCCAAAGTTAGACTCATTTTAATAATTTCTATAGAGTTATGAACATTTACATTAATATTCATGTGACATTGTCCAGTATTTCATATTTTTATTAAACATTACTGATTATGTAGCTATAAAAATGAAAATGGGATGATATTATTGTAGAGGAGCAATCTTGTCCAGCAGTAAAAAATAAGAATGATAACTAAGGAATCCGGATTTGTTTGCTCCACACGTAATATCTGATCGACGAGTAAGCGAGTGGGCTTCTTTAACATTAGCTGCCGGCGCTATATAAACGCCGACCAAAATAAACGACGCAAACTCGCGAGGCGAGTAAAAGGGTTTGCAGTTTAGAAAAAAATGATTCCAAGTCCAGCGAACAATGTTGCAGAATCGCTGTGATATCTACACTCAAATTGTCATTTAAGTGAAATTACTTGAATATAAGCTTGATAAAAATGACCATTTTAGAAGAAAATTTCAAATGGCACTTAGAGGCTTTTGCATCTGAACTCTTTATATCTAACCAAGTTGTGTTCCAAATTTGAAGTTGATATCACAAAAATTTAAATTCCCATGTGATTTTGTTTAGGCATAATACCAAAAATAGCCACCGGGTGACTTACATTCCATTGAATTCAATTGTATGCATTTTGCCATGACAAATTAATAAACTTCTGTCCAAATACTACTTCTGTCACAAAATATGAAACATTGAGACTCAGATCTTTCAGACAATATGTGTTTTTTCAAGATTAAAAAAGGTTTTGATCATAAATTATGAAACAAAACGATGCCCAAAAGTTGAGGGGCCCATTAAAATAATTTAGAGTACCGTTTCTATGGTAACACAACGTCGTTGAGTTCGTAAGCTTTTAAATGATATATAATTTGTCAACATTAGATCAGGTGAAGAATGGGAATTAATTGCTTTAAACATACAGTGGCAGTAACAGTTAATAGATTAAGGACATGGTCATTTTTTATACCCTTATCAGTGAACGTATCTCAGGAGACACAATTCATAAAATCCAAAATATATCAAATTAAAAAAAAAAATCTTTTGGATATGATTTATTTAAGTCCAGATTATATAAAAAATGAAATTAAGTTATTTTTTTGCTTGGCATTTTCCACTCTTGGCTGTTTAAGTGTTAAAATAAATAAATATAGGCTCATAGAGTTTAACAATCTATATTGCTCTATTTTTTTTTAATTAGAGCATAATTGACATTTTCCCATGTAATTTTTTAAAAGTATCTAGAGGGATACACATCATTAATCTCAATCAATATATTATTAATGAGAGTTCAAAAGCTACTGTTCCATGCGCTGTGTGAAAATATCTTTTTTTGACCGGTTGTGAAAGATGTATGGCAAACATGGCAAGAATTTGGCGATGATTACATTGGAATGTGCACTCGTGTGTGCTACATCTCTATCTTTCCACTTTGTTAGAATTACAGTTCAAGTTGTTAGTGTGAAAAAGAGAGAAAAAGGAGATAATGTCGCAAACAATCAGGGAATGCATGCCCATGGCCCATTTGGGGGAAGAGCATGATGTCCATGCATTCCAGCATGGCGAGAGCAAGCACTGTGAGTTTTTCTCCCACAAAGTACAAGCTCCCACTCGAAGATTGTGGAGCTTGTGAATCAACCTGGCTGAGAAGGCCATGTGGTTACACGATGATGCCAAGCCATGCAGAACAACATCCACGCTGGTGGGGAAAGCGTTTCAATCAGCGGGTCAGGCTGGTGCTACACTGCACACCATGGCAGTGCTACAGCCTACCAGGTGGACCTGCTGAAAGATATAAACACTTGAAGTACTTTTCATGAAGAGGCTTTTTCGAATCTCCATTGGGCCACAGATTTGTCTCTTGGTGCGACCAAAATGACCATGGCCAATCCACGGTTATTAGGGTTGCCACGGAAAGACATTTTTGGCTGAATCTTACAGACATCAAAAACAGGGACAGATTGCTCCTGCATGATTCCCCCTCTCATCTTCTAGGCTGTTTGGCGACTCTTCCCCACCGTACTTAATGGGAGGGGCTGTTGGCCACCCGGCCCCAACCTGGTCTAGCTCCTAATCGGAGGGAAGCTCAGAAGCAGAGAATGGCAAGTCATGCTACCCCTCATAAAGACTGGTGACCAGCTCATCATGCTCAGCAGCCAAAAAGGAGACCAGATCTTAGGATGATGGTCTCTCCAAAGACAAATTCCAGAGGTTTTTGTGCCTAGGACAGTGGAGGTGTGCCCTCGATGAAGACTTTATGAGGCGTAAAAATACACCAATCATCTCCTTCCCGATACCCTCACACCACTGTTCCATCATGTCAACTTCGGTAATGCAGGGGGCAGCAGTTTCCTGGAAAATGTTGAATGTTCTGTCACTTCCTGCTATCTCCATTGGACACAGAATATCTAAGGTATTTGTCACTGGCCGGAGTGGCCTCCTCCACCCCTATTAGGCGTACCACCTCAAGGAGTTACCCAAAGACACCACAAGACCAGACAAAATGGACAGTATTAAACATTGTATTTTATTGAATTGAAATAGGGCAAATCCTAGCTAAAATACACAAGCGGGTCCGACTCTTCCTCATCAGGCTGCTTGGGAAGTTTGCTCAGCGATTCCTCTTCAGGCAGCCAGAAGTGAGCAATGGGGCAGACACAGGTAAGGAATTCACACAGTAGCTATTCTTCGGACAACCAGAGGTGAGTAACGGAGCAGACACAGGTAAGGAGCTCACAGAACGGTTCCTCTTTGGATGGCTAGAGGTAAGTAATAGAGCAGACATTGATAAGGGACTCACTAAATATAATGTATAATTATACACAAAGTATTATGTATAATTTAGATATAAATTATTTAGATATAAATGATATAATGTAATAATATAAATGTTTTTATTGTAATTTGAAGATTTAATCTAACATGAAAGAGGGAATGATTGTTATAATGGTGTGTTCAGTTCATTTGTGTTGTAATAATTGTGTCAGAAGTATAACAGCAAATACAAATCGGTTCTGCATATCGGTTATCGGGCACATAAACATGCCCATAAACGGTTAAAACGGTTAAAAAAAATCAATATCGTTGATCACTAAACTTTAACATCCATTTTTTCACATGCAATAGAATGTCACTCTGTGTGCATCTTACAACAGTTCCTATATGAGCGATTTATAGATTCCCATGACAGAATATCCTAAAGATAGTTAACTTCACATCAGCAACATAAATGCATCTACTAACTATTCAGAGACATCCTGTTGCATTCTACATGTTGTCACTTCTTCTTAAGTATCTCCATCTTTGACTGACTCTGCTTTAACATTAAAGGGAGAACAGTTTCTGTAATTTTAGTGTCTGCATGAGGTAATCGCAGCTGCTAACACTGGAGAGCTCTTGAAACCCCGCCCTCTGAAGCAGCTCATTTACATTTAAAGGGCCAGGCACAAAACGGTGCGTTTTTGCAAACCCTCATAAAGTGACAACTTTAACATGCTATACAAATATATCTGGGGGGTAAAACTGCTAAAACGTAACACACACACACTGGGGACATCAGTGACTTATTTTACATATTGTGTAAATGGCATTTTACCACCCCTTTAAAGCATCATATTCAAAGTGTTGCAGTGTTATTGACTGATTTGAAGTTTATATTCAGCACACTGGATAACTTACAGTAAGGGCACAGACATGGTCCAATTATAAACACCGTAAAGTTGTTAGTGTCCATTACACCAACAGGTGCAATATCCATTGTCGCTAAAGCATTTGGTGGGAGGACATCTGACAAAGTGATAACACTTCAGAGTGAATTTCTTGATAAGCTTGATGGGGACGAAGTGATGGCAGACTGAGGCGTCCTGATTGCTCTGGTGTTAACAAATCATGGAGCAACTCTTAAACTAAGTTTTCCCTCTGGTAAAGGCAGGAATGACTAGTAAATGAAAACTTAGCTTATAGTGCAAGAGATGTGGAACAGGCCTGGAAGATTGTCCATGTCAAGGGAGCAATTGAGAGGATACAAAACATATTCATATATTAAGAACTAGCATGAGTGTGCATATGGTTCCACACACTGACACAATTGTGACTATTTGTGTTGCAGTATCCAATCTCCAGCCAAAGTTGGTGGCATGAATTTACAATGATTTGAATGGTCTGTGCCATTGCCTGAAATAAATGAAAAGGATGATGATTAGTCATTGTTTGTTATAGGGCTGAAATAATCAATTAACACAAAAAAAAAAAAAAACTTTGATTTGAATTTCACTGTTTAAATTAAATCGGTTAATTTGACTTAAAACCAGTAGCGGAGTGGCAATCGGGAGAGTCGGGAGTTTTAGTGTTTCGAGGCTGCGAGGGCCGGTCTGATAAAATTTATTTATTGAAAGTTCGCCATGTGCACTTGGGGCCCAAGCTAAGGGAAGAAAACATTTTTTTTTTTTTTTTTACATTTTCTATGACGTAGCATATTTTCACTAAGTGCCTGTCTTTACAGCAAAAAGACTTGTCTTGAAACAGCTTCAGTGGCGTAGGTTGTTGGGTGTGAAGTGCTTGAAAGCAGCTTTTGATGCACTGAACGCGAGTTCGAATCCGCCTTTTGCCGAACTCTCTCTTCTCCCTTTTACCAACATATATGTAAAGATGTAAAATGTAAAACCTAACATTAAGATCTCTAGCGTTATATTTTGCCAACGAACTAAAATTGAAACCATGATATGGCGTTGCGTCATTATAATAACTGACATTAGAATAGCATCCAGTTTGTGCTGTGTGATTACTTTGCTCACGCGATCATCATGGTCTGGTGTTTTCTCCTAAATAAAAGCTCAAGGGTTTATTTCTTGCAAGGGAAGAAATTGGGACAAAAGTATTTTAATTTTCCTATATTTTAGCGTAATGTAGGTTAAAATATACTTTTGAAATACTAATTTTCATTTACATAGTACATTTATAGGCTAAATAGGTTTTACAGTACATCGTGGGAATAATTATAAATCATTATTACATTATTATAATAAATGTTTGGCATCCTAAAACACCATTGATAATGTAATGCAGACTGAGACTCTCATAACTAAAAAGATGTTTGAGCCCTCTTTATTGTCCTGGTACAAATTAATACTTTTTCTTTGTTCAACCAGCAGTTCATGGGTTGAAGCTCTTAATTGTGATCTCTCAGAGAGCACGAGATTGATGCATTTATCCTTAAAATGTCCAAAATTGTCTTGCGGGGGAGTATGCCCCCAAACCCCCCTAGAGGCACAGAGTCCACCCAACATAGTTTTAGAAATTACTATGGGAAAGAATGACCATTTATGAACTTTACTCCAGCACTGTACAACAAAGTTCCTTTTAAATCAGTAAAACTGCATCACGAAAAAATGCTATCGGCTATTGAAATCGTGCCGGCGACGAGGGCCGGTAGTCTACGAAATTTCCTGGTAGATTTTTTGGTCCCACTCCGCCCCTGCTTAAAACCATATGAAACTGTAGTGCGTGAGCACAGGAAACATATTGCAATTGTAAATTTCAAAAACAAACCAATTTTGCAATTTACACTTTTTATTTCACGCTTAAACTCCTTATTTGTATTAACAATGAACCATATTCTTTTTATATTTAAAATACATTTAAGGATGTTTACTTGTCATTTAGTTTGTCTGACACTGCAGCTTTATATGAATAAGCACCCAATTCTACAAAAGTAATTACAAGAACAACATTTTATTTTAGTGTCTCTTGAAAATTCAAATTAAATTACTGGTAAGCATATGAACACAAGATAGATCTCTTATCAGAAATAGTGAGACCTCAGTGGTAACAATAAAGTGCAGTAAAGGTTATTTGTCACAGGAAGCACAAAACCACTGACCACAAGGTTTTTGTCGAATGCTAACGCAGGTGTAGTGAAACCACTGATATGGACAGTCTTCACTTTCACATTTGATCTTGCGTCCATATTCAGGCTTTTTACAAATGCAGTAAGTGGTCCTCTCATGATTGTTGTCATCGATTTATTCCTCTTTGTTCCTGGATGTTGGTTGTTCCTCCAACTTCCCAGTTATGAGCTCTTTTATGACGTGGTCCTTCATGAACAGTTCCAGCAATATTTTTCAAAACTGCTCATCTATAGAAATCCGCACTATGACAATGCTTGCAGATGGATTGCACTTTATAAACACAACAAAGTCACAATGCTGACAGTTAGTGATGCACACCTGCAGCAGTACTTGGGTATAATATTGATTACCTTCTTTTCAGCTGTAGAGACTGATCCAGACAGAAGTCTTTTTTTTTTTTTTTTTTTTTTGCTGCCTCCTCAACTGGAATATCCCTATGTTTATAAGGGCACTCTAAAACGCCTTTCCCACAACAGTCACAAATGATTATACCATCTGGACTAACTTCTAAAAAGGCATGGGTAGGATCTATCACAAATCCAGAGAGTGCACATTGGAAATTTAGGTGGTTTATTTCATGATGGTTTGAAAATAACTGCCTGCACGCTTCTTCTGTCTCTGTGCCCCATTTAACTGCAGCATTCTTTGAAAATTCATAAACATGGTAACCAGATATATGCCTTACTAAGTTATCAGGTGGTGTGGAGTCCTTCCTCACCAAACAATAATGGGTCTCATTCATGAAACATTCATAAATATACGAGTAAATATGAGAGTGATTTGCACGTGAAGAGACCTTCCCGAAAACTCTTCTCCTGATTCACAAATAATTCGTAAACGTCAGATGTTCATTCTCAATTATACCATAAATCAGACCCATTATATTCGACTGACATCTATATGCATAAAATAACATGAATGCGAATGAAAAAGAAAGATTTCTCGGATGCAGAAATTGAAGTTTTATTATCTGAAGTTTATTCAAAACGGCACATTTTATTTTCAAGCGTACATAGTGGCGTATCATGTCCTAAAAAAGCTTGGCAGCATATTACAGATGCATGGAGTTTCATCTGTTAATCGAACAGTCCCAGAAGAAAATGGTACAACATTAAGCTTGACAGCAAAAATTGAATTAGTTCACTTCGGAATCGTATTCAAACTGGAGAAGGACCGCCATCGATCACCAGATCTGCTATTACTTGCTCTCATTATAAAAGTATGTAATTACTATATAAAATATATATATATTTTTTTTTTCAAAATGCTGTTTAAATATAGCCTGGATGCCAGCCCGAACTCCGTCCACTACTTTTTTTGGTCGGGAAGTTCGGTCTGGACTCGATCCATTGAGTAATTATGATCAGGCAAAAAATGATCGGGCCAATCAGATTGCCAGGGCGGGCTTTATACGATGATGGACAGATGATCTGAAGGGACGTAATCATCACGTTATCAAAGAGCGCTAACTGGTTTTCCTCAGAGATGACTGCAGCTGGAGAATTGAGATGTACAGATTCCACTGTCGCGTCTGTTTTTAAATTAATCGACAGCGCATACATTTTAATAGATAAACAGAAAACTGTAATCAAGGCATTTGTCGATCGGAAAGACATTCGGCAAAAGTTTAACGGTCACTAAGCTAAGAAGATGGGACTTAATGAAAAGCATGTGGTCGTTGTGGTTTCTCCTTTGGTCGCACTCATGAAGGACCAAGTGAAAGAAGCAACACTCATTATTTTACTTCTATAGTAAGTAAGTTCTGTTGTTGACAACTATGCTATGCAAAGTATTTGACTTTCTGCGTTTCTCTGATTGGTTGTAGGTCTGTCCGACTATCCAATTGAGTGCAGAGGTTTTTTTTTTTTTTTTTCCTGGTTCGGTTAAGACACGCCTCATAATCAAAGCCCTACGGAGCGGTCTCAGACTCATATTCTGACCAGCATATGAGTATGACGAAGTCAGGCTAGTTTAAATATGTACCCATTGGTAAATTAAAATGCAGTCTTATTAATGAGCAAAACGTTCGGATGTTAAGCGCATCATTTACGCGTGGCTGGGAGCAGGTGTAGATTTCTTGCGTACCAACTAACGTTTGGAAAATACGAACATTTTAATGAATCCGAAAATTTACGCCAGAACCACTTTACATACGATTTACACACAAATTCGTTCTGCTCGTGTTTCATGAATGAGACCCAATGAGCTTTAAGGGCTGTACACACCGGGGCGAATATCGGCGCGTGTTCTTCGCCAGAGTTTTTCAACGCGTTTTTTTGTGTTCAAACCCAAGCAATTTTTGCTAACGATGAGCCGAGTGAACAAGCCAATTCATTACCTGACATTAGATGTTACTTAATGTAAAACAGAAATAGTTCTATTTTTAAGTTGGAGCCACGTTTGTCAAATAGTTCTTAATGCTCTGACATCAACGAGACCAGCAGCTCTACATTCATCTTGCCTTGCATCTTCCTCGTCTTATTTCTTCCCGGCAGTGTAGACGCTACATTGCTTCTTTGCCTTCTTCGCCATCTTCTTCGCGGTTACATATGTGTGCTCGGCAAGACCGTTTTATGTTTGAGCGCCCCCAAGTTGTGTTTTACTGTAACTTCAGAAGCTTCAGACACGTGAGCAAAAGCGCCAATCTCATTGGTCGGATAGTTTTTGACATGGCGTGTCAAACCAAAAAAATTAACCCCAGGCGTTTTTTTAAGAAATGACGCTTTTACGTGTGGCATTTTTTGTGTCTGTGTGCACACTCACATTGGCTTAGTTGGCACTTTGTTTAGTCACGAGGCGTTAACCGTCGGCGAATATCGCGTGCGAAATTCGTCCCGGTGTGAACAGGCCTTTAGATGCTGTGATCCTCCCCATTCTATGCTGGTACCACAACGGTCTAATGTTTTGATTTCTTGTGGCCATTTCTAAGTTGCTGGCTTGAGGGTGAGAGCACAAATATGATGCATATACTTCATCACATATCTTCGAGATGTCACCTTCACTGTCATCTTGTCTTAAAGTTGACAACAACTTGGGATATTTTTGTTAAAAAAAAAAATCAGGGTCATCTGTTGGTGCAACACTTATGGATGTGAAAAATGCAGCATTTGGTGTGATGACATTCAATTCTTGAAGAGCATCCTGTAGTAGAAGTGGTGATGACCCATATGCTTGGACAGAGTGTATTTCCTTTGTTCTTTTCCCCTTAATCTGGCCATACATTTCGTAAGTGTAGCTGGTATCACCTATAACAAAACATAGCTATTTTAGAAATATCAATAAGATAACATAAAACAAGGAATTTTTTTTTTAAGTAAACACAACTTTTCTTAAGGTAAACACAACACACAACTTTCACTTTCTCAACTTTTTTTTGTCTCTTGCTCTCTGTGAAGCTGTCACTTTTGTCTTTAATGCCATATATGGACACTGGCCATCAATCTGAGATATAATTTATTGAACGTGTCCTCTCAATACATAACCCGACCACTCTTCACTCCCCGAAGCAAGAAGAGAACAGCCTTCCTCTTCAAAATGTCAATCAATCAACTGGTCAGTGCTAAGTTAAACGGTATAAATATGATTAAAGTAAATTTACCTAGAGCACAGGCTGAGCTTGTCATGAATTATTCCATCACTTTGCTGGGTTTCTTAAATGTTCTGCTCATTTTGAGAAGCATTAGCAATACATTTTTCAGCTTACCATAAGCAAACTAGTGAGAAACAAATATCACACCCCAACTGAGCAGCTGAACATTTGCACTGCAGTCAGCTGACTGGTGCGTAAATATATGCATAGCAAATTAAATGACAGTACTCGTCTGCATTTGTGAGGATAATTCCTGACAGGGGGAGAAGGTAGGCGGGTTTCAAAGGAACTCACTGATAGAGACTGAAATACCATTGAATTTATGTATGTAAATGAGGAAGTGAAATAAACTTTATGTGTATTAATGCCAACATTCTAATGCAGTTTATTTTGTCAACCTGGATAAGAAGAACCAATCTGTTTCTGCTTTGAATAGGTAGATTCCATAATCATCTAATCTTAGAATTGTGGAATGTTTTGGAAACAAAAGTCATGGTTTGCAAACATCTCACCATGCCTGAACTGGCCACAAAACTCCAGCAGTGTTTGCTTTGGCGTGTGTATCTCAGAACTGATCACGCCTCTGGGATTCAGTGCTATGCAGACGATGTCCTACCAGGAGACATAAATCAAATACACACAGAATACACACAAGATCAAGCACTGACCTACAACCTTAAACACTGCAAATCTGTGCATCCAGTTATACCCTGAAGGCTGAGTGTCACAAGTATTTTTTTTTTTGAAGTTTTTTTTTATTATTATTTATTTTTTTTATTATACATTCTTTACATGTATTCACTGTATTTTAAAGACCCTTATTGGATTCAAATGTCATCTGGACATTAAATCATGTTTATTATGCCAGGCCACATCAAAGTTGCAACACACTTGCAAATGTTAATGTCAATAATTAATAAATCAAAACATGCAATTTAGTTAATATTTATCCAAATACATGGGCAAATTACAATAAAGGTTCCAGAGTTATGAAAGGTTCTATAGTTGAAAATACAACTGTTTATTGTTAGTTCATGATAGTCCATTAAATAACATTATTGTCACAGGTTGTTATAAATGAAGTTGAAACTGGATTTAAAAAAACAGTTTTCAAAATGTATATTGACAAAACTCAGGGTACTCGGGACACAAAACAGAACAACCTCATAAAAGCCAAAATAACGGACCACTGAACTGATCAAAACAGGGCTTAAATACCCAGTAAACTAATCAAATAAATGAGACAACAGCTTTATATAACAATTAATCAATCAATGACCAAAGTGCATAAAAGGAAACTGAACTAAACATGGAACACGTAACATCTCCCCCCAACTAGGAGGTGTGTCCTCATGCCTACTTAACACAAATAATGTCCAACAGAGGAGATCGAGAGAGGGCTTAGGTGGAGGGCGTAGAGCAGGAAACCAGTACGGGCTGGGCCTGGGTGGAGGCAGATACGGAAGGGACCAGAGTGGAGATGTGGGCTGAAGCAGCCAACCAGGAACAACCAGCAGAACGAACAGCACATAAGCCCAAGGCGGAGTCGAGGGCAAAAGGAGCCAGTAGGACAGCCTCCACATGTGAGACTTTTGGATCTCCAGGATGATATGAAGGTGGAGACATGAGACTGGAAAGACTGGGCGACAATGAAGGTATTGGAGGGCATGAAGGAGGCGCAGAAATGAGTCAGCTACGGCTCAGGAGCTTGTTCAAAACCCTGCCGCGCCACAGAGCGCCATTTGGATAGTTTTATATTCAATTTACATTTATTTGTCTGAAATCGTCGTTAATGTACATGGCTTCACCCTGTGCGCTTTTCACATGGGTTAGCAAAACGCTAGCTAAATAAATACTATTGTATTTTGTGACATAGCTGCCTATACAACAGATAACGTTACAACAAAATAACAGACTTAACGTGATAGACACTCTTACTCGATTAATGTTCAAACATAAGCTATTATTCTATCAACATAAAACAAATAAATAATAAATCAAGTTAAAACCCACACATCGTACGACTCTTCTACCAGGAGTTGATTCAAAATTGAGCTTGCGCAATTCGAATGTGCACGTCCTGTGTGCTATACCTGGAGTTGTCCTAGGCGTGGCGTCCGGTCCGCTGCGCTTCTCGTCCGGTGTGCGACCCCCTTAAGTGTCTTGCTTAGGGACACATTGGTGTCTCACAGTGGATTCGAACCTGGGTCTCTCACACCAAAGGCATGTGTCTTATCCACTGTGCCATCACCACCCTGTCACTTTAGCACAAGTTCTGCCGGCAAGACTCAATTGCTACGTCACTTATTACTTTCTCATCTATCCAATCGTGTTCTAATACTTGTGGTATAAAAGAGGTATGTCTGAGTTTGCAAATGCTTACGCTTCCTTTCACCTCCATCCTCCCCACCACCACCATGATGGTTCTTCCCCTTCAACCTCCCACACCACCACACCACCACAAGGACGGTCCCTTTCCTTACCTCACAGGGGGTCGGTTGTGCCTTTGTCTTCACATGGGAAATGCAGAGTCTGGACCCTCGGACTGCAAGTTATGGACGGGGCCTATGCCATGAATTTTTATATCATAATATTTTTTTGATGGGCTGTTAATAAATGGTTAATTGTCACAATATTATTCTCCTGAGTCTTTCTGGTAGAACCAAGTCTATGAGTTGGCCCCCCTCAGAGGCCAAACCAACACTTCCAGAACTCTGTACTCCAGAATTCCCAGAAGTAGAACAATCAGGGAAACCATGTACAGATGCAGTACAGCCACGTCTGCAATTTCATATGAGCTCCAGGCCCCCGAACTCACTTCCCTGGAACTAAGCCTGTGCCTCAACAGGATGTCTGCTCCCTGAATGGTGCGCAGGAATGTAGAGCCTGAGCCATCATCACTAGGTGATTAAGTGCCAGGTGAGATGGTGACCCATCCACGGGCCCTGAGCGTAACATCCTCAATCGCTCCCCAGCCTGTGAGGGAAGCATCCGTTGTAAGCGTTAAGTAACGAACAATAAGCTCCCAGCACATGACCCTGGGACAGGAATCAAGACTTCTTCCACTTAACAAGGCCACATAAGCATCGCCGCATGTCCCTGATCATGAGAAAGGGGTGCTCCTCAGGGAAACCCCTTTGGTCTTGAGCCACAACTGAAAAGGTCTCATGTATAATAGGTCAAAAGGTATCACGGTGGGCACTGCTGCCATCAGGAACTTCCTGTGCTATGGAAAGATGGATAGGTGGATAAAAAATCCCCCAAAACCCTGGCACCCAAGACCCAAACTGTATTTGATAACCCTATTCTATCATCTGCAGGACTGAACGAGAAATATTTGGCAGTAGCTTCCACGCTGTAAAGAATTCTACTAGAGGTACCAATCTCTCAAGATTTGCTTCTGGGTAGGAAGTTCATCAGGTTTGACACTTCCCCCGCACTTTTAGAAAAAGGTAATTCTGTCCCCAGCATTTTTTTTTTTTTTTACACAGCGCCAGTATTTCCACCTGTGTCTCTGATTTGTTACTTAGACTTGAGTGAACTAACATCCAAGCATGTCTGCCATGAGTTTCAAAACTCTTGTTGCTCTTGCAATTTTTTTGTTAATTTAGTCACTTTGCTGTTTGGCCCCAGAAAAAAAAAAAAGCAATAAGAAAAAGCACCCCAGAAAAAAGCAGAGGATGATTACATCAATTCAAAACACACACTGTAAGTATAATCTGTTACAGTATGTCATGATGACATGATTCACGCGTAATTTTCCTTGTTATGATTTAACCTACTGTAACACAGTTAGATGTGTAAGACGACAGAACCTGAATGGACCTCGTCACATCGCGCCGGATGCCAAGTGTGTGTTAAATGCTCTCCTAATTGTCGCTTTGGATAAATTGTCTGTTAAATGAGACATAACAAATTATTCCCAGCAGGCACACAAAATCATAAGACGATGATATTTGATTAAATTTTGGATGCGACGTCGGGTGACCAAAATTTAATGTAAATTGACATCGAATGTCAATGTTAAATTTATGTCCTATCCCGAATACATTGATTTAGGTTTTATTGATAAATATATTATTATAAAATGTCTGTTGTATAAAGTTACTGAAGTAGATGTAATCTGGATACTTATTGAACACTTTTTGTCCAAATTTTAAGAAGATAAAAGTTATTATTCAAGTGTAACTGAAATATTGTAAATATCATAAAATATCTTTATTTTATATAAATAAAGTATAGATGTCCACAGTTGTCTGAAAGTCCCAAGTCCTGCAGTATATTTTTAGTATTTTGAGTATGATTTAACAAAGCTTTCTGTAATCCCCAAGTCCAGCAGTGTTTTTTTTTTTTAATATGATTTAACAAAAATAGGTTGCTGTAAGGTAAGCTATCATGGCATGTTCTCAAAATTGGCTCTAGGGTGCTGTAAAATGAAAATTGCTATTCCATCTAGAATTTATTATTATGAACACCTTTCAATCCCTCCAGAAAAAAAAAAAAAAACGTGATTATGTGATCACATGATTCAATACATAATCAGCCACAGTCTGCATATTTATGCAGGGCATTTTTTTTTTCTTTAGGAGAAATTAGAAGAAAGTTGCTAAAGAAAAATGTTGTGTTTACCTCACACAAGAGAAGCCATTTCCCCCTGTCATCACACTGTCAAAAAATCTACAGGCTCTCAAGACTGGTCAAGGTGTTATTCAAGCGACCAATTTAGTGCCCTGTATATGGCGAACTGGCAGGGAACAACCAAACTGACTGCTCTGAGCTCTGCTCTTTCCGGAGATAAGGGGTTGCCTTTGACTCTAACTCACTGGAGACCTTTGCGCCCAGAAGCACACGAGATGATGGGGTTGGCAGAATGGCCCCTGAGGGCACCGAAGGGAGATGGGCACCGTATAATGAGGTGTTATTCATTTCCCCCCAGGAATTTCCCCATTTATTTCCTCAGAATTAAATGCAGCCAAAGATCAAACAGACAAGTCAACACGGTCTGGATGAAAGGCTCAATAGTTTAGTAATACCGACATCTAACTCCATAGTTGGGTACATATTTAATTTTCTCAAAAATTAAATGCAGCCAAATATCAACCAGACAAGTAAACAAGGTCTGGACAAAAGGTGGAATACTATATTAATACAGAAATCTAACTAATCAGATATCAAATAAGTACATATTTAATTTTCACAAAAATGAAATGCAGCCAAATATCAACCAGACAAATAGAAACGGTCTAGATGAAAGCCTAAATGTAGTGTATTAATAAACACATCAACTCAAGATATTTAACATTTAATTTCCTCACAATTAAATGCAGCCAGAAATCAGCTCATATATAGAACTTGGTCTGGATGAAAGGTTGAATATATTATTTTCGTACATACACTTTCAAAGCCAGACAAATATTTAATTCAATTTCTCAAAATTAATTTTAATTTTAAATACTCTTATTGAAGAGATTCAGAGAAATAATCTATGTGCTGCCTCTGCAAACGTACAATCTGAACCATTAGATTCTTATTGCAGATACAGACCATAATCTATGTCACGGCAAACGCAATATCTAAGCCACTATACATTTACGCAGCCCTGTAATCTATGCGCTTCCACGGCAAATGAGAGATCTGAGCCAAAGCATCTTTATATGACTTTCTTCCCTCGAGAAGAAAGCCAACAGTAGAGCTCAAACTATTGACAGTACGTATGTAACATGTCAGTAATTTATGAAGGAACCCTGTCAGCCCTCTTTTACTAGAGCTGACCGTGCATGCTCTACTCTCAAAAAACAACACACAAATTGCATGTATCCCCGCTCATAATCAAGCAAGGACAGGGAGGAACACACAATCGAAAATACTGTTTGCTCGGCCAATATATCCCTAGATATAATATATGCTTGTGGACAAACAACAATAAATAAATATACAGATCCACACAGAGCGCTTGCTGAAGACACAGAAGCTGACAATGTTTGACTGGGTGTGCTTTATAGCTTCCTGCCATGTTTTGTCACCCACATACGCCATTGGATTGATTTTAGTGCTTCATGATGCAATCACACAGAACGTTCCCACAGCTTCATCTCAACGCAACGCAAATTCTCTTGAAAGGGAACAGCTCCGCTAAAATATTTACAATGCCTAAATACACCTAAATACAATGCCTAATAACATGAATGTTTTTTTTTTTTTTTTGCCGAGCATGAAGATAAAAACCAAGAGACAAAGTATGGGACCCCCTTGATTAAAAAATAAATAATAATAATAATAAATATAGCCACAAGCAGCAATACCGGAACCAAGCACAAAGACAATGACAAGAAATGCCAACATGTGTCAGACCAACTGCAGCAAGAAGCAATTGAAGACATTTAAAGATGAATTTAGGCAAAATGGCTTAAATTATAAATACAGTAACTTATAAAATTATTTAACGGTTTATCACTTTCAAACAATAGGTGGCACAGTTATGAAATCTATACTCTACATTGTGATCAGAGTGCGATGACATTGTCACATACAAAGTTTGTCAAAATGTGAAGGCAAGGCAGAGATAAAGCCTAAATAGTCAATTTGGCAGCATGCCTCAACTTTGATGCTGTGGAATACGAAAACGGTTTTGTCTATTGTCACGCAATCCATAACTTTTAGTCGGCACGTCTGTAGATGATTTGAATCGATTTTGGTGAAAATCGGACCAACGGTCTAGGAGAAGTTTGAAAAAGCTGGTATCTATGTTTTTGGCATAACCCAAGGAATCTATTAAGATCAGTGTCATTACAATAGGCAAATTTATTCAAAAGTTATTAGCATTCTCGTAAATTAATTATAACTTTTGACCAACAGGTCGCGCTGTCTCAAAATATTTTGAGTACCTTCAGGGCATGCTGTTTATGGCACACACTGAGTTTCGTAATGTTAGACCAATGCATTTGTTAAGTATAGCATTTAAATCACGAAACCATATTGAATTCAATGGGAATTTCACATTTTGTTCTATTATAGCACCACCAAGAGGCTACCATTTTTTTTATTTGTCCTCAGAGTGACCCCATACATGTGTGTGCCAAATTTGGTGAAAATATCTCAATTCGCTTCGGAGTTATAGACATTTATGTGAAAAAAACAAACAAACAAAAAACAAACAAACAAGACAAGTACAAAGTAAGACAAAACCTAGCATGTTTGGTATCTGTGGACTCTGCAAGGATTCAGGAACTCAATGAGATGACTCATTGTCAGGGCATGATGCCCTGAAGCTAACGAGACCACTTTTATCTAGTTATGATCAAAAATAGCCATTTTTCATATCTCCGGACCAGTAGGTGGCGCTGTGACGAAACACAGCTTGTAGCCTCAGGTCATGCTTGTGATGGGTTTTTGCAAGCGCTACATAAATTAATTTGTGTGATTTTCAAAAACAGTGAAGCGAATCAACTAGAATTCCATAAATTTTAGTCGGCACTGCCTGGAGATGATCTGGAGTGATTTTGGTGAAAATCGGACAAACCGCCTAGGACGAGTGCGCAAACGTAGTTTTTTTTTGGAAAATTCAAAATGGCGGTCATTTTGTTTACGACGGAAAATGACGGCCTAGGGTGCAATCGAATTGGCATGACCTCAGGAATCAGAGAAAAAAAAAACATTTTGTTGATAGGCCTTACGGTCCAAAAGCTATTGGTATAAGAAAAGTGAAACTTTAAACAGGTGGTGACACTAGAGGGAATGAGTTAGAAACACCAAAATTGGTGAATTTAATGTTGGGACTGTCAAAAATCAACTTTCCAGCAAACAGTTCTATGGGCTGCCATAGACGCCCAGTCGGAAGAAGAAGAATAATAAAGAATGGGAACCGATGAAATAGGTGCCTCCGCACCTTCGGTGCTTAGCCCCTAATAAATCCTAGAGGTGAATTAGTGTGGTAGATGTATATGAGTCTAAGACTGAAGGCCATTGCACACTGAATCTGAAATTTGCATTCGAAAATTTTGCACGTAAAAAAAAAAAAAAAAAAAAAATCAACATCACGTCATGTCAATCACGCTTGCACGCCGCCTCCGAAACTTTCGTCCGTCATAAAATTAATTGGATCAGGTTCGATTTTCTGTATTTTTCGCATCCACAGCCATCATTTTGAGAGTTTTTTTGACAATTCAGGGCCGGGGGGAGCTCGTTCCGCACATCATTTCACATGTGTAGTCCTTTCAGTTTCGGTTTTCAATTCGATCAAGTGTTTATATGTTCTCTCGATCGGATTATAAAAGGAAACCTCCCCAAAATCTTGGATCAATTAAGGTGTGATTGAGCAGCCAATTCGCTAACTAATGTATTATTTGGGTACTATAATACAACTTGTAGCCAATACTGCTGTTCTGTCTGCCCACCACTTCCGCCGGGCCGTGTGTCCATACCTTAGACATACTGCCAGTCTCTGCACAGGATCGATTGGGTTCACAGAAATTGGTGGTCTTCTTTTTAATATGTGGCTCCAGAATCGCTAGCAAAGCATCAAACTGTTCCACTGACATTCTGAAGTAAATTTTGAATATCTCGGGACAAATTCACGACTCCGTGATAAGGAAGTGGAACTCTCCTTCCTCGACTTAATTTCAGGATTGGATGGACCCAATATTTTATCTTTCTTCTCTTTTCAATAAAAGAGAGGGCAACAAAACTGCTTCACGAATCCATTTTGAATTTTTTGTGCTTTTTTTTTTCCGCAAAGGTTTAGTAAATATGCATCGGACTCAGTGTGCAAGTTTTCTGTGAATGACAAATTTAGGCTGACGAACACGAAAAAACGCATACGAAAATTTCAGACTTAGTGTGCAATTGCCTTAAGACTGAGGGTGGCAAGACGTATTTCTCAACTAATGTATGAGTCTCCTCTCTAATACATCACTCTAAAGCAGATCTACATCACTATTGCCAGCAAGAGATGGATAAGCTGCGAGAGGCCCTGCTGTTTAGTGACAGTGTTTTGGGAATTGTTTAGACTGCAATATCTGTGCTTGAAACCTTGATGCTTAGGTAGTGACAAACAGTCCATGGTACTTCTCACTTCCTTTAGCCATTATTTATCAAACTGCTTTATGCGTATTGGTGGTGATTAGTGGAGTGCCTGCAGGTGGTGAACATCATGACCCAAAAAGATATGTCATCAAAACAACAAAAATACATATTTAAAACAATGCAGAATTTACGTATGCAACTGTAAATAATTACGGCCCTGGTTTAAATTAAATATGAGCAAACAAGTGCCTTTCTTTGTAAATAGAGCAAAATTAAATGCAAATGTCGGTCCCACTTTATATTAAGTGGCTTTAAGTACCATGTACTTACATTTAAATTAATAATTTGATACAATGGACTTATTGTGTACATACATGTTTTTACATTGTACTTATATTTAAAAAATACCAGCATGTAATTACAGCCGTAATTAATTTATGTAATTACATCTGTAATTACACAGCTGACCCATCCCTTACACTTAAACCTACCCTTAAACCTACCCATACCACCACACCTGTCCCTAACCTTACCTGTATCCCACCTCAATAGCACCAAAAGTGATTTACAATACAACATGAGCACAATAAGTACATTGTACTTATTTTTAAATGTAAGTACATAGTACTTAAAGCCACTTAATATAAAGTGGGACCCAAATGTCTTACATGCAGTCCTGTATTTTGAGTATTAGGGTACACACCAACCCATAAAGTCTCACTCCAATTATCTGAGTTTTATTACACTTCTCTAACTCTTCTAGTGATTAGTTGCTTTCAGACACTAATTAAGTTCAGTCTTTCCCTCAAATCTTTTGATTCCATGTCAGTGATCATATTAGTGAGTATATATATATATATATATATATATATATATATATATATATATTACAGACAGAGCATAATGTATTTGCTCTGTTCACCATAAAATGAAAAGAGAAATTCAGTTGCTCAAGGACAGCGAACCTACTGGAGGACCCCACAAATTCACATTTTAAGAGTCTCCCTTACCAAAAAGACCCAGTTCAGGTCTTGGAGCCTCTATTAATGAGCTGACGATATAAATCAGGTGTGTTAAATATGAGAAGGCTTGTTCGACTTCATGCAGCTCTGCGGAGACCGATCGGCGGCTGACTTGAAACAGTGCATGCCGGTTAGAAATTTTTTCCGACTTAATGCAGCGCTGACTCCACGTGACTGTGATGTATGCCATCAAAGTACCGCGAGAGCGATACGAGAGTAACCGGAGGACTCAGCCAGCGCAGCTTCTCAAGAGCGGCTCCACGAGCTCTGATGATGTCACAGCTGTTCCACAATTCGCCAGATTCACCGCATGACGTTTCGTGTTTATTCTCACACTTTTAGTTCCACTAAAGCTCACAAATCAGTTTTTTATAACAGTAAACAGTCTTTTCATGTAGTCACAATGTTATATTGTGTCATGTTTATCATGTTTATCAAAATAAAACTGATTAAAAAACATTGATTCCACGTCATTGATTTTAGGCTTATTTTGAACTTTATTCTACAGTAGTTCAAACAGATGCTGTATGAAGCAGTAAAGTATTGAATGAAAATGGGTCTGAAATATCTGTTTATTTGGCAAATGTTGCATTTATTTCACTTCAGCTGTGGTAAAGCATGCAAACACCACGTGAGCGGTCACTACGGGAACCAGAAATTGTCCAACTTCACATCTCCGTTTGCAGCTCCTCCCCGCCTGCACACGGCTGTTCTCGCCGATCGGTTGCATCCAGCCGCAGGCGATGTCGAACACACCTAAAGACTTCCAAAATATGCAGTGTTAGGGCACTCCAGGACCAGATTGAGAACTGCTGCCCTAGGAAGACCGCAGGGTAAGATTTAATTAATGTTAGAGGCATAGCCATGGGAGCAGAATCATTTGGACAGCCTCAGTCAAATTTCAGATGAAATAAACTTCTGGTTTATGTGGACTTTTGGTTTAGTGTGAGTAAGCTTTATGTTACAACTTTGCATGAAATTCCAAACCATATAACAGGGGCTGCTATTGTTCAACTGTCACCGTGGTTTAGTGAACTCTAAATGTGACTGTGAAAATTCCACTGCCATAGAAATAAAATCCTACTGAATAAATCTTCCAAGCTATTTAGCCTGTACAAGTGCCTTTACTTATTCTGTCAAGTTTCTATCATCTCACAAACACGGCATTTTAAATTACAGAAAAAAAGTCAATGAATTACCATCACATGATTTTTGTCAAGTCTAACGATGAATAAGGTCTGGTGTGAGATTACAATTAATAAAAAACAATTAAGAAAATTTATTAAAAAAAAAAGAAAAAAAAAGGAAAAAAGAAAATTAATAAAAACATTAGGCCAATATACTGTGCAAAACCACTATAGAGAAAACGACTCGGGTTATGACTATAACCCTTGTTCCCTGAGAAGGGAACGAGACACTGCGTCGAGAATTGACACTTTGGGGGACGCTCCCTAAGCGTGCGCCTCTGAAGTATGAATGAAACTAATACAATCCTGATTGGTGTTGCGTCGTGACGTAACATGTGACGGCATACCCGGAAGTATAAAAGTGACGCTGTCACAACACACACTAGCCTCTCGATGAAGCAAGACGCTCAAAGGCCTCAAGGGGCGTGGAAGAACGACGCCGTGTCTCGTTCTCTTCTCAGGGAACAAGGGTTATAGTCATAACCCAAGACGTTCCCTTTCGAGGGAACTCTACACTGTGTCAAGAATCGACACTTTGGGGAACAAGTGCCCTCTAGGCCACGCAACGAATAGGCCTGTCCTGGAGTGAAACTGTTTAGGCACTCAGCAAGGACTGAGTACGTGTGCACCGGGCGTACTAGGAAGGTGGAGACTGTAAAACCTAATAAAAGTTTGTGGAGTAGCCCAGCCGGCTGCCTCACAGATCTCCTGCAGAGGTACTCCCAAAAGAAGGGCCCTAGAGGAAGCCATGCCTCTAGTTGAATGAGCCCTTAAAGCCAAAGGTGAAGGCAAACTGTGCACCTTGTAAGCCTCAGTAATAGCCTGAACGATCCAGTTACTAATATTCTCTTTGGATGCCGGGAGCCCCTTCTTAGGTGACCCAAAACATACTAGCAATTGGTCCGACCTTCTCCAAGAAGAGGACCTCTCAAGGTACAAGCTCAAAGCTCTGATGGGGCAGAGCAAATGAAGCCTCTCTTCTTCCGCCGACAAATGAGGTGGAGGATGGAATGCCTGAAGGACTATAGAACGAGCCGTATTCGATGGAACCTTAGTCACGTAGCCTGGACTCGGGTGCAAAAAGGCCTTTACTCCGCCAGGGGCAAACTCCAAGCAAGCTGGTGTCACTGCCAGGGCTTGTAGATCTCCCACCCTCAGGTAATCGCTAAGAGAAAAACTATTTTCAGTGTTAAGTCCTTAGGCGAAGTCGAATCTAAAGGTTCAAAGGGGGCCAGGGATAACACCTCCAGAACTATTGCCAGGTCCCAGGCAGGAACCCTGGACCTAGTTGCCAGCCTCATTCTCCAAGTACCATGGAGAAACCGAATGACCAACTGGTGCCTCTCCAGAGGCCCATCACTTAATGGTGCGTGGAAAGCCGAAATGGCAGCCACGTACACCTTAAGCATGGAAGGGGAGAGACCCGCAGAGAAACGATCCCGGAGAAATTCCAGAACTGAAGCCACCGGACAGTTCACTGGATCTAACTCATGTTCTCTACACTAAGTGACGAACACATTCCACTTGAGGCCATATAATCTCCTAGTAGATGGAGCCCTAGAGTTAAGTATGGTTTCAACCACTCCAGCTGATAGACCAGCATTTAGGTACTGAACCCCCTCAGAGGCCAGACCCACAGCTTCCACAGCTCCGGGTGAGGGTGGAAGATTGTGCCCTCCGCCTGAGACAACAGATCCCGTGAGACAGCTGATTAGTATTCTTGTCATTGACCGTAAAACAGTAACATTACAGGAATCACCGACCTGACGATCGTGGCCGACAAGTCGATCTTGGAAGCATTTTAAGTTGATCGTGAAGAGTTGAGAGAGATGGTGCCTGGGAGATGCAGAGGCACGCGTGCTTTTAAAATCATATAATTTTTGACCCACACACCTTTGGGCTTATGAGGATGCGTTGAGTTTAAACAAGGCGTTACGCTTTAACCAGCTCAGCCACAGTAATAGCTTATGTTTAGCCAGCTAAACTATTACTACCCTGTTAGAAAAAACATATAGTTTCATGTGGTTCTTCTCCATCGCTGCATTATGGGTTTGCTATGTGGGGAGAAATGTGCTGGTTACGTTTGTAAGACAATCAGCTGAATACTATTATTATATTGTATATTAAGACCCTTGATCCGCACCTGACTATGGCTTTGGATACTTTATCCATGATGTGATTTATAATGGACTGGGGTACAGAAACAGTGACAATGTTACACACTTCTGGCTTTGATAACACACTGGTTATTCTCTGCTGTCTCAGTCAGACGATGATATGTTTGTCCCGTTTTAGCCAGAATAGACAACCAGCTCTCCGTGCCAACCCCATTCTGCCAGTGGATCACCAGCTTCCTGACAGACAGGCAAGTTGCAACAGCTTATGAAACTGGGAAAACTGACATCCGGGACCCTCACGATCAGCACTGGCGCTCCTTAGGGTTTCATCTTCTCCCCACTGCTCTTCTCCCTGTGTCTTTGGCCTCATCCAAAAAGGTGACAAGTCGGCTTACAGACTGGAAGTTGAACAGCTGGCTGTCTGGTGCAGTCACAACAACCTGGAGCTAAACATGCTCATAACAGTGGAGATGATTGTAGACTTCCCCCACTCACCATCATGAGCAGCACTGTGGCTGCAGTGGAGTCATTCAGGTTTCTAGGTCTCAGGATCTGAAGGGGAACAATCACAATGACTCCATTGTGAAAAAGTCCCAGAAGAGGTTGCACTTCCTTCGCCAGCTGAAGAAGTTCAACCTGTAACAGGAGCTCCTAAAACAGTTATACTCTGCCATCATTGAGTCTGTCCTGTGCTAATCAATAACTGTCTGGTTTGGTTCAGCTACCAAATCAGACATCAGAAGACTACAATGCACAGTCAGGACTGCTGAGATGTTATTGTTTGCCCCTCCCCACCCTACAAGATCTTTACACCTCCAGAGTGAGAAAAAAAGGCTAAGAAAAAAAAACTCTCAAACCCATGCCACTCTCTTCCCAGGCACTACAGAGCAGTGAGCAGAACAGCCAGGCACAAGAACAGTTATTCTCTAATGCAGGCTATATTCAGCTTGAACAATTAAACTATCATAACTTTGGATACCATAACTGTACATTGGTACATAACATCTAAAATTGTACATCTGTAAATTATATCATAAACTGTTCCTTGTGTGTGTAAAGATACTTGGCAAATAAAGCTCATTCTGATTCTGAATTATCTCAATGGTCATTGCCTGCCTGAATCAAGACATAAAATAAATAAAACATCATGATTGTCCCTGTGAACATACAGCATTGAATGTGCCTGTCAGTTGTAGCCAACAGAACAAATAGATGGTTGGGATAATTGTACATTTATCAAATCCAAATCACTGCCGACAATTTACCAGTAGAAACAGTTAATGATGTGCAAGTTGTTCCTGACCTCCTTTTAAACCACACAACATTAATCAAGCACTAAATTATGCCATTATTACAAAAGCTGGATTCTGGAAATGTCAGCAGTGCATCTGTTCATGTCTCAGGTGGAAATATGATTCATATTCCATTAAGCCTATACATAAAAGAGTACATATCCTGCCTGAAATAAATGGTCTTGACCTTCATAAAAATGAGATTTTAAATGCAAATTAGCTGGAGAGGGTGCGAAAGAAGAGCTCATCAATAGCTTTGGCATGAATACCGATGATAAATGCATCTGTTTCATAATCAATAGCTCCCCACAGATGTAGGATGCAAATTCATATGCAAATATATGTAGAAGTCATCCAGCACGACCCACGGAGGTTGTAAATGTGAAAAGTAAGTTAATGGCAAAATGTTTGAATGCATTTGGTAGTACTTTTACAATTTAGTCTTAGAAGTTACTTTGTAGGCTGATGAAAGTTCGCTTTAGTCTGATGAGAAATGGTTGTACATGTGGGCTTATCATACTCCTTGCACATGGCTGCTGAGTGCCGATTGCTCCTCTATTGGTGCTAGGATGATAGAGCCAGAACCTCCACCAGGTTCCAGCATCCATCACTACTTTTGACCAACAACCCTTAAGCTCAGCATGACACCAAAGAGGCTTATTTTCCATAGGGTGATAACTGAAGGGGGAGACAGTTCATTCAATCATTAGACACAGTCTGCAATGAGAATGTTGTCCATCCTGCAGTGTAATGAACCAAAAGTTTAGGTCTGTATCCGGCGACCACCTAAAGTCAAGTCAGTGAGCAAAAGTCAAATCAGTCTGGATCAATAAAGGTAATATTTGGAAAAAGCTTTTCGTTAGCATTCCCATTGCTTGGGTGGTGCAAAACCTAATGGAATTGACCCTTCGCTAAGCCTCGCCCTCCATAGTTACTGTTGCTACGCCTGTCAAGCTTTCAAGCCTGGCACGTCTATTTCAGTGTGTATGCACCGGTGTCCAACATTCCGAAGGAGATAATTAGGCTACTCATTTTTGGTGAACACGTGATATATCTTAGAGAGCCAAACTAAAGGGACTACAGTGTGCATTCGAGGGATATATTCATGACATGATATGCAATCAAGTAGACAATAATTTAAAATAAATAAATAAATAAGCTAAAGCCTATCGTACCAGCGCAAGCAGCCGCAGCCTCATACGCTGACCATTCAACTGGGAAACACAAATTGAGGAACAGCTGTGTTCGTGCACAGCAGGGTAAGTGAATGTGAAAATAATCTATACTTATAAATCAAACAGCTTATGCATACAGTAAATCTTGTGGAACAACACTAACGCCGGGAGAGCCACGATCGGATTGGGTTAAAGTTACTCAGTTAGGACCCAGACAGCAAACTGACATTGAATCAACGTGGAAACGACGTCTCTCATGACATTGAAACAACGTTGATTTGCTCATCGAATTAACGTTGAACCAACGTCAGACGCGGCATTCTTCAAAGCTAAATGAAATCGAAAATTGGTTTGCTTTCATAACGTTGAAACAACGCGTTGATTTCAAGTTGATTTTCCGTTAGTTTTGAAAGAATGACGCATCTGACGTTGGTTCAACGTTAATTCGATGAGCAAAACAATGTCAGATCAATGTTGTTTCGATGTCATATTTCCACGTTGATTCAATGTCAGTTTGCTATCTGGGGAGTAGGCCGTCGATTAACAAAATGCTGAAATATATTTTAAAGGATGTCAGTTAGCCTCCATCTTGTCTTTAATCGTTTTATTTTACGTTCAAATATATGCATTATGAACAAAGAACCATCATTAATTCCAAGCTGGGTGTTTTTGTTAATCAATGTCGACATTTAGTTGTGAATGGGGTCTCCCACTGCTTGATCCACGCCCATCATTTCTCCCCTTGCCTTTAAGATTTTCGCAAAGGAAAAAAAAAATCACTCCCCCATCTAAACTTTGAGGATAACGGGTATCAGATTTGCACAATCCATACACAATCCTAACCCATGCCTAGTTACGGTTGCTAAACCATGATTGGCCAGTGGCAGTTTTTGGGCGTGGCTTAGCGAAGGGTTAATTACACAATTTGAATCTCCCATATTTGCTCATGCAACCACTAACCGTTTTGAGCCAATAACCTGATCAAAATGTAACTTTGAATCCTCTTATTCAATGGAAATTCAAATCAAATTCACCTCACTTGTACTATGCATTTAAAAAACTGCAGTTGCTTTTAGTAAGGGCAGTGCAACTATAAACAATTTCATACTTGGTTAATGTATCTTTAATGTCAACTTTCAAGAAGTGACAGACAAAGGCTCTACTTTTAAGAAATTCTTTATGTATTTTGACTGCCTGCTGCTGACAATGAATTGTTCAGATCGCTCAAAGTATGCTGTTGTTTATTTGCCATTGTTTTTTCACCTTGACAAATAAATGACAAGTATTCACATTTTTCCTGCAGATTCAGTCTTATGACTGAAATACCAATAGGTGTTTAAAGTTTGTTTATCTCTGAAGAGTAATACAAATCTCCAAATCAGTCAAATGATAAACTATAAACTATAAATAAGCAATAAACTAAAGTTTATTCCCATTCATAGTGTAATATTTTCTTTACCTTAATTTATTTCTCAGGTAAATGCACTTATTCATATAATTTGTTATTTATTTTGGGAATGCACACTTGGGAGCACAGGTACATCCAATATTGGAATAAATTATTCAGAGCAATACACAGTTTGCGTAATGGGAATGCAGTTGTAAATATCGCTTTACAGATTTTTATTATGACAGGAAATATCTAATAAGCCCTTGAAAAGAAAAGTAATAACTTTTTTTTCTAATTTCCATGAAAATTCAACAGAGCTGTCATTTTAATGGGACATTTCAGTTTATGTTCAGTCTCCTGTGCAAATTTAGTCACTGAAGTTAGATTAAATAATTGCAAATGTTATACAGTAATAAATAGTGCCTTTATTTCCCAGCACAAAATCAGTGCCTTTTTTCTATTTGTCATATTCGTTTGATCGTCTTTCTTATATTCATACTTCACTGACTGCGAAATTATATTTTAGGATGCCAATTCTAATCTTTTAAAGAGCTCACAAAAAAGTCACAATGTCTATGTTTTATTTCATATAGTTATCATGCAGTTCATATGCAATATTTGTAATGTCTGGGTGGTAGTTAAAAGCACAAGTTAAAGATGAATGGTAAAAACCTAAAAAATATTGACTGACACTTCCACGCTCAACATTAATGAGATCTGACAAGGGACTGAACAGGGGTGCGTTTCCCGAAAGCATCGTTAGCCAACTATGGTCGCAAGTTCCGTTGTTATCTGCATAGTTTAACAAGTAGGTGTTTCCAAGCCGATCTCACGAGAATTCGTACGACCTCACTCGTATGAATTAGTACATTTTTGCTAAATCGTACATATTTTGCGAATTTGCCAATTCGTATGAATTCGTACGAATGACCTACCCCTGACCCTGCCCCTAAACCTACCCATGACGTGGGTTTGGACAAAACATACGAATTCGTACGAGTGAGGTCGTATGAATTAGTACAAATTAGCCACTTTTTAATCACTTGTACGAATTGGTAGTAAGATAGCGTAGGTGTTTCCAAAACCATCGTTCCAACGGACAATCGCAAACAGCATCGCAAAGTTGGGTGGTTTGAACGACAGCTCTCGACCTGTCGTTAGAGGCATCGTTTCTATATTGCATGACATTTGGATGTAATAAATCCTTATCTTTAGCAAAATAAGCAAGCTGACATTCGGTTCATCCGGTGCCTTTTATTTAGAATACATACAAATGTAATTTACGTTTTTCAGTTTTTCAAAAGATTTTAAGTAATGTGTATGAAGAGTGCGCATGTGCGAACGTACTCTACAATGTAAGAACGAGCCAAGTATTGAGTCTGGTAATAAAGCAGAACAACTGAGAACAATTAGAAATAGTCCTCAGATGACATGTCTGTAATTTATATAAAACAAATCTAGCGTTATTGGATCTCAAACAGTTTCATTAAAAGTAGTTATTACTCCACCACGTGCGAAACCAATGTGGTTGAACAATACTTTGCGACAGTGGGTTTTGGGAAACAGTCGTTTTCATTGTACTGGTAGTGAAACAGTGAACTACGTCGTTGTACCGGAAACACACCCCAGAACAGGGAGTAGAAATAAACAGAAATGAGGGAACTAACTTACCATAGCTCAACGACCAACATGGCATTCTGAAAAGTTTAGATGTTTTTGTCGCGATGCGGCACAAACGCACTAGGGAAAAAAAACAACCAGGACCGCATTGCTTCCATTATGGGCACGCACACTGCGCACCTACATTTGAAATCGAACTTGAGCACGCAAAAGACGCGATATGTGAGCAGGCCCTTAAATGGCTTTATTATGTTGACTCAGTAGATTCTGTTTTCTTATGTTTTGTTTTTATTTGTACACTTGGGAGCATTTGAAAATAGCCTAAATAATGTAACAAAACAAAAAATAAACCTATATTCCTTCCTACAAGACAGCCTCATAAGGATTGTTTTGTAGGCTATTTGTTTTTTTTGTTTTTTTGTGTTTGTTTTAAATGCCTAGATCGGCTGGACAAAAGTTTACCCATAACTTTGAAAGTAAAGAAGAATATACAGCCTGTATAAACGAGAGCTTTTGTTAGGATTTTTTCATTATTTGTCAGTTTTAGGAGTTATATTGCAGAGAGTTCAGGTTACGGAGAGTTTGTGAGTTATAACGGAAATCATTATGAACATCAGCTATGCTAATTATTTCCCATCTGCCTTTCTGCTGTTATCTCGGGACGCTTCTCCCGAGAAAAATGGCGTTCGTCAGGTCCAGTTTTGTGTCCAGCCTCTCACGGGGATTTCGGATGCCCCAACGCCTGTGATGAGACGACTCAACGCCTGTGAAGAGACGACTCAACGCCTGCGATATGTTATGGCGCCGTTTGATTCATAAACAATATTTATATTTAATATTTATATTTAAACAATATGAATGTAAGCCAGAGGAGAACTGGCCCCCGACTGAGCCTGGGTTCTCCCAAGGTTTTTTCTCCATCCAATCTGATGGAGTTTGGTTCCTTGCCACTGTCGCCTTGCTTTTTGCTTGCTTCTTGCTTTGAGCTTGCTCAGTTGGAGTTATTTAGTGTTTAGCAATGTTGTTGATCTGTGTTGTGCTACTTTCATGTTATCAGCGTGAAGCTGCTTTGATACAATCTGTATTGTGAAAAGCGCTATATAAATAAATATGACTTGACTTGACTTATATATTTTGTAGCGTGTCAGGTAGAACTAGGACAGAGCTCTTCACTTTGCAGTTAACACTAGAAGTGCCAGAATTCCAAAACTACTAGAACGGCCACAAGCGGTCATTTTGACCGTTAGATTAAAAACAGTGTTGATGAATAATTTTCGTAATTATTTTCGTCAAATTTTCGTCATTATTTTTTCAAAGATGAAAACGAGACGATAACTAAATAAAAACTAGGTTTGAATGACAAAAACTATGACGAAAATGTTATATAGTGACGATTTGCGAAGCGGTCAATAAGCTAATAATAATAATAGGACTAGCAGAACTAGTGAACAGCCCATCCAGAAAAACAAACAGCGCAGGACAGGGCAGCGGAGCTCACCAGGATGATCCGACATGAACGGAACATCTGGATCCGCCGTGTCTGATGATAGCAGCCGCTGTAAACGACAGCAACGTCGCTGTCACTTTCCACCTCCGATTGTTCCCCGCATCCGAATCATCACTCGTCAAGTTCTGAAGCATCTCCAGGGCCATGGTTCGAGTCATGTTCCTCCTCATTCGCTCATTCATTTTAGACATTTTAGCCTTGCAATATATATAAATATATATAGGCTAAATAGCCTAGATAACGTAAGTATTATAGTGTAGTCCGGTTTTATTTGCTTATTTTTGATCAACAACTAATGTAGAAATTATTATATAGCAAATACTGCTACAGAGGTGACCGGGCGGACCTTTCTGTTGACAGTTGAGAGAGAACACGATCAACCGCGGGATATTTAACGAAAAAATACCGCAAAATTCAGTGCGGTCAATATGACCGGCGTCTATGGCCGAAATAGGTAAATATGTTCATTTTTTTTGTTTTGCCTTACGTTTACGTAACTTAATTTATATGAAAAGCATTTTAAATGAAAATACAGACAATTTTAGGAAAAGTCAGGTACCAGCAGGATTTTATTATTTTTTTCAACAAAGTTATTGTAGATATAAAATTCAAAACGGTCAAAATGACCGTTGTGGCCGTTCTAGTGTTAAAACAAAAAATCACTTAATTTTCAAAGAATTGTATTCTTTTTATAGTTGTATGTATTTTTGATGTTTTTTCGTTGTTTTATAAATGCTCTATGACAATTGTTAAAAAAAAAATGTTTTAAAATAAATGTTCAATCAAAACATCAGGTCTTTTTTTTTTTTTTTTTTTTAGTCAACTGATCGTTGCACAGAACAAGACTTTGGTCGACTAAGGATTTCTTAGGTTGACTACAGCCTGAACGCATTGTGGGCAATTGTCGCCGGATCCACACGACCAGTTCCCAAAGGGACCTTGAAGATACTGGCCGGGTGGCTTCACAGCATGTCTATTCTGGCTCAGAGTGAGGCTGTTATTTGGGCCCGGTTGCCCGCTCGGACTTATAGACCAGAGGACTGGGTCCTCGTCAATCCCCATTGGGACTGTTAGAGTTTAGAGGTGGGGCCGACTCTCTGTGAGAGTACGAAATGTAAATCCCTATCCGTCAACCTGTACTGCTATCAACGTCTGGCTCGGGTTATCTCGGTGACCCCCCAACAAGTGGGAGAAAGTGAATCTTTCTGGAGAGGGGATGCCGGCTCATCTTATACCCCCTTTGCGGGAACGTGGGATGCCCAAGTGAGATCCTTCTTGGGCTTCGTAGGGTATTACCGGCATTTCATCAAAAACTTCTTGAAGATCGCCAAACCGCTAAATCAGCTCCTTGCGGGTTTGGGACTCCGCATGTGACGTGGCCTTTCAGAGACTCAAGCAAGAGTTGGTACAGGATCCAATCCTAGTGTATGGGATTTTACCAAGCTCTTCGTCCTGTACACCGATGCCAGTAACTTCGGCCTAGTAGGAGTGGAATGAGTTATAGCTTATGCAAGCCGAAGCCTTCACTCTGCCGAAATGATTCCAACTACAGCTCCTTCAAACTCGAACTGCTGGCCATGAAGTGGGCCATGAGTGAAAAGTTTAAGGATTACCTGTAACGTCTGGATGGTAGTTGAAAGCACTAGAAAAGATGAGAGTAAATACAGTCTTTACTGGCACAAACTCAGAGAGAACAGACACAACCGTATTCAACATCTAAGGGAACTACCTAGAGAAAGGTGAAGGAAGATGAACTAATCAGGGATTAATGAAAACAGGTGTAGACTAGACAGAACATAATTGTGACAATATTGACATACATAGAAATGTAAATTATAGAAATGCTATTGGTGAAAAAAAAATTCTCTCATATCTACATTGTGATAACCAGAGTTGTTCCAAGTAAAGTTCATTAAAGTTTGCAAAGTTTGTGGATGAAATAAAAATAAGCTATACAAGACCTATTAGTGGCATCACACCAAATTTTAAGATCGTAACTCAAGTATTGCCTCATGCAACTTGTCTGGCACCATCCTAAGATCGACTGACTCATGCTGTTAGTTTCACAATGCAGTCCAAACATTTGCAGGATTGCTGAGGAAACACAGTTCTACGTCACATGATGAATTCCGGTAAACTACAACAGGACACTGCTGCTAAAATATCTCCAGTCCGAAATGCAGTTGGTTGTCAATACAGTCAATACCAGCAAAACAGCACCTAACAGTACACTTTTTTGGTTAGGGAAAATAAATCGATTTGTTCAATTTACTGTCAAGGACTGTGCAGTTAAACTTTTTTTTGTTAAGTTTTGATTAATGTGATGAACCACACTAAATCATTCAAATAGCAACGCACAACTCCTGGCCTGCTTTTGAGCTAAAATGAATTATGGACTAAAACATCGGCCCATTTAATCAGCTTATTTAAATACACAGAAGAATCACAATGTATGCAAAGTTTATCTCATTTGAGAAGAACATACATTTTCCAAGAACATAAATCATAAGAGAATGTCTAGTATGAGTATGAGTAAGATTTAAAGTGATCCCACTTTTTTTTTTTTTGGAAATAGGCTCATTTTACAACTCCCCCGAGTTCAATTGTTGAGTTTTACCTTTTTTGAATCCATTCAGCCGATCTCTGGTTCTGGCAGTATCACTTTTAGCATAGCTTAGAATTCACCATTGAAGTGCACAAGATCATTAGCATTTCTCAGAAAAAAATGACCAAAGTGTTTTTATATTTTTCCTATTTAAAACTTGACTATTCTGTAGTTACATCGTGCATTAAGACCGACGGAAAATGTAAAGTTGCGATTTCTAGGCTGATATGACTAGGAACTATACTCTCAGTCCTGTGTAATAATCAGAATGGGTTCAATAAAGGTAAAACTCAACAGTTTAATTCTGGGGAGTTGTGAAATGAACCTATTTCCAAAACTTGGAGTATCCCTTTAAGATCATTAAAATAGGGCCCCAAGCCTCCAGCTTTTCTGCCTTAAAAAGAAGAGACTTTTGATATCAATTGTTTTTGAAGCTGAGAAGGAAGAAGATTGCAGAGCATTGAGAGACACTCACTTGTAATAATTATTCAGTTCATGGGGAAAAGGTGAATGGCATTTAAGAGGCCTCCTGCTTGTCCTGAAATCTCACCCCACTCTAGATTCTGTCCAAGCAATTAAACCATTCACTCCAACCAACAGGGAAGGCATTGACAACCCGTAATTATTTGAGCAGACTACACTTTGAAGAGACTCGTTCGTTTTACCATCGACCGCCCGTTTTGGCAAGTGACAGCACAGAAGATGGACTCACAACTGATTAATGGGTCGAATAAAGAGTGCAAGAGTCGCTGCTCAGTCAGATAGCTTTTTGAAGTACAAATTTTCTCATCATCATCTCCATCATGGCTGCATGACCCTTACTCACTGCCTCCAACCGTCCGTTTTTAACCTCAGTCCAGCTCATAAAATGATAAAATGTATTTCCAGAGTGTTAGTGTGATTCTTTATGGAAGTGGCTATACCTGAAGTACTTCAGGTTTCATATTGAAGTACTCATGTGGTAGGATTATGAATTTAAGACAACGGGGTAGTTCACCCAAAATAAAAATTCTGTCATTTACTCTTAAATTATAAATGGACTGACATTACTTCACACATCACATGCTTAATCCTGCATCATTGATCTTTGCACAGAAGACCGGTCAGGTTTGACATGCTGCTATCTCTAGTGTGTGATCAGTTGGTCAATATTTCATGGCTGTGTCAGTGGTTAGTATTGACATGTATGCAGGAGCTTGAACTTGCCCTGAGGCAAGAAACTGGACCAGGCAAAGCACTGTAAACAGAATGAAACCACATAGTGAAAGCAAGTGCTGAGCAATCCAAAGACCAGCACTCACCAAGTCTGTTTAATATACGCATATTTTTTGAGTCCATTGTGTGAATTGGTACAGATACACATATTCAGTTGCTGCAAGGAAGGGAAACCAACCTTCCCTAAACAAAAGTGAATTATTTAGTAATGTTTGTGGACAGACAAACTAGAAAAAGGAGAAAGGAAAGGAAAGGAAAGGAAAGGAAAGGGAAAGGAACGTACACTAGACAACTAATGTTAATTAAAAAGAAAATAAATTTTCTAAATATGCATAACTTTTTATTATGTTCTATTATCATTTCTGTTTAATTTTTTTTGTATGTTAAAATTGGCAATGATAATTGCTGCAGTGCTTCTGGAGATTCATTTGAACATCTGATAATACAGTGTGTGCAGTTGCCCCCAACCAATATATATATATATATATATATATTGAAAGAAACTCTAATTCTTTCTTTTTCTTTCATATATATGAAAGAAAAAGAAAAAAAGAGAGTAAGAAAGTAAAGACCCAGCAGGCTAATTCAGGTTAACTATGGTTTGGCTATGGCAGCTATGAGACTGTGAATATTTTATTATTTTCATTATTATAACTTTCAACCCCATACTTTTTTTAGCCATCAATTCTCTTTCTCCTTTAATTATTAATTTGTTTTTAATGTGTAAAGTACTGATAGATGGATTCTGTAAAGCCTCCTGCCAACATGGTCTGCATATTATGTAGTTTATTTTATAGGCTACACACACACACACACACACACACACACACACACACACATATATATATATATATATATATATATATATATATCACCTAAAGGATTATCAGGACCACCATACTAATTTTGACCCCCTTTTGCCTTCAGAAATGTCTTAATTCTACGTGGCATTGATTCAACGAGGTGCTGAAAGCATTCTTTAGAAATGTTGGCCGAAATATTGATAGGATAGCATCTTGCAGTTGATGGAGATTTTTTGGGATGCACATCCAGGGCACAAAGCTCCCATTCCACCGCATCACAAAGATGCTCTATTGGGATGAGATCTGGTGACTGTGGGGGCCATTTTAGTACAGTGAACTCATTGTCATGTTCAAGAAACCAATTTGAAATGATTCAAGTTTTGTGACATGGTGCATTATCCTGCTGGAAGTAGCCATCAGATGGGTACATGGTGGCCATAAAGGGATGGACATGGTCAGTAACAATGCTCAGGTAGGCTGTGGCATTTTAACCCTCTGAGACCTAAGGGTATTTTTACAATAAATTTTCCGTCTGGTGTCATTTACTAAAAAAGCTTGTAAAATATCAACCCTTTGGTGCACAGACAATTGACACACCTCTTTTTTTTCAGGACAAATTGAACTTTCAGCATATTTGTGTTACATTGATGTCACCTGAATGTAAAATAAGTTATGGGACCATAAAGACAAATGAAAAAATAAATCGGAAATGGAATCACTCAATTATTTATTGAAATCACACACAAATAAATAAAAGCTAAGCAATTTTCCTCTGGAAAATAGTTTGTTCATGTCTTTGGAGTCCTGGAGCACAGGAATAAACATTATAACTTGTACAGAACAAAAAATATTGACATTTTTCCAAAAGAAGTCCAGGCGTTTGGGGCCTCATGAAATTCACTGGTGCCAAGCCTCAAAACAGTTCCTATCAGCAATCACACAGAGGGCCACATCACAGGTTTTGCATTTCTATTTTATTTATTCTTTTATTTATTATGTTCTTTTTATTCTTTTATAATACATTTATACTACTATAATACTTTTTTTACAGTAAATAAATAAATGGCACTTCAGCTGGGTCTATCCTGGTAATCTAGTTCCTCATCTGTCAAAAAGCTCTGTTCTCCTGAAAATCCTTCATCCTGCAATGCACCAAAATAGACCAGCGCTTTATTTACGTCTATTTCGCTGTGTTTCTCTGTGAATCGCGCGTCTCTATCTCTCTACACTATATCAGCGCTTGGTTCATGCGTAATGACGCACACCAATGTTTACAACGGATCAGCCTGTAATTGGTCAAAAACCATCACGTGAAAACATCACGTGATATCCAGGATGTCCGCTAGCATCAAGCTAGCGGCAAAAATGACCGAATATTTATGAATTATGGGCTTCAAGATTATCAAAGTTTGACATAAAGCGTTTGGATTTATTGCTGAAAACCTCTGAAAGGAAGCACAAGTTCCAGGCTGGATAGAAAACCTTCTGTAAAGGCTAGAAAGACCCGAAAGACACCCCCGTGATGGCTAGCTCGTTAGCTTTCTGCTGGAAAAAACGGTAAGAAAATCGATAAATCTGTCGAGTTATGTAAACATTTATCGGAGGTGACGTGTGGCATCGTCGACGACGCCGTCGGGCTCAGGGGGTTAAACGATACCCAATTGTCACTAAGGGGCCTAAAGTGTGCCAAGAAAACCTCGCCCACACCATTACACCACCACCAGCCTGCACAGTGATAACAAGGCATAATGTCATAATCACTGTGGCATAACAATGGCATAATCCAATGGCATAACAAGGCATAATCCATGTTCTGATGCTGTTTACGCCAAATTCTGACTCTACCATCTGAATGTCTCAACAGAAATCGAGACTCATCAGACCATGCAACATTTTTCCAGTCCCGTCCAATGGTGAGCTCTTGCAAATTGCAGCCTCTTTTTCCTATTTGTACTGGAGATGAGTGGTACCCAATGGGGTCTTCTGCTGTTGTAGCCCATCCAAAAGTTGCTCTTCTATCAGCTTGAATCAGTCGGCCCATTCTCCTCTGACCTCGAGCATCAACAAGGCATTTTCTCCCACAGGACTGCCGTATACTGGATGTTTTTCCCTTTTCACGCTATTCTTTGTAAACCCTAGAAATGTTTTTTTCATGAAAATCAGTGCTGGCATCTCTGAAAAGCTTTCAATGAAAAATAAGTTAAAAAGTTCATGCTTCAGTAATTTATCACATTAAAATGTTTGATATTTGCACCAGCATTGTAAACACCAAGTTAATTATAATACTTACACAGTGAACTGTTTGTGTCAACTACACAGTTACACATATAAAACAGAGTTATTTAATATGATTACAATTATACAAAGGCAAATTACTCTTATTGCTGCTTGTGAAAGCACAAAAGAGTCAGGATATACATCTCCATTTGGGATATACATAACCATGTGAACACAGTTTACCAGTTAAATAACTTTAAATAATTATCCAACCAAAAAACAAACAAAAAAACAAATTGCAATTGACATTCTACTGACTTTGGAACAAACTTTGAAACTACATATCAATGTTCTAATAATTCTGACCTGTCTACTAAATTAGTTGTAGTTGTATACTATGTAGTTGTAAATGAATGAGAGTTAGTTGACATACAGTGGTTGCAAAGTTACTTAGAGTTAGCAGAATGTCTAAAGTGGACGTCTTATGAATTGATTCATATGATTTTTTTTATTTATTTTTTTTTTACAAAACAAAAGTAAATATAAAAGTCTAAACAGATCGTAAAATAAAATAACTCACAGATATGCACAATAGTAACAAATTGCTATGATAGTTATGTAGTTTGTTTGTTGATTAATCTCACAAGGAGCAGATGACAACAGTCAGGACCAACTAAAGATTATAAAATGTATCCTTCTTCCTTACTAGATCTCACCAGAAAATTTGACCGTTGAGAAAAAAAAACTTTGACCTTTTGAAAAACGTACTCTCTTCCAGAATGCATATAACTCAGACCAGCTGATCGATTACACAACAGTGGTGTATTCTGACCTGGTCCACAACAGCACTATTCTCAGCTTCATTCATCTGACTTTTTATCACAAGGGTGAATTTTCACCCCTCATGCTCCCCTAGTGTGGCAAGAACAAGAGGAGAGGAAAAAAGAAGTAAAAGGCTATCAGTGTTCGATTTTTCACCTTAGCATTGAAGAAGTATCTATCATGTGTCATATGAGCATTTGTAATAGTGGCACGCTTGCTTTGCAACAAGAGACTTCATTGATCCAGAGGAGGCTGCCTTCATTCCAGCCCAGCGGAGCTGCAGGACTGTTTGTTTCTAGCTGGCCACTGATCCTGGTGGGTGGGAAGTGTCCTCAGTCTACACTAACGGAGACAAGCAAAAAGCCAAGGGAAAACATTTCAGAGCACACCACAGGCTTAAATGAGTAGCTGACAATTACAATTGGTTTATCCATTATGTTTTTTTACTTCAAACCAAGCTCATCTGTCTGAAAACAGTTACACCTAAGTCCCAGCTATTATGACCCAGAGTTTGGACATGGGACCCTGACACAGAAATACCAGAATTCTAAAAACAAAAGCTAGGTGAAGATGTTAAGAAGAACCAATGAACGTTTGATGACTATTTAAGCTGTGAATATTTCAATTAAAAACATTTCAAACACATTTTCATTATTACAAATTCAATAATCCATATTCACCTTTCATATTTCACTTCCAAAATTTTCAATCTGTTTAAAAATACAACCTATAATACTCAACAGGCAATTTTCGGTCCATTTTATTTCGCCTTGAAAATTCGCTTCCACAAATTCAGTGATTCAAATTCGATAGTGAATTCAACAGTGACATCCAGGAATTGCAGTAAAAGCAATTGATTACTGAGCATGCTCTCCATCTGCTGTTAGTTGGCTTTACCAGCAGGGGGTGCAAGTGCTGGTTGACAAGCACCAAAGCAACAGGAGAGGCCTTCATTTGCTGAAATGGACAGAGCGATGAGTACGAGTTATAATTTATATGTGTGTGGAAAAGGTTGATTAAGACACAAAACACACGAGCCTTTACTCAAGTGTCTTGTAAGACAATTTTTACCCCCGTGCAAAGTAAGGAGATTTTTCCACTGCAAAACTAAATTCCCACGCAATTGGCATTGATAGTAAAACAACTGTAATACACTGAGACAGAGTGAAATGCTTGTTTTAGTCACTATGACAGAATACTAAATTGATGGCTGGGTTTTACATGATGGCAAGGGCAATTTTATTTAAATATAGCGTCATTAAATACAACCCATTACAATTATAAATTAAATTCAGCAATTATAAATTAAAAATTACATCTCTACCATGATATCTGTTAATCTCTGTGTTAGAACGTGAATTGTCTCGGCCATTATCCAGGGCTGCGGACAGTAGGGGTATTTGTCATCTTATTTTATATTTTATTTGCTATTTTTTGTCCATTTGGAGTGCGCATCACGTCACCTACTAGCGTCGCACCAGCCACAAGATCTCTCCCTGTTTACATGAACCAGAAAGTCTGATGAGAGCACATGAAGTGCAATCCATCTCTTATTTACCATTTATTCATTTTATCGTTTATTCACTCCTTTGCCCGTATTGGAGCGCATCTCATGGCTCTTAAGCCTCGGGCCAGCCACAATCTCTCACTGTATTAATCTACCAGACACTCCGATTGATGCACGAAAAAACAAAGACAATGCGATCCTGCTCTTATGTACCCTTTTGCCATCTTATCTTTTATTTAATTAGCTCGTTGTCCAGTAATAGAGCATGTTTCGTGGCGCGCCACCCACAAGATCTCTCCCTATGTTACAGTTGCCTGATTCTCCTTTTGACATTCTGAAGGAGAATGATTTTGAGCACTACATTACATTTTGTTTTTTATAAAGCCTTTCTTTAAAGTGAATTTCGTATTTAATAAGTTGTATATTAATTCCAATCAATGTTTTATTAACCAATTCCCTGGATTTAATAAATAAGCAAAGCAGACATATAGGCATAGGCATAGCAATAAAATCATAAAATTTTTGCAAAACAAACAAATAACACATAAATCGTGTCTACAATCTAAAGTTTTGTTTGTTCGCAATCATTTTTATGCTTGTGACTGATATATTGACAGACAACAATAAATAAGACAGACAGTTTGAACACAGATCGCTTGCTGAGGCACAAAAGCAAACACCAGTCAGACCGGATGTGCTTTTATCCTTTTCTGGTCATGACAGCATCCACTCGTGATGCTCACTCTCGCCATTGGACTAATTGACACAAGTGCTTCAGACGCAATCACGCAGGGCGTCCCCAAACAGTGTTTCCAGGCGCAGCGTGAGTTCGTTCAAAAGGGAACGGGGTTCAAAGTGCCTGTTTTTGAAAAGGATACTGTTATTGTCTCAGTGTAAACTACAAAAATGTGGATTTGTGAATATGGTGACATCATACACATGAATATTATGTTCAATCTATAGGCGTGTAATGTTTGTTTGCAAAGTGACATCCCAACTTCTGTCATGGCAGCATAATACTTTAATCGTTTTTGCAGATCCATGTGAACGGGGATCACTTTAATTATTCCAAAAGAAAAAAATCTGTTTTTAGTCCATTGTTGTGTAAATAATCAACCCGGTCTCATCCCAAAAAGTCATATAACTGACGTTTTGGGACGTATTTTGACCATACGTCAATATCCGCCTTTTTAGGGCCCCCTTAAACGTCGGTAGATGGCGATCCCGGGCCGTCATACAACTGACGCTTTACCTTTAACGTCAGTTAGGTGATGGGCTAGGTTTAGGGTTAGGTTTAGGTATGGGGTAGAGTTAGGATCCCATAACCTCATCTACCGACGTTTAAGGGGGCCCTAAAAAGGCGAATATTGACGTATGGTCAAAAGACGTCCCAAAACGTCAGTTATATGACGTCTTGGGGTGAGACTGTGTTAAAATAATTTACCCTTAGTTCTGAGATTGTTTCAGCCCTGTCCATATCCAGTTCTGTCCAAAGAGATACAGAAACAAGCAATTGTGTCATTCGAACAAATCCGCATGCAGATAATGGTTTCACTTCACAGCACTAACGCAACTGTTCATGAAACAAGGTAAATGAAATAGTTAATAGTATTAGATATTTAAGATTGCATTGTAAAATATTGAATAACTTCCATCAAAAAAATAGGACAAGCATTTGAAGTTTCAAAGTTGTGTTGCTAGGGCAGAGATTTATGGTTTGATATTTATTTGCTGTGAGATAAATCTGCTGTTGTGGGGACTGTTGAGCTATTTTAAACCTGCAAGTGCTTTAGCCTGACAGACAGAACACAGCCCGTCATCCTCATTAAAATTCTACACCTCAAGGTGTCTTAATCTACTGATAAGGCAAAGCTCATAATCCATTGAAGGAGATTGTGGGCTAAAAGTCCCATTTACTGTTGAGGAACCATCTACCTCCTTTACTGAAATCATATTCATTTTCTTTTCTTATTTTTTAAAGTGTGACTTTCCAAAATTAATTTATGATCGTAAAAGCATTTTCAACATGGGGTACGGCATATCATTTATATTATTAAATAGTAAACAAACAAATAAATAAATAAATATAACATGTACACTTAAAGGTCCTATATGTAACTTTTTTTATAAAATGAATCCTTTTTTTTATTACGTGTTTGAAGGGGTTGTAGTCACACATTGCAATGATCCACTTTTCGGGTTTTGCTATTACCTCTGAAAGCCAATGTTCATATTTATATGTGAGATCTCCGGGTCGGATTTCCTGCGAAATCCATCAGATGTGACGTGCAAGCGCGCTCCCTAGTCTCTCTATCCTTATTACAGTCTATGCGACCAACGGCACTTCAGCTGACGACATGGAGTTTGATAACAGCCCAATACGTCCTGCCTTCAGCACAACACAGACTCAAACACAAACTCCAAAAATATATAAAAAAAACGAAACAAAAAAAAATTTACCTGCTGAAGCTCGTCAGGCAAAACGTGAATCTGATCGACTCTGGACGAAAACTCGGATCAACATCGGCAACATATTAGTACAACATAGTAAACTCAAGTGAAATAGCAAGGTAAACTACATGAAACATGTCATGAATACAAAAGAATGTTCCAGGATAACAAAAAGTAGGTGCTTTAGGATCTAACTTATTTTATTTACTAGATCTACTGACTAATGTCGTCATCCCACTACTATCATATTGTTTATACACATTTCCAGACACATTTACTACAGTAATGTCACTTCCTACGATCTTACTGTTATTGTTCACTAGTCTACTCACTAACCGTTTTCGTTATCATATTACACATTCACCTATGTTGACATTGCTGATTGTGAAAGATACACGAATAGTTAGTGAAATGGCTTATGCTGTATAATACAACATGTCGGCTAAATGCAGTTTATTGTAACATTATGATCATGGTACGAGCACAGAGCATTAGTTCAACGTCAAGCTGATAAAAGTAAGCTATTATTGTACCTGCAGTTAGTTTCCAGCATGTTGTGTGTGATGCTTTCACCATTGCGTCATTGCGAGCACGAGCGCTCTTGTTGCATTCTGAAACATCACCGCTAGAGGTCGCTAAAAACACATACAGCACCTTTAAAAAAACAAAAATAAATAAAATAAAAAATCAAGCAAAGTTTATTTCTTAATTTCTAAGAAACACTGTACACTGAATATTTGATTTAAATGAACTATTAATAATAATAATAATAATTAAAAAACCCTCTCTGATAACTTTTGAATACAAATAAATTGTGTTGTTGAGAGAAGCTAGCATTTTGTTATATTAAGGTGTTTTATATTAAGGAACCCTGGGTCAGAAAATTGTTTCTTCTAGATCTTTCTCTTTAATGGATAACAATTTCCTGAAATATGTTGGTATATGATAATCTCATGAATCAACAGCTGCTACAAAACACCTACTCACATAATACAATGCACGTCTATTGGAAGCTAACCTGTTCCATGAAATCAAACTGTGATCGCACTGAATGCAGAACAGGTGTAACCGAGGTCCCATATGTCAGTGCTATCCTGACATCTGTTGAAAATTATCATAACCATTCTTTCTTGTACACAATATCTGTGAGATGTTTTGACAGGTGTCTAAGCCCACCCCCACACATCATCAGTGGACCATGCAATGAAATTTACAAGCCAATTTATCAGAACTCTGCAACTCAAGTGGTTAAGCGTTACAACAAGGATCAGAAACCAAGACAAAAAAACCTGTGAATGTCATTGCTGTGTCATTAACTTTTTACCAAATCAATAATTTTAATATGACAATGTGTGAAAATGTTAATGAATTGTTGCTCAAATGACCACAAAAGATCAAGTGTGTCAACACAATATTGGTTGCAAAAAAAGTTGGTTGCAGCTCTGATTTATAACTGAGCTAAAATAACATTTGTGGTGATCTTTATTTAATAACAGCTACATATGTTCAAATGTGACTATGTGAATTTTGTGAGGGAGGAAAACAAATAAATAAGGTAATACTTATTAAAGGGGTCACGCAGTTTCATTTTCATGCAAGTTAATTTGATTATTTGGGGTCTAAATGAAAAGTTTGATGTATATTAAAAAAAAAAAAAAAGTCTTGTAAGTCTTGTTAGTCTTGTATGAAAACACTACTTTTGCCTGGTCAAAACAGCTCTGTTTTCAGCACTGTTTTCAGCACTGCATTATGCCTTTAAATGTTAAAGGAACACTCTGACTTTTTGTGACAAAACATATAGGGAGATTAAAACAAAAACACTGGATAGAAGTTTATCATTATATGATGGTTGTGGACAGGCACAGCCAACACACATTTCAGTACAATTAACTTGAAAAAGTGCATGTTCCATTATATGACCCATTTAACCCTCTGGGGTCTAAGATGTTTTTGGGGTCCTTGAGATGTTTTGACATGCCCTGACATTTGTGCTTTTTTTCAGTTGCTTATAAGGTGAAATTACACTCTATTTAGCACAAACAGAGCTACCACAATATATGAGCAACATGTACGTACATGTTATTATTTTTGAGAGAATATTGTTTATGCATGGTTATTGAAAAAAAAAATAAAAATGAAATAAGGCCACAAAACATATACTCCACAAGATTAAAGTGTTAGTTCACCCAAAAATGAAAATTAATTAATTACTCACCCCCATGCTGTACCAACTCTGTAAGACCTTCGTTCATCTTCGGAACACAAATTAAGATATTTTTTATTAAATTTTAGAGGTGGATCACTGCTACATAGGCTCCTAAGGGATTGAAACTTGACGGCCCAGAAAGTCATTGAAGAAAATGTTTAAATATTCCATGTGACTACAGTGGCTCAACTATAAGTTTATCAAGTGACGAGAAATTCAACCATTCCTTTTCTTCCTTCTGGGCCAAGAGATTTCCACGATGCATGTGCAAGAATTGCGCAATTCTCGCGCATGCGTTGTGGAAATCTATTGAACTCTCATCTCAGGCCCAGAAGGAAGAAAAGGAATAGTCAAGTTGCTATTTTTGTTTTATTTATACAAATAACTTTTTTTCCACCTCCACGAATCAGATGAGTGTCGTTCATTAGTTAACTTGTTTAAGTAAATTGTAATTTATTTGTTTTACCCCGCTTTTTTTCCTTTGCTTTTTCCTTGTCTTAAAGTAAGAATTATTATATAATTACATGATTTAATTCAATAAAAGTAATAATCTCATCATAAATGCATTTAATTAAATACTACAATTATTTTCTACAGTCATCTTTTTTATTTAAATGCATTTATGATTAAATGACTACATTTTCATGTCAATTTGTGCTCATTTTGACCATGAATTATGCGCTGTCACTTTAATTCATCGTTTGCAGAAAAGCAGAAATAGACTCGGTGCGGAAACGATCTCTGCGCTGCTGTATACGCACTGGAACGGAACAACGAACTGCATCCGCGTGCAGTGTGAAAGCTTGAACCTGTTAACATGGGTACGGAAAAAAATTCGTACCACAAACGCACTGCAAACGGAGTATGTGTGAAACGGGCGTTAGAGTTAATTTTTCGGACGCGTTTCAGAATGAACTTCACTGACAGAGAGAAGGCAAAACGATTACTTCTCGTGCTAAGCAGCTAATCACCATGTCTAAAGATATGCCACTTGTCTGCGTCTACTCAGACTCTGGGGACAAATTCATTCCGCCCTCTCCTCTTCCAACACAGCGCAGTATGCACCTTCAATGCCGTGACTCATTATGGGCAACGTGGTCTTCAGAAGATATGATAAGCACTATGGAGGCAGCCGGTATTCCCATCAGCCAAGGCCTGTTCGGTGAGGATTTACTTCTTCTGGCCCAAACTACGTTGGGTAAACGTCTGTCATTATAAGTAAGATGTATGTTCTGTCCAGATCTGATCATGCACAAGCAACTGTCACGTGACTTAGCTCTCCTGGTTGAGCTGCACTATGTTGGGTTAATTTGCTTTATGCTTACAGACCAGTGACACCGCTCTATATTCCCCATGAGTGCTTATGTAAGAAGAGCTGTGAAGGTTAAACAATGAAGCATGTGCTACCAACACCAAGATCATGGGTTTGATGCACATGGGAATGCATAGCTTGTACTGCAATGCAATGTACAATGCAATGTGCTTAACTATGCTTAATTATGATATTTCCCTGTCCGACCATGTATAGTACAATCTCTTTTTTAACTATATTATATTTATTTAATTTAACTATATTGTATTTATTTATTATAGTGTTATGCTAATTATTATATTTATTGAGCATTTCATCCGAAATGTTTTATGTTCTTTTTATCTTAGTACATGTATTGTTAACTATATTTGTTTGTATATTTTAAATTGGATTTAGCACTCCTTTTCTTTTATTTTGAAATGCACCTTTGGGGATTGTCACAACAGTAATTTCACGATGACATTACACAATGACAATAAAGTACTACTACTACTAGTGTAATTCACACTGGATTGAAGCATATTTGCCAGACACATAAACGTAAATGTGTGCATTTGGGAAGACTGTGTGAAAAACATCTTATGATACTGGGTCAAAGATATGCTTATTTTTGTCCTAACTATTAATTAATCTAAAAATGCAATGCACACAAAACATTGAATTGAAAAGACGTCTTTTAAACAAAAATTGTAACTGTGTATAAATTATACAGCTATAATAACATACATAAATCCTGTTTTTAAATAATAAAGACTGCCACACTTCTTGATATTTGAACAAACTGAACAAACTATGTCCATTAAATCAGTCACGTGAAAAAATATATAATGAAAATTAAATTAAATGTCAACATTTTCAAGTTCTTGTTTCCTTTATGTAAACAAACAAGTGTATTTCATGAAGCAGAATGTTTAAATATTTAAATGTTTAAATATTTTATTTATTTATTTTTTGCAAATGATAACTGACAGTGGGCTTGCAGACAAAACTCACCCAGACACTACTCTGATTGGCTGTGATATATAATTGAGTCAGGTGTAGACAGATACTGTAACTTGCTTGTTGCTGGAATCTTATCAAATCATGTTTAGTTAGGACACAGTGTAATTTACACTGGCCTTGTGCTAGGGAATAAACAAATGTGTTTCCTCTTCCCCAATTTTGAACAAAAGTTGCTGGAACACAGTTCAAGAATGTTCACGCCCAATTTAACCCCTGCCTCCAAACACAGCAAAGAACATTGACAATGACATCTGTTAATGAAGATTTTACAAGATGCTGCTTTAATTGTACACATGCTAGCACTAAAATGATAACAGTCTCAACCCTCTGAGCTCATTGCTTTTTTGTTTATTATAATAAGGTACAATGCTGCATTTCACACCACAACAAGAGATGTTAATAAAACCGGTAACACCCATGGTGAAAACTTCAAAGAGACTTTATTACTCTTCCACTGTGCAACTGTCCAATATGTGCAACTCAATTTATTTAGCAGTACAGCAGCCACATTAAATGTGTAAACGGACCATAACTGAGTGCAGTCTCTGTTTACAACCAACTGTTTGTTGACTGAACCTTTTATTTCATTAGAAGTATATAACATCAGCCACTATATAATTTGAAACACACAGTAGTCCTTGACTAAGTTTGTTGCTAGCCTTGTTGTTGGTGTTGCCATTCATACTACAAAGACATTTTCTGCTATTTTTGAGTTCCCACCCTTCAACCATCCACTCTCAAATAATATTTCTATGCACTTTAGTTCATCTGCACAGACAGTGACCGTGCAAGCAACTTTTTATAAGTCGATTAAACCACAAAACAATAAACCGATTCTCACACCAGAGTTCCCCTATGCCCTGCAGCATACAGCATTTTTACACAGACTGTAAAAAAAGATAGACGATGCCTCTTTATCTCTTCCATCGGTCAGAAGTGAAACTGCCAGTATCCCGATATGGCGCTGACATCTTAGAACTTGAGTAAGAGCAGTAGTGATTTCGGGACCAGACATGCGCAATAGTGAGCGCATATCTGGTCCCGAAGTAAAGCCTCGAAATCAAGGCCCTGCCCTCACTAAAACAAGAATCAACTTATCGTAATTTTTAATCATTTAAATCTGGCTGTGTAGTTAATAACACCTTCCTCTTTAGTTTGACAAACTTTACACGGACTTAAAACTAGTTAAAGTTAGATGTTACCACAGACTTAGCGTTACCACAGGCCACGGCTAACACCCCAGACAGCAAGCCAACATTGAATAAACATTGTTTTTCCATCTGAATCATCATTATGGTTGATATCGAAATTTCAATGTAAAATTAATGTTGAATCAACATTACCCTGTCGACGAAAACCTGATGTTATTAATGTTGATGGCAACGATATTGGAACAGCATTGATCTATACTGTAGTTATCTTTATGATTGATTTAGCATTGATATTTGGTTTCAACACATTCTCACCCCAAGGCGTCACCTTTGACCATGCTTCAATATTTGACGTTTTAGGCGCCCTTTAGCGTCACTTACATGACGCGATCCTACGGCAAGCGTCAGTTAGAGGACGCGGTTAGGTTTAGGTATGGGGTGGGGGTAGGGTACACGCGATCCTAGGGCGTCATCTAACTGACGCTAAAGGACGCCTAAAGCGTCAGATATTGAAGCATGGTCAAATGCTTCCCAAGGCGTCAGTTAGGTGACGCCTTGGGAGTGAGAATGGGCTGTTGGTTTACCGGGCGATCGCTGAATGTGTTGAAAAGTAATTGATTTATAGTTGACCGGGAAACTACACTGTTGTTGAAAAGTCATCGACAGACCGGGAAATGTGATTGAAAATGCATCGACATATAGTTGACCGGGAAATATGATTGAAAATCAATAGATTTTTGGTTGACCGGGAGACATCAACAGGTGTTACCAACGTGCACCGGACACACAGCTCATTTCTGGACCATTGGCACAAGTGTAAAGGTAAGCTTGCTTAGCCTAATGTTTGAAATTTATGAATTGAACCAAATCAAATAGGCTGTTCGTTAACATGATGGTTGGTGTAGCGATAAATAGATTTTTTCTTGTACCACTGTGTCAAAATCTGCCAAAAGTGCCTACTTTGTAGTTCTCTTCTAGGTTATAAAGTTACCAAAACCTCCGAGTCTAGTCTATTTGTGTGATATTTAGCTAAAAATACATGTCTGTAGCCAACTCATTGCTTGTGTGTTATACGAGATTTCAAATGTTCCATTACTTTTTAACATCCTGGCTGTAGATAAAGCAGGGTATTTAATTTATGGCATTACATTAACATAAAATTAACATTTAAAAATGATTGAAATTCCATTGAAATCACGTTGATCCTTAGTTCAGTTGAAATTTCAACATTGTTTCAATATTCCTTATGATTGAAATACCATTGAAATTCTGTTGATCTATGGACAGGATTTGAATGTTGTTTCAATATTAAAACAGGGTGCAAAATGATGTAGAATCAACATCAGAGTTCAACGTTGATTCAATGACTTAATGTTGAAAATTCAACATTGATTTAACATTGTTTCAATGACTGTTTGCTATCTGGGATTAATCTCAACGTAGCAACTAAGCCATGGTAATTTTGTCAGCAAATGGTGCTAAACTAAAAACGGGGACATTGACACATAAAAGTTTACGTAACAACAACACTGAAAATACTTGTTTACCTTGAATACACGATGAAGTTTCACCGAAGGACCGCTGGTATTTGGTGCTAAACTAACAACGGGGACATTGACACATAAAAGTTTAAATTACATCAACACTGAAAATACTCGTTTACCTTGAATACACGATGAAGTTTCACCGAAGGACCGCTGTTATTCACTCTGCACATGCTACCATTAGGAGATATGATTAGTCACCTGATGGAGTTTTGGTTCCTTGCCACTGTTGCCTTGGCTTTTGGCTTGATTAGTTGGGGACATTTAATATTCAACAATATTAGTTGATCTGTGTTGTATTATTGTCATGTTATCACTGTGAGGCTTCTTTGATACAATCTGTATTGTAAAAAGCGCTATATAAATAAAGGTGACTTGACTTGACTCAAAGAAGCACAGGCCAAACGAGAAGCGACGGTTATTTCAAACAACGACTGTGAGAATTCCAGAACTGCGTTAGTAACGGAAAGAGTCCAGCATTCTTCTTGCTCTTCTTCTAAATTTCTGGCACAATGATTTGAATAATATAGAGGCAAGGATGCAATATTTGAACTTATATCTTCTATTTCTTAGTTATCCATGTTTAGAGGCCGTCTAAACATGGATATGTTAGGGCATCCGTATACTCAATTACCTGGATGATTGGCTCCTTTTAGCCAACACCAGGGAATTAGTCACTCACCACAGTGACATTGTCTTTCGTCACATTCAGTCTCTCGGCCTGAGGTTGAACACAGAGAAGAGTGTTCTTGCCCCAGCTCTATGCACAGTCTTCATAGGGTTGCGCCTGGATTTTTCAGAAAGGGGTCAGCAAGGGTGCAGTTTTCTTTCACCAAATGTTTACAACGGATGCCTCTCTAACCGGATAGGGTGCGGTTTTCGAGGGCAGGCCAGCATGTGGGGTCTGGACTGGAGAGACTCTCGATTGGCACATAAACAGCTTGGAGCTGAGATTTGTTTCCCCATGGTCACGCACCCTGGACAGGCATGTGCGCCTCCTTCTCCTATGGACTCATGTATTGAGTCATGTATTGATTTCGCTCCTGGCTTGATCAGAGTGACTTTGAGACCGAAACCAGGTTATGTGCCCAAAGTTTTGTCCACAGCATTCCGGTCTCAGGTTGTTAACCTTCGCTCTTTCCATCCTCCTCCTTTTGTCTCTGAGGAGGACAGAAAGCTGAACTTGCTCTGCCCGGTCAGGGCATTGAAGTTATTTGTGGATCGCTCTGGCGGTTGGAGAAAATCCAACCAGCTCTTGGTATGTTTTGGTGCTGGCTGCCGCGGGCTTTCCGCATCAAATCATAGAATTTCCCACTGGGTTACAGAAGCTATTTCACTGGAATATGAGGTGCGTTGTCTACCTTCTTACCTTCATCTCTTAGCATCAGGGCACATTCCACTAGTGGCGTGGCTTCCTCTCAGGCCCATTTTAGATGTGCCCTCCTGGAAGACATTTGTGTGGTGGCAGGATGGTCCTCTCCGCGCACTTTTGTCAGATTCTACAGTTTGGATCTTGACACGACTCCAGGTTCCCAGGTTTTATCTGCTTGAACCAGTTGTGTGAGCTATCTGGTCTTGTACTAGTTATGGCAGCATTTAGCTTGGCGAGTATAGTATTTCGTTCCCAAAGCGTCTTAAGCTACGCAGCGTTGAGTGAACCTATGAAATAGAATGTCTCTGGTTACTGATGTAACCTATGTTCTCTGAATAGGGAGCGAGACGCTGCGTTCTCTGAAAAGCTCCTTGTGCTGCCGACAAGGTTTATTTTTCGGCAGAGAAATCTGAGGAGCAGACGGCGCACGCTAATATAATATGATGCAGTGCAATGAATTGATGCAATGAATGGACTGATATAAGGGCTTCAGACAATCGGCACACCCAGAGGGCGTTCCCACTGCGTCTTAAGCTACGCAGCGCCTCGTTCCCTATTCACAGAACATAGGTTACATCCGTAACTAGAGACATTTTCTTTAATGGTTTAGTGAGAGAAGCTGATGCCTTCAGGGATGATACTAAACCAGAAGACAGATAGCTTGCAAACATCTGTTCTACCCTGGGTATTGCCCTATAGCCATACTCTCTTAACCCCCTAATATCTGAATATACATGAACTTGCGAGTTAAAAGACATGATGAGTAAGGCTTTTTCCATGATCTAGACAGCTCGCTGTGCAGATCAGGAAAAAAAAATGTAAGGCCCTATGATGGAGGTGAAAAAATAGAGTGAAGGAAGCTTGTATAATTTATTTTTAGAACGAGCACCCCCTTATTTCTGCTGGCCATTAAATATTTAATTCTACAGCCTTAATAAACGCCTCCACCAGCTTGAATTGATCTCTCTTCCCGGGCGGAAGAGACCTCAGTGCAAGCTTCCGGAGAGATAGCACTGGACTTGCGAAGCGGAGGAGATAAGATTCGTGGACCCGTCTCCAACCCCGTTAAGAGATCATATTTGCGATCCACAGGAATGCATTCTCCGCGCTGCCTCGTCAGATGCGGATCCTGCACCCTGAGAATCGCGAGCCTTGCCACTTTTATATATGTACAGTGAGGAAAATAAGTGTTTGAACACCATGCTATTTTCCAAGATCTTCCACTTAGAAATCATGGAGGGGTCTGAAATTGTCATTGTACAGGATGTGCATGTCCACTGTGAGAGATATAATCTTAAAACAATATCCAGAAATCACAATATATGATTTTTCTAACTATTTATTTGTATGATACAGCTGCAAATATGTATTTGAACACCTGTCTATCAGCTAGAATTCTGACCCTCAAAGACCTGTTAAGATCGGCCTTTAAAATGTCCACCTCCACTCCATTTATTATCCTTAATTAGATGCACCTGTTTGAGGTCGTTAGCTGCATAAACACACCTGTCCACCCCATACAATCAGTAAGAATCCAACTACTAACATGGCCAAGAACAAAGAGCTGTCCAAAGACACTAGAGACAAAATTGCATACCTCCACAAGGCTGGAAAGGGCTACGGGGAAATTGCCAAGCAGCTTGGTGAAAAAAGGTACACTGTTGGAGCAATCATTAGAAAATGGAAGAAGCTAAACATGACTGTCAATCTCCCTCGGAATGGGACTCCATGCAAGATCTCACCTCGTGGGGTCTCAATGAACTATCATGCTTTGGGGGTGTTTTTTCTGCACATGGGACAGGGCGACTGCACTGTATTAAGGAGAGGATGACCGGGTCAATGTATTGCAAGATTTTGGGGAACAACCTCCTTCCATCAGCTAGAGCATAGTAGATGGGTCGAGGCTGGGTCTTCCAATATGACAATGACCCGAAGCACAAAGCCAGGATAACCAAGGAGTGGCACTGTAAGAAGCATATCAAGGTTCTGGTGTGGCCTAGCCAGTCTCCAGACCTAAACCCAATGGAGAATCTTTGGAGGAAGCTCAAACGCCATGTTTCTCAGCAACAGCTCATAAACCTGACTGATCTAGAGAAGATCTGTGTGGAGGAGTGGGCCAACATCCCCCCTGCAGTGTGTGCAAACCTGGTGAAAAACTACAGAAAACATTTGACCTCTGTAATTGCAAACAAGGGCTACTGCACCAAATATTAAAATTGTTTTTCTCAGGTGTTAAAATACTTATTTGCAGCTGTATCATAAAAAATTGTCACAAGGTGATGAAGCGGAGGCGGAAGTCCCGCTGAAATTGTGTTCCCCTCGGAACGGCATTACTGAAACACCGAGCCGGTTCCGGGTATGTATCCATCGCCATGGCAGCGGCGGCTGATGACAGATCAGCATCAGGTGTGGAGGATTTATGTGGGGATCTGCGATATGGCTATGCAGACAAATGGATTATTACATAAAAGGAAAGTGAAGAGACAGTCAAGATTGCGTGTTCCCCCTGGAGAAGTTGCGTGGCGCCGTCGTTTCGTCTGCAGTGTCGCTGACATGCTGGGGTATTTGAAGGATGTTGTGGAGATGCGGCTGTATTGAGGGTGCAATGGCGAACGTGTAAACACGAGTTGAAGATGGCAAAGGATGGAAAGTGAGTGAATGATGGAGAGTGAGTAAAGACTGGAGAATGCTATTATCATTGGAAGGAAGATAAGTAGTATGACATCAGATCTATGTGAATGTATGCACCTGCACCAAGTTGAATGGGAGTTTGTGAAGGGTATTGCCCTGATGGGAACTGATTCAGTACGACAGTGGGAAGATCGATCGTTGGGTGAGTGCTGGCCTTATTGCACTGAGAGTGAGAGTGGATGCAGTGCCCGAATCACAGTATTGGCTTGAAGTGAGGTTGTAGTGTGCGGGAAATATAGATGGACTGCCGACAGAAACATACATTGTGATTTATGGATTTTTTATTTTATTTTTTTAGATTATGTCTCTCACAGTGGACATGCACCTACGATGATAATTTCAATATAAATATCAGACAGATAACAGTAAATATAACAGACAGTTTTACACATATCACTTGCTGAGGAAAAATAAGCTAATGTCGGTTTGTACCGGATGCTCTTTTATCACTTCCTGGTCATGACGTCACCCGCCCGTGACGATCATTCCTTCCATTGGACTAGTTGACATAGATGCTTCAGGCGCATTCACGGTGGGAGCGCTCCTAAAGCTTTGTTGATGCATCGCAAGTTCCCTTGAAAGGGAACTGTCATCTTTGATCTAAGTAAATGAATGCATGCTTGATGAACAGCAAATCTGTTTAAAAAAAAAATCGTACTAAACTCAAACTTTCAAACATTAGTGTATGACAGGAAAAAAATATTTCCCAATTTTAAACCATCTCAGGCTACATATGTTACCTTGGTTCCCTAACGACGGAACGAGTCGCTGCGTCGAGACACTGTGTAGAATCAGTCCAATGGTGTAATGAGCAGCCGGACATTAATGGAGTACATTTACTTGAGTACAGTACTTAAGTACAATTTTGAGGGATCTGTACTTTACTCGAGTATCATTTTTGGGGAGTACTCATGACTATACTCAAGTACATTTGAGAGGGAAATATTGTAGTCTTTGTAGACACCCCCATGACATCTCGTCACGCCATTTAACTGACTATACAAGTGCTTCATGATGCTTTCACACAGGATTTTTTCCACATATTCTCAACGCAGGTCGGGTTCAGTTTTTACATCAAAATGTAAACAGACAGGCACACTGAATAAGTGAAAATATCATTTTATGACAGCATGTTTGAATGAAAGGCATTTTTTAATGTCATAGCACATGACCTCAGAGAAACGATCTTTGGACAGAATTTTTTTAATATGTCATAGCGAAACTACTCTTTTTGCATAGACTTAGACTTATAACCAGCACAGATCTTCTGTTCAAGCTAAATACTACATAAATGTTGTTACAAGCTACTTAGACGTGATATCTTCATTGTGAATACAACATTATGGGAAAAGAACTCTCAGTGCAGCTCAATAAATTCAGTCTCTCACAGAACAACAATGATTAAAGCACTGATTCTTTCCCTTTGCATTTATTACTGAAAACAGTGACATCAATGAGTTCCAGATTCTCATGCTAATGTTTATGACACTTCATTACAGACTTCTCCAAATAAATTTAACTCCAGAATTTCATTATCACTCCTGAATTTCGTACACTACACTTATTTAGCGTTCACTCTGAGCTCTTCTATGTCCTAAAAAAATGCTTGTTTTGCCTTATGGCATATGTGTCAGGGAAATGATAAATTAGCTTTGAAATGCTACTTCTTAACCATTATGTCCCTTGCTATCTTATCTGTGCACGGGCTATTTGAGACTTGTAGCTTGCGAATGTGCTGAAATTAATCATTTTCTTATCAATGCTCATAAAACACTTTGTCCCAGCTGTGGGATCGTAGCCAGGAGGGCCTGTTTGCAAATAGCTGTGCTGTGATCATCTTTAGCCTTTGTTCAAAGGTTCAGTAAATACATGGCAGTGTTTTTAGTCTGCACGTCTTATTAATGAAGCGCGTAAAAGGATTTCTGGAGTATAACTAAAGATTCCTCTAAGGAAGTCTGAGCCGGAAACATCCATCTGAATCGAGGACATGCACAGAGGATGTGCTTGAGGGTTATTTTACTGATAGTTGCAAATTTCTCACTCTGATAAATGTCCACCTATGTGTACTTAGACATTTTCATTATTTGCAAATCTCTCTCTTTTAATTTGGCGAAGGCTTCAGAGGAAGCACATTATGAATCCATCATCCAGGCTGAGGGAGGCTCTCTGGATGGTTCCTGACCTCTCCTCCGGGCCTGTGCTCTGTAGCTTAAATTCAGCAGAGGGGCAGAACTCAGTCTGTTTAATACACAGTTAATCGACTCCCAGGTCTCTAACATTCCCTGGCCCCTGCTCATTCCCACACTCTCAGTTCGGTTCATCTGGACAGCTCCACTTCATCCCTCAAGCAGTACGTAAATCATTCTGTCAGTACAGACATGTTAAGCCAAGTGTGCACTACAAGGCTGAAATTTGCCACCCTTTCATGTTTTAAAAGGGTTGCTTCCAAAAAATCTTAAGTGTTCCAGATAATGGTATGTTTTAAGATTAAATTGTTATTTTTGAATTGTGAGGGCAAATTAAGTAAAATATTTTTTTTTCCATTAATTATTCAATTAAGGGTGCACATAAACACAGCTCGAATATGTATTCTGCTGACTTATGGTGTGCAAGTTGGGTTCCGGATATAAACATCCCATTAATTTTCTCGGTAACACTTTAGAATACGGTTCCTTTGTTAATGAATAACTACATAAGAACCAATAACTAACACAATATTAACAATCTAGTAATAACTAACAATAAACTCTGATTAACGAACTAGTAAGTAATAGCGAACAGATGAAAGTGGTGGTTCACTATTAACTAATCAATAACAACAATTTTTTGAATGCTTCCCAGAGAACTACTGAAAAAGTTTATTAACATAAAGATTTTTGGTAAACTTTAGTAAACTTTTAGAAAAAATTATTTAAAAGCATGTTGTAACACTTCAGCCATTACTAGTTAGCTCACATGATCTTTACTTTAGAATACGGATCCAAATAATTAGTAATCCCCAGAAGTATGAAGTGTACTTCTGGGGAGTAGATGAAGTAATCAGGTCTCCCTCGGAAAAGAGACTCAGTCTCAAGGGACTTCCTGGTTAAATAAAGGTTAAATAAAAATAAAAAATAAAACACTTTCATCTGTGCACTATTAAATAGTAATTTGTTAATCAGAGTTTATTTTTTTTTTTAGTTAAAGTTACTAGATTGTTAATAAACTTTTTTAGTAGTTCTCTGGGAAGCATTAGTAGTTATAGTAGTTATTGATTAGTTAATAGTGAACTACTACTTTCATCTGTGCGCAATTACTTACTAGTTTGTTAATCAGAGTTTCTTGTTAGTTAATAATAGTTATTAGATTGTTAACATTGTGTTAGTTATTGGTTCTTGTGTCGTCATTCATTAACGATGGAACCGTATTCTAAAGTGTTACCCATTATTCTCTATTAGGGCACCGTTTGGTTCCTGTATCAGTAACCAATAAGCTTTCTGCCCAAATTTCAAATACCAGTTTGCAGCATGCTTCCAGAAATCCTCCATCTTCCCCAGCTCCACCTGTATAGATCTGTTACGGGTAAGTCATGCTATTGTAAAGAAGCAGCATGTCTTACTTTCCTAATGCAGTGTGTTGTGTATGTCTTGGCAGCAAGTCCTGTACTTGTTATGCAGAAACAGAAGAAATAATCAACAGCAGCAGCCGCATAGCAAATCTATTCCAACAAGACCAGAAATTAACATTGTTATTTACATTACCATGCCAAACACTGGTTGTCTTGACAGAAAAATATTTGTAACATTTTCTATTGGTTCTAGCACAAATTGCAATTAATTGTTAGATGATTATAAAATGTATTTTTGCCTATTAGGTATTTGTAATACTATTTAATCTGTTAGTAGTACACGCATATGTATTTATAGTAAGACATATACAGGATTTAAATAATAATAATAATAATAATAATCTTCTGTTACCACCCTCTCTTTTTCACTGGTGTGCAAAGAATGAATTGGAACTTTGATTAGTAACCTCTAATCATCAAAAGGCATCACAATCCACATGAGACTTGAAGGAGTAGCCTACCTTGTTTATAAAGTCATTTTACTCCTTTTATATGCAAATGTTTTTTTTTTCTTTATTAAAAAAGGCCCCTGCCTTCCCTAACTACCTCTTTTAATTGGAAGACAGTCTATGAACATTTTCAATGTAGTATAAAATGCACTACAAAATATGTCTTTTTTTTTCAATTGTCTTTAATTTAAGCTCTTTAATTTAGGCCATCAAAATAACGAATAATGAACAAACAAGCTGCTGCTCGATTTTGTCTTTTTTGTTTTATCACTTAGCAGCATGTAATGCTTACATTGCTTCTTCAATTAACTGACGAACCAAACAACATTTGGGTACCATTACATACATAGTTGCATTGTTATATTTTGCACAACCAAGGCCAAAGAGAGATAACGGGTCTGGCAGTTTGTATAAACAAGAACACAGCACGTGTTTGATCTATGCCTTGTGTGACCTTGATTTATAAGCCTCAACATGAATGCATTGTAAAGCCAACAAGACAAAACTTGTAATGGCTTCCCTGCTGAAGATGAACAACTGCAATTGTTCCCATCCTGGTTATTGAATGGTCTTTGAGCCGAGCAGCTCGTCAGGCCCGCTGTCAGGATTTAACAGGCCAGATTGTTTACAGCATTCTCTTTGCCTGGTCTGTTTTTTTTTTCTTCTTTTCTTTATAATATAAAATGTGATTAAGTCAAAGTTACAATGAAACTCTAAAAGAATCATCTTTTTGTTTAAACAAATGAGTAAATAATTGTGGGGAGCAGGACGAGGTCGATGACCATGTGAGGATGGCGAGAGGCCGGTGGCGTGATAACTAAAGAGAGACACCTGCACGACACACCAGTCTCGTATCTCTCACGGAGGAACGGAAGCATAAACCGGCAGCCCCTCGCGGACGACTGGCTACACAAAACACCAAGAAAACAAAACACAGGTTCCAGTTATTTGTCAGCTATAATCCATGTTGTATGTTGTTGATTTGTAGTTAATCTCCTGCAATTCTCTCAAATTCATTTTTGTTTCTACTCTTTTCTTCGTGCGGTTCAATTTAGCCACCCATGTCTCTCTCACACTCTCTCATACACTCAGGCAAATTGTCAATATATAAATGTAAATTTGAATATATTGTTGTAAGTCTGAATATATAAATGCAAATCATGAATATATAATTGTTAATCCAAATTTGTAAGTATAGCAAATTTGTAATAATCTGCATCTATATATTCATGCTTATAATTATTCAGATTTGTATCTATATCCAGACTTACATTTATATATTCTGCATAGAGAAAACATTGTACAAATTTGTATAGGGAAATTGTTTGCATGCAGGCTGTCAAAACAAATGTAGCTTGAACTCATGTAAATATATTTTACTTATAAACACTGAGATTTCAGTAAATACCAACGTATTTACTGTACCAAATGCAGCAATCATTGCACTGTGTATTACTGTCCTGCCAAAGAATCATCATAAAAATCCTGCCCTATTATATTGAAATGTATTGTTTGTATTTTAAGGCTATACGAAATATACTGCAGGTAATGGATACCATTATCATTCTAAATGAATATTCAAAGTAATTTTCCTGTGGATTTTTCAAAGTCAAAAGGAAATGAGGCACTGTTTTTGGATGAAAGGGTCGGCTCATCTCTGTAATCACCGTCTGGAGTGACAGACTTTCTCAACAGGGTAGCCAGGAAGAGCCAGGGAAATTCAACCACATACTGTACACACCTACAAAGCCCCTTCCTTATGGATCATTACATGCACACACTGCAACAATTTAACACATTTCCCAATTAGTTTCCGATAATGTACCTGCACTGCTTGCCCTGTACCTACATTGTCTATTAGATGCTTTTAATCTGGAGGATTGAGTTAATATGCTGGTGGAAATAATAATAATGAATAAGCAAGAAGAAAACATAGATTTTACTAGGATAGAGCTTTGATATACAAGTGTATGTCTGCTTGTTTGCTGGCATCTCTTGTGTTCATTTTACTCTTAACCTGCTGCCCACAGGAATCATCTTAGCACTCTGCTGAGGTGACTGATGATGTGGAGCCAACAGCTGTCACCATTATCTCTTGCAGAGGCATTTAACCTGAAAGGATTATTTGTGTTCTGATATGTGTTCATACATGAAAAGCTTAGAACTTATCTCTAAACATGTTCAACCCTTGGATACACAAGCTATGCAAACCCCTTCTAATTCACAACATTTTTCATCTTTTTAAATCACTTCATGTCAGCCTTTGATATTCCATGATCTATGAATTTCCATGATTTATGAATATATCTTGTTTTCAATGATCACAAATTCATATTTTAATATTTCCTATAGGTTTTGTGTTAATACATCAAGTTTACACACATGGGTCAAAAATGATAATGATAAAACAAAAGAATGAAGTTTTTTTTTTCTAAATAACCAATTTTGCAGTAATTTAGATCAACATATTTACTGTAACACTTGAAATATGTTTATTGGCCACATTTTTAAATATTAAAAAAATAGACAAAATAAAATCAAACGGGTACAGCGCCACCTTAAATTGCCACCTCAGTGCTACATATCTCACAAATGACAACTACACATCTGTGCTCCTTGCACACGGGCCTGCTGCACTCTTCAATTGGCCCTCCTGCTGATGTCCTCTTGTGGCCGGCTGGTGGCTGCATTTTTTTGTTTAATTGTTACATTTAAATAGCGCTTTTGTTTGAACTCAAAGTGCTTTACATTTTCTCATCATGCATGTTGCTCAGGAGGACAACAGCCTTTCCCTTCTTCGACACATAGCTTACTATGTTACCATTGAATCCAAATTCGGAGCAATGCTCCTCCCTCAATTTGGATGGCTTTTTCATGACAGGCCGTATATGTCTGGCTTGTTCTGGGGAAAAAATCCACCGACATACGTAAAGGTGACCGATAGCATTGATTTATGACAACAAATAAAAATGAATATGGAGATACAAGGTTTCCACCCCTCACAGAGACAATAAATAGATAGAACAGTGTGTGACAACAGCAAGCTAGCTAATAGTATTGGAAATGTTTCTCTTTCTCACTAGTAATGGATTTCAAGGTCAAGATAACTTTTGCCTAAAAGTTTAAATATTATCTAATTGTCTTTCACAATTTATTATTTTTATTTTTTAATTATTTTTGGTGACAAAAAAAAAATAAGACATACATGCATGAAATATATAAAATCAGCCTTGTTGAATTGTGAAATGTGTGGCAGGTGAATAGTTTTCTGCAGTAAATATGTCTACTATTTACCATTATAGGTTCACTATATGGGTCATTGTTGACCCATGTGTGTAAAATTGATGTAGAAATACAAAAAAAAAAAAAAAATGTGTGTTTATAAAGTAAGAAAGGAAAAATAAACATTTGTGGAAATCAAAACATGATATTTAATGAATATCTTAATAAATGATAAAATAGGTTTCTTTCAAAGATTCAGCAAAGAACCATTGAACGATTGAATAACATGGAGAATGAATATGGGTCATTTTAGACCCACGTTGTGCATTAGAAGGGTAATGCCATAAAAAAATGACATTTATTCGAAAAGAAAGGAAGGAAAATTTAAAATATGGATTTGTAATGATCTAAAACAAATTAATTGAGGAATACCTGGAATACTGAATGAAAACTCAGTCGGGTCTCTTTAGACCCATGTTGTAGATCAAAGGGTTAACTAACAAGTTCTAGTTAACAGTGTGATAATATGCCTCCATATGGGTCTCATTAATATCGTATCCATGCAAAAAGTATACAGAGCTTTATTTACACTAATTACGACATAGCGTGAATGCAGCATAATGGCTGCTATAAATTCAGCTTTGAGATCCCAGGAATAAATTAAATTTTAAAATGTATTAAAAGAAAAAATGTCTTATTTTTTTACTAATTTATTTATTTATTTATTTTTGTATCGTATGTTTTATCTTATGTTGGTAAACATAAGAAAATTATTTCAGAAAAAATCTAATAGAAAATCTTACTGAGCCCAAACCTTTGAAATATAGGAGATTGTCATGGACAGGACAGATGAGAATGAAGATGATGATGAGATTCAAAGGATCCAATTATCAGCGTAAACTTTAATAAACAAAACAAAAGAGCACATCCAACACAATGCTAATCCAAAACAAGAGAAGGCAACACAACAGTATGAACATAAACAACAGTTCAGTGACTGAACTGGGGGCAATATAAGAACTAATGAGAAAATGAGGAACAGGTGAGTATGAAATCAATAAACCAATAAGTAACCATGAAAGCAAACCATAGCGGAGTCTGAATTTGCCCCCTATACCCTCATTTACTATTCCCTACATTAGTAGCCTACACTTAGCCTATAGTTGACTTGAATATGTGAATGAAACCGAGTGCAATTTTTGCATAATTTGTGCTTTCTGTTTAATAAGAAAAAGTTCTGTTCATCTCTCTGCACCGGCTACCACTAGCTTCTCACATCAAGTTCAAGGCTTTGACGCTTGCTTACAGATCTATCACAGGCTCAGCACTCTTCTAATTTCACTCGCTCCGACAAGTCCACATCCCTATCAGAAATCTACGGTCAGTCAATGAGCGACGGATCGTTACCATCACAGCAAGTCAAAAAATCACTCTCTATAACATTCTCATCCACGGTTCTATGATGGTAGAATGATATCCCCACCGTCATCTGGAATGCAGAATCCCTGACTACATTCAAAAGACAAGAGAGAAATCTCTCTTGCCAAAACTCTTTCCTTTTTCCTTTAATCCTCCCTTGTGGCTTATGCTACCACTTATTTTGAGCACCACTTGCGTCGTTTTTGCCTCTTCATGATGACTTGCTTTAATTTAGACCTAATTAAGTCACTTTCGATAAAAGTGTCTGCTAAATGAATAAATGTAAATGTAATTCTAATATGAAACTTAGCAAACTGGCAGCTAGTTATAACAATATTTATCATGAACTCTGTCATGAAAACTATGTATGAACCTTAATAAAATAATTTATTAATCAATTAAAAAAATATATTTATACCTGTTTGATATTTATACAGTATTCCACTGTACACACTGTGGACCAGCAGTTTGGAAAATGGATAGATGGATGATTCAGCTGAAGTCGCCATACTGACGAGATTCTGGAATTCATTTGGCACGACCCTCACAGTGGATTGTTTTCTCTTGTCATTGAGCATACAACCTTTGTACACTCGTTATTGCGGTGCATTGTGGGATAGAATGAGTACACTTATTAACGCCCATTCTTTTTTGGATACAACTACAAATTGCATTTTAGGGGGCATATGACACCAGAAAGGAAATACTGGAGACAAACTAAAAGACTGTGAAAATTAAACATGACTGATTGTGACATGGATATTTGTTTTAAATCATTTATATTCCTTTAAAGATGTAAACATTTAAACAGTGCTAACGTTAAGGGCAATTTCTTTCAGACCAGATCTTTAAATATATCATTTTTAAAAAATGTAGTCAGGCTCATTTTCAGTTTCAGCACATGCCCCTCAAAAGGTCTGTGCACGGCCCTGGACAGGCTAATTAATTAAATGATAGTTTCGATGTCACTATGTGTTCTTTTTACTCCCACAACTCATCAATTTCAAATCTATTCTGTCCTCCTGAATTTCATACACATAGAACTATTTTAAAATCGCTCCGAATTTGCATAAATTAATTTGTTAGACTCAACTTAGCAACAGCTGTAGTTGTCTTGTGACACATTAACATACATTCTCAGAGGCTATTGAAAAAGAACAAATAACGGGTTTGTGCCAAGGTGAGCTGTTACTCCTTCAGTATGTAAGGGCATATTTTAAATGCACAGAGAGAGAAAAAAAGACGGAGGCACTGACCGTTCTAAGACAAGCATGGCTGAATTTGGGCAACGAAACCTGAACTTCCATTATAGGCTTCCATTAACACTAGGTGAGTGTCTTATTTATTTTGTAAAATGTCATGCACCTCGAGAGACAGAACAAAATCACATTAGAGGACAAAATCTAACTCTGTGGCATGAAGCGTCAAGAAACCCTGTCTGTAAAGAAGAGAGATGGAGAAATACATGTTCAGTCAGATTCCTCAGACTTGTTGAGATTGTCATAACAGTCATTCATAGCAAACTATTTTTTTTTTCTTTTTGCCAACCAGCAGCACAGATCAGATTTTACATAGCAATCGTAGAGGTAACTGATGTTATCAGTCACTGTCTGGTTTAGGGCTCCTACTCTAAAAGCAAACCATGGTGCATTAAGAATGCCACAGGGAGCAACATCAGCAGTTCCGGTCAATAAAAAACAAATCCAGCACTTTCCCCGCGGCACGTCTCTCTGCAACTGAACACCCTGTGAAACAGTAATGGATTGTTTTGCTAAATATGCTGATAATTAAACATTTACATGTAATAAGTCTAAAATCATCAATCATTGAATTTGTGTTGAAAACAATGTTGCTATGGAAATGGTGCAGAGCGCCAGACTTTGAATAGATACACAGTACATATTAACACAATTAATGTGGAATAATTTTGGCTCTCAAAAGCCAGTGGCAAACATAAACAAACATGTTGAAAAATAATGCCATTCTTAAACTTGGCTTTGATAATGAAATTATGGCAAACCAAATGTTGCTAATGTTGTTATTTGATAAGTTGATCAGCAATACTTCATCTGTCTCAAAAACAAATTGTACTAATGAAATGAATACAATTCTTTAAAATATGAACAAATAATAACATTAACTCAGGCCAGGCTCATTAGAAAGACCCACATGTGTCAACATTTTTGCAAAACGCTAAATACGTTGCGTCGTGTACGTTTCGCGACAGTTTCCGGTGAGTGGCATTAAAAGCGTGTTTAATTTTTTTCCCGGAACTGATGAATGTGAAAATGGCAAAAAAAATAAAATAAAATAAATAAATAAATAAATAATAGTTTGCACGTATCACAGTTACTTCTGAATTTAATTGTCTTAAAAGCTCAATGCTCCATTTTAAAATAATGTACACCTACACTAAATCTTTAACCTACCCGATAGTGTTAACAAATTCAAATGTGATATAACAATGCAATCATAACCATGGCATTTAAGCTTGTTTTTGTCCTCTTTAAGGCATTACATTAATTCGAAAATTCGGAATTTGAAAACAGCGTTTTCATTTAAAAACGCTCTCTTTCCATCCACACCAGATTTTTCAGACGTATAGTTTCTCATCCACTCTGAAACGTCAGAAATTTCTAGATTCACCTTACTGTGCATGCCCAAAAGCTCACTGAGATGAATCAGATAGGGTGACCATATTTTGATTATCAATAACCAGGACACTCAGCCCAGCAAACAGATTCTCAAATGATACTCGGAGTTTACTAAAAAATTTTGATACATTTAAAGTAGGCTATGCCTCCTCTGTATGGATAGAAAAGTTTTGACACAAATTCAGATAGGCTTCTCAGAGGTTAGGCCCTGCTCAGCTTGTTTTATTATGACAGGTTTCAAAAATAATGAATGAAATAATGATAGAAAGAATGTCTCTTCTGTATTAGAAAATAAACATATAAATAATAAATAACTAAAAGAAATACCTCGAAATTTAACAAAAATAGCTCTCACAAACTTACAAAAATTAACTAACAAAATATATTTATATCTTTAGTTTTCTTCCTCTTTATCCTCTTTTTCTTCCTTATCCTCCTTTTTTGCTCATCTAAATATGCTGCCTGTTTGGGCCATGTGCTTGTGTTGTCTCGTTACGTTACCACGCCCCCTTGTTATGTTGTATATTATTACCTAGTTAGCGTCACCTGTTCCCCTCATTAGTTTCTCCCCATTTCATCCCCTTGCGTTTGCTGTCCTGTGCCAGTTTGCTGTTAAACTTTGTTTCACATTGTGTGAGATATACTTCCTCTGAGTACCGTATCTAGAAAGAATTCTTGTGTTATGCCATGTTTACATAAAGCCAGGTATCTAGAGAAACAAATATTTTCCCCCTCTCCATTTTCAATAATAACATCGTGCACACACCCACATAAATACGGCATCGAGCGACATCATATCTATGCCAAACCTATGGGTGGCAGTGTAGGGAGAAGGATAAAGCCATGCAAGCCAATCAGAATCCTCAGAATCGACAAGAGAGAACCTAAAATGCCGTTTCTCCAAGTTGACATGACAACACATAACTGCCATTTTCTTTGGTTGGAGTTTTTAGAAATAATCGTTTTCTGTGATGAAAACGGGGTATTCGTTTAAATGAGAGGCCAACCCGCAGGGAAATATCAGAGTTTTCCCTTTGTATAAACGGGGCCTTAGTTTGCATCTTGTATTTACTGTCAGTTTATTGTCTTCTTGTCAAGTGAAGTCTAGTTTTGTTACCCATTGTTCGTTTTGCCCCCTCGTGGGTTTTGTTTTCCTGTTTTATGTCTGCATTTGGTTTCATCTCCTTGCATCGTAACAGGTCGCACTCACTCACCATATGTTTAGTCTAAAACACAACTACTCTGATGTACAGCATCTGAGTACATTTTCTGTCATCTTTGATATGAAGAGTGTGCAAAGTAAAATCAACAGTGTGAAGCGAATAGCGCAACAGGCACACTACCGTTATTAACATGAAAAACTATTGGTAGAGTATGCATCCACTGATGGGCAGTAACGCGTTAGAAGTAACGCTTTACTGTAATCCAATTACTTTTTTCTAGTAACGAGTAAAGTAAGGGATTACAATTGAAAAAACAGTAATTAGATTACCGTTACTTCCCCGTAAACAGCCTGCGTTACTGCGTTAGTTAACCGTGATTTTGTTTAGTCAGACTGTCTCGTGACATGAGTCGTGCGTGAATAAAAATTATGAATGAGCGCCGCGACATCAGTGAGAGACGACTAGAGCGCGGGAGAGAGCAGCCGAGCTGCCAACTCTCACACACGCTCACACGACACACCCCCGATTTCTCGCGCTGAAGTGTCAATCCCGTCCGTCAAATGCCTGAAAGATGACTATATCTATAAATCTAACCGTTGAGCCACATTTGTGATTGACTAGTTATACCGCAAATTAGTTAAAATCTCCTGGAATCTAGAGCGAGCGCGCATGCGAGACTGTGTTCCAAACTTCGTATTGCGCACACGACGAGGAGAGCAGGAGAGAGACTTGCGTACTATGCAGAGAGCATCCTGATCTAGAAACTGGACCCCCGTTGGAGAATGTCAAAATTCTACCTCAAATCTGAGCAAGCATGTCACGAAACAGTCTCACACGGTTAACTAAAGCAGCAAGCCGGTACAGGAATGTGAAACTTACTGAAAAAAACCCTGAACCCCCGTCTGACATGACCGCTGCGGCTATGGTACATCCACCACTGTTTAACTCCGAAAGAAAGAGAAAAAAAATATATAAAGCCAAAATATGGCATGCAACAGCATTTTCTGTTTTGATCAACTAATTTTTACTCCTCTCTGCACTTTACTGTTAAAAGCAACACATTCTCACCCCAAGGCGTCACCTTTGACCATGCTTCAATATTTGACGTTTTAGGCGCCCTTTAGCGTCACTTACATGACGCGATCCTACGGCGTCATCTAACTGACGCTAAAGGAAAGCGTCAGTTAGAGGACGCGGTTAGGTTTAGGTGTGGGGTGGGGGTAGGATACACGCGATCCTACGGCGTCATCTAACTGACGCTAAAGGGCGCCTAAAGCGTCAGATATTGAAGCATGGTCAAATGCTTCCCAAGGCGTCAGTTAGGTGACGCCTTGGGAGTGAGAATGGGCTGTTAAAAGACGTAAGTGTTAATACTTTGTAAAATAGTCAGGAGCGACTTTCATGAATTTATTGTATTTTTACATCTATTCAAATGAAGGATTTTACAAAATATATTTATTTTATATGCTGGAATATGTAGAAATTTATATTATCAGAAGAGGGGCTGTCTTTTTCATTAAAATGGTGGAATGTGCAGAAAATATAGGTTTAAATGTTCAACAATTTTCTTCTAGTCTGAGATTCCATTAATTTAATTTTTGCTTGATGCAATGTGCATAAAGTTAAAATATTGAAACAAATAAAACAAGTTTAAAAAAAGAGAATGTTTAATTTGATTACATTTTAGATGATGGAATATGCAGAAAGAACAGAATTAGGCTGAAAGGTCTATGCTTTAGCGTATTCAGGTCGTGCATTATGTTTTTGAAAAGTATAGTAAAGTAACTAGTAAAGTAACTAATTACTTTTGAAAATAAGTAATCAATAAAGTAATTGGATTACTTTCTTGGAGAAGTAATCAGTAATCAGTAAATAATTACTATTTCCAAGTAACTTGACCAACACTGTATGCATCACAACTAAACTTAGGGAATAATTTTTAAATGGCTCCATTTTGACAGTCCACAACGCAAAAACGGTGTTTCAAATTCATCCAATTTGGAGAGCGTTTTTAAAAAGGTGTATTTTCATAAAACTCACCGGTCTTGCCGCGGCTAGGATTGTATGTATTCTGTTGTTCGGCTTGGCACCGCTCCAGTGGTTCCTGGCTCTGAGCCAACAGTCCCCGCAGCTCTGCTCTGTGTGGTTCTGTTGTGGGCGGATGTGATGTCACCTCCATTGCTGCACCTGTACCAAGCCCCACCTCTACCACAGCGCTAGCCCTTTGCTCAAACGTGGTCGGGCTAGGATTAAGATGTATTTCCCAGCCAAAAGTATGAGCACCAGTATAACTTTATATGCGTACACTCTGCTCTGCCGTGAAGTTAACCTGCTGGCATTATTTCTATCGCTCAGGCCTCGCTGACCAGATAAAATACAGTGTGCAATGTCCATGTCCAGTTGGTTACAACTGGCCACATTGCCCTTAAAGTTGTAAGTCCAAGCACACAATAACATCAAGAGAAGTTGTAAAATACTGAGGGCATGAGTGGAGCCCAACAAACCACACCTGCCCTCAGCAGCCATCTAAAACAGTCGCAGTGTGGACGGAAGGCCAAAAAGGAAAGAAAAAATGTGTTCAAATGTTTTTAAACAAAAACGTAGGCTATAGCTAAGTGTGGACACTGCCTAACTGTGATTCATCTTTCACAGGATTCGTACCCGAGCTCTCCGCATCACAAGTTCTATTCTGTACTGAGCAAGCTTAGTTCATCAGTAAAACCGAACATATGGAGCTGGTTAAGTGATGCAAACTCTAAAATATATTTGTTTACAAATCATGCACTTTAAGAAGTGTTTTGAGGTCACAACATAATTATGTAGGGAGCTACCTGAAAACAAGTCTATAAATATAGTATGTATTTCTGTTGGAAACTGCAGTGATATGTACATATTGGTACGTATTTTGCGTTTGCAAAAAATGTTGCCACAGGTACGTTTTTTTTCAATGAGCTGTGTTACTTAACTTTTAATGGGCTGGTTGAAGCAGAGATGATACTGGATCTTAATAATACCAAAAACATGGATTGAACAAACAGTAAATAGAAATGATGACAGACAACTGGACTAAACACAGGGCTTAAATACTCTGAAAATGAAGTGAGAAACTAACTAGAAGCAGCAAAAAAGCCACAACTAACTGATAACGCACAGTAAATAAATTTACACTAATGTTCAAAAGTTTGGGGTTTGTACGATTTTTTTTTTCTTTCAAGAAATTTCAAGGTGTTTCTTGAGCACCAATATAGCAAGTACATTGTGTTGCACCAATGGAAGTTAGGATTGAATAATCCTGAAACAATTCATTAAGGTAACAAATGTCACTGTCATAATAATTCATGATGGTTTCATAATAATAAAAAAAAAACAATTATTTTTTTTTTATAAGCATGCAATAGTACCAATAAAAAATGCAATCTGTTATAATGAAGATAAATTTGTCCACTCTATGGAAATTTGTGAAGTGTTAAATCTCTTAATTCATCTAATTGGAGTGGCTTTACTGTCAAATATTGTCAGCAGAGAAAAACAATTTTCTTGTGTGTAATGGAATTAGGTGAAGAAATCATTTAACAAAGGCAAAAATAGAAGAGAGGCAGAACAGATTGGGGGGAGGGGGAGGGGCATTTTAGTGCTAGTAAGTTAATACAGCCTGTTGTTGCTTTTATGCATTCATTAAAGGGATAGTTTAGATACTAAAATTCTAAAAATAATTCAATAAAATAAAAACTGGTTCCACAGAAGAAAGTCAGTCACACAGGTTTTAAGGTAAGTAAATTATGACAAAATTTACATTTTTGGATGAACCCCTTTCAACAAGTTTGGAGAGAGAACTCTAAAGAACAGCTATGCATTTTCCTCTCAGAGCAACTAAGCAATGTATTTATAAATTGTAAACATGACAAAATATATATTATTTAAAGGTGCATTGCACAACATTTCATGATAAAAAATAGGCGTTTTCTAACCCGTACATGCTTAAAAAATCGCCTGATGGGCTGAATGAGCCCTTCTCTGATCACTGCGATCGCCTCTATAATCCTGTACAGGAAATATAAATAAGAGGGATTCGGGCTCGAATCTGAGACTGGGCGTGACGTTATGCGCGTTCACGCTTGCCTGGCTATGTGCCTATGTCTTGCAGGTTAGTGTATTCGCCACCATTCTCCGTATCAGAGAAGACAACTCGAGCGAACACAAAACACAACTTTAGTACACTTTCCACAAAAGTAGAAGATGGATTCAAAGGGGCTGTTTACACCTGGTCACTCCATGCGTTTTCTGTGATCGGATAGCTATTCGATCGTGAAAAGACCAGGTTGCCCTCCGAAACGAATTCGAGACGCATTTGAATCTGATCGCTCAAACCACTTGAGGACGTGGTCTGGGCTGCATTCCAGATGAAACTGGACAAGTGTAAATCTGGTTGTTGAAACCAGGCTATATGTCATGTTATTTTAGTCATATATGACGATGCGCATCACCTCAGATGAGCAGCTGAGTGCCTATTCATAAAGCCAGCGCGCCGCAATCTATCGCAAATCAAAGTGAAAGTAAGTCGCAGACGCTTAACACTGCCGTCTTCATTAAAAGTAAAGAAATTTAATGATCTTGCCAGGGCCGTTGCCGCTCTCTCTTATTGCTGTCTTTGCTGAAATTAGCCGATGATCAATAAAATGCAGCTCATGTTTGCTTTCGGTGACGTGCACTTAATTAAATCATATAGCGCGGGAATTGAAGATCAGATTAATATCCGTTTTGCAAAAATCACATTTATGTCAGCAGGTGTAAATGGAATCGGTTTGATAAATCAGACTGTAGCCATCTGATCTGAGAAAACGCATTGTGGCCAGGTGTAAACAGCCCCAAAGAGACAGACTTGTAGTTCATTCCAAACCCCAACGCAAACTCCACGTAAGACAAAGGAAATACAACTTCTGTCTGTCCAGTGCCAGTCGTCGGAATAAGACGAGAGTCAACATCGGGAAGGCTTTCAACAAACGGAGCGATCTCCGGTCGGCTCTAGGGCTCAAACGGCCCTACAAAGTAATAACTTATATTGTTCATGAATGTGTTTCCATAATAATACAATCATAAGTGGATACAGTAAGCACATAAAACAGTTCAACATGGAGATAGATGGAAACAAAAACCGAAGTTTTCTACGTTTTCCCCTCACACAAACATAAGTGTGGAATTTACCCGAATGCCTTTCCTTTCATATATTTTAAATGACTTGCAGATTTATAAATGCATAACCTCGTTATGTCTGTAACAAAAGATGTGTGCCACACAGTGTGCGGCTGATGCTCCTTTGGTTATGAACAGCTCGTGCAAACATGCGTGTATGTGTGTGTGTGTTCCATGAGCGCACACACAGTTTCGCTTGTCGCCAGAGGGGGTGTAGTTCTGCAAAAACTCAGATACTTGCGTTTTGTACTTGCGTCAAACAAAAACGTTTGTTCCTAACTTCTTGTATTTTACCTTCTGCCCCCCTTTTTAGAATACAGTATACTGTATATATATATATATTAAAGACAATAAGAAGAGTGTCTTGCTTTGATGTGACACTGAAGCAGTCAGATTTTTTTCGAAGACTTTGTTTTGTGCAAACATTCTGCAGGTTTTCTGGACAGTTCCACATATGGAGAATGCTAACTCTCTCTTTGAAGAGAGTACAACAATTACACTATGTTCTGACCTAAAGGTTAAACATGCACACTTCCCAGCATTTGGTTGACAGCTCCTCTGGAGACAGGAAAACACCTGCAGTGACATATATGCATAAAAGATGCATTCCAAACAGCGAGAAAAAAAAGGAATGTAAGAGATTCCTAAGAACTTGCTGGCTGACATCTTTCCAAGTGTGTTTAAGACCACTTTGTTATGCCCTTCCTCACTAACTTCCATCCATCTCATTCACAGCCCATTCTCACCCCCAAGGCGTCACTTAACTGACGCCTTGGGAAGCATTTGGACATGCTTCAATATCTGACGCTTTAGGCGCCCTTTAGCGTCAGTTAGATGACGCCCTAGGATCGCGTGTACCCTACCCCCACCCCACACCTAAACCTAACCGCGTCCTCTAACAGACGTTTTCCTTTAGCGTCAGTTAGATGACGCCGTAGGATCGCGTCATGTAAGTGACGCTAAAGGGCGCCTAAAACGTCAAATATTGAAGCATGGTCAAAGGTGACGCCTTGGGGTGAGAATGCGTTGTCATTCATCATGCTTATTGTTGCACATTGTTTTGTGGTGATACTAAAATTATCATTATGATACCTGAATAAAATATCTCAATAAAACTATTGAACCGATACCATGACAAGACCTAATATGAGTAATTCAACGCATTCTCATCCTTTAACGTCATATAGAACGATATGACAAAATGGCGCTATACTACGCACATGGCACCCGTTATCGTTAATATAACACGTGCTGTGAGGGCTAAGTTTAGGTGTGGGGTAGGGTGTGCGTGTCATATTCACGCTAAAGGATTTATAACGTCTTGGGTTCGCGTGTTATATTAACGATAAAGGGTGCCATGTGCGTAGTATAGCGCCGTTTTTCCATATAGCGTTCTATATGACGTTAAAGGATGAGAACGGGCTGGAGTAATTTCAATATCAATATCGTGAAATAGTTATTTGTTATTCTATTGCATGTTCATTGTTAATAAGAACAAAGAAGCTAGTAACAAATGGTAAAAAAGTAACAATGACAAATACTTGCCACATAAGTCAATGATTAGGCATGGAATATTGATCCGAGTCAACATACTTTATTAGGTCTTTATTCCACGGCTCCGTGGAGCTAGATGCTGGAAAACACTGTCATTCTTAAAGTACCATTACAAGTAAAATTAGGGATCATACCATTTTTTTTAAAGCAGGATATTTCTATACCTTTATAATTCCAGTATATTGTGCAACACTAGTATGCGTGCCCACTACTGAAATTGCAATGGGTTTAAATGGAATGCCCTTACTCATTGATCACTGTGGGTAAATTAAGTGCAAGCACTGCAAGTTGATGTTGTGACGTCAAAATTGTGTTGCATTTTGGTATGGATCAGCCTGAAGTGTACATAAGAGTAAACTCGCTCCCGCGAGAGAATCGAGGGGTCAAGGATATGTCCAAATAAACCTCCCTTGTCTACTTGATGAAGTTGAACACGCTTCAAAATGCTGGTGGGACACTTTGAAGTACTAAGGGAAGTTCACGAGTGTATTTTCTTGCACTCCCACATAGCAAATTATATCCGGCCAAGCTCTGTTCCATAGAACCCCATTTCCCTCGGCCCACAAACCGCTACGAATGACCGCTCTATAGTGACACAGATCCGGACAGAAGACATGGACCACACGTGGGCCAACATTAGCGAAGCCGTAGCCATTTAATAACCATAACAGGGCCAGAACTGGTTTTAATAGTGGCGCCAATTCTCAGCCATTATATCAACACCAGCTTTTAACCAGATTCTCATCCATTTAAGAAACCACAACTGACTTTGCACTGAGACAGAATAGTTGAAAGTGAACAAAAGAGACCAGATGTAAATGGAAATGCATCTCCTTCAAATTAAAACACATCTTAATACCTCGTGTAAACAGGGCCTGATAAATAAAGATGTTTGAGTTCAGGAATAAGCAGTACAATCAAACGCTTCACATGTGGACTCCACATGCTCACACCAAACATGTTCCTTTTTGTTGCTTTTTAAGTTAACTGCATTAGACTACTGCCCCTACATGTGTTTAATATTTATATTCAGCAGTTCATGTATGCAGATATAATTAATTCAAGATTTTAAAGTACAACATAAATTAAGAATTTATTCTGATTCAAGGGGAGTCAGAATGCCAAATACTAATTGACAAGAGGAGGAGCTGGATGGATTTTACATGCATATAATATGCAGTTTTCGCGTGCATTTGATACACAGTTCATTTGCATATAATACACACGCATCCCACACCACTACACCCAAACGTAAAATACACACGCACCCCACACCACTAATAAACCTACCCTAACCAACCTATGCGTATCCTATGCACGTAAAAACTCATTTTCGTGTATTAATTGCACAATAAACACACTGCGGTAATTAGCTCCTGAGAAACGTGATAGCTTCTATACTGAAGCTGCTTATATGTATAGTGATAGGCTTTGTATTCCTATAGGTAGCTGAGATTCAACTGATGTGAGCTTGACTAACATGACCTGCCAGAACTGATGCTACGCTTGATTTATTTTGAAGACGAACAGGTCGCCTCCACTGTGCAATACCCACAAATTACTGTGGGTTGGTGGGTGTTCATTTCATACTCTGTGAACAATGCAGCTTACCACAAGATTAATACATAGTTTAAAACAAAGTTTTGAGTTTTGAGATTAGAGCTTTCTTGGCTTGTAAATGTCTCTAAAATGTCACAGATTGACTGTAAAGTACAACTCAAAACTCTAAGAAAAAACCTGCTGTCCTCCATGATTAGGGGAGTGTGGGGCACAACCTAACGTGGGGTGAAATGTTACGTGGACCTTTTACATAGTTCGTCAGGATCAAGCAGGTTGTTGTCAAGCAGAAGACAGTCTCCCGCGAACTTGTGGAAAGTTTTGATAATATTTCGTGAAGATATTGGACAAAGAGTGTTTTGACACTATACAAGTCAGTTTTTTCATCATAGGTCTTTTTTCAGTTTCTGAGTTGGGTGTTACGTTTCCAAATCTAACTTTATATTGCCTTAATCACTGTCTTGTTTGATTTTTTGATTTTATTTGACCACTTAAATATAAAAAATATGAAAAAACAGTAAGAAACTGTTTCATACATTAAAATCAGATACAAAAGTAGTCAGGGATAACACAATAAAGCCCGAAGACTTATTTCCATTCCATTCCATTGTTGGCTCAAACATAGCACTGTTTTGAAACATGTCAGCAATTCCTAGCAACTGTTAGCTAGGCTTAAATACACAGCGGGTTAGCACAGTGTTACATCTAAGCCGTCAAGTGTACAATGATAATCAAATGAAAACAGTGAGCCACACAACTTTTCAGGTTTGAGTATTTATTTATACATTTCACTTTGTTGGACTTTCACAAACAATGTTGGAATTTAAAATGTTTAATATTTAGTTTAGTATGCATTGATCACTTTTTTATTAAAAATATGGCCTGTTTTTACTGCAATAAACTCAAGCTCATTTGTATTATTATTCCTGTTATTATTATTAATAATAATTTTACATGCAGCTGCCACACACAAATCTAATTCAATTGCAATTACAATATTTTATGATTTTATTTCTTATTATTTATTGCAAAACTGTGCAGCCCTTTCTATGTCTCTATCCATGATATTGATCCATAATAGAAGGATGAGGGATGGATGTATGGATATCCATCTGTACAGATGTACAAACAATATCAAACTATACAAATAAAATAGTACTGAATTATGTGTGTTATACGATACGACCTATACGATGCTTTTGCCAAAGCGTAGACATCCAACGCACATGGCACCCTTTAGCGTCAATATAAGACGCATATATATATGGGGCAGAAGGCACCTCCTAGTGGTCTAACCCTAACCCTACCCCAGACCTAAACCTACCATAACCAAAGTGTGTTATATTGACGCTAAAGGATGCCATGTGCTTTGGATGTCTACGCTTTGGCAAAAGCGTCATTTAGGATGCCTTGGGATGAGAATATGTTGGACATTTCAGATAGCATGCGATAGGAGCATTAAGTTTTGCAAGTGCTTTCAAGCAGTCAAGTGGTCTATTGAGTGAATGCCACATTATTTTAAATTACACTCACTTCAAGACTAGCTATATACTGTATATATAAGTTATTTTGTTCTTTCCAAATATAATTGTAAAAACTGAAAATATTACCAATTTGTATGAGAAATGAATATCCCTCCAACAAGCTTTAATTTTCTAAAATATGGAAGATTGTAAAAAGCACAAAAAAAGGTTTCATAAGAAGTAAAGAGGACCACTTACAGCTCAGTGGCAGCAATTATGTACATCCCCAGTGACAGGTGATTTCATGGAGCTGTAGTTAATCTTATTTGCAGTGGGTTGCAATTGAAAAAGGCAAAGAAAATCCTCTAATTGGCTCTGTTTGTTAGTCTACTTTCAGTTAGGCAGAAAGCCTATGTTTGTTATCGATATAAAAGCTTATCTCATCCACCGAGGAATGAAGAGCAATTACTGGAGGTGTGATGAGTCTTGCATTCAAGCCCTGGATACTCTAGATTCCCTCAACTACGTGTTCAGTAACGAATGACTTCTGAAAACAAAGAAAATCTATAAACTGAAAGCGTTTTAGAGTAACCATCTCAAATAATTGTGAGAAAGTTTCAAATAACTATACTGTAAAAATGGTAATATTAAAAATTAATTGTTAAATATATTAGTTAAATTCTCAATTATTTTCAAAATTCTTTGGTGAATTGAAAGTAGAAAAACAGCATTTATTTGAAATAGAAATCTTTACTTTCTCTTTTATGCAATTTAAAACAAAAAATGTAATTACAAAAATATCTTACTACCCCCAAACCTTTTACCAGTACTAACAACAAAAAAGACAAATATAGTTTGCATGAACCAACCTGACTACACTTGGTTACATAAAGTAGAAACTATTCTTTTTAAATGACTGCTGTACCCATTTGATTCAGCACCTCTCTGCCTTTTTCTACTGTGAAAGACCATGTCTTCTTTACACAAGCATATTTAGCAGTCGCCTCTGCTGATCACCTAATTTTAGTACAGGCCATTAGTAAGGCAAGGCAAGTTTATTAGCACATTTCATTCACTATGTCAGTTCAAAGTGCTTTATAGAAAGGAATTAAAATACCAGTATTCGCAAAATATAAGCAATGAAAATTAAAACGGTTACAAAAGAAAGTAAAAGAGATGATAAATGAATTAAAAGAGTAAAAAGATGATACAGAAAAACTTTTCATCTGGCAATTTTTTCACAAATCCCAGTTTTACACTGAGATCTTCCAACCCGATCTCACGACCAAGTCGTACGAATTCGACGAATCATTAAAAAGTGGCTAATTCGTAACAATTCATACGACCACACACGTACGAATTAATACGATTTTGCTAAATCGTACATATTTTATTCATATGAATTCGTACGAATGACCTACCCCTGACCCCGCCCCTAAACCTAACCATCACGTGGGTTTAGACAAATCGTAGGAATTAGTACGAGTGAGGTCGTACGAATTAGACACTTTTTAATCATGCGTCAAATTCGTACGAATTGGTCGTGAGATAGTGTTGGAGTTTCCCATGGTGATTACACTGTGTCTGTGGTGTTCTTTTGTAACCCAAAATACACATACACAGACACATAAAACAGGTGAAAACAAACCATTTGCCTTTGTTTTGATATATTTCAGTAATCTCCTTGCCCACAAATCAGGTGAACGAAAACGTCAGACGTGGGTCGCAACAGCGAGGTGATAACAGAGATTGATAATAGGGTTTACCATTGCAGGTCTGGGTGCCTGATCTACAACGCCAAGACCAGTGGGATGAAGACACACACAAGCGAGGGTCTGAGCTAGCGGGCGGCAACGGTAATTGAGAGGAGATGTATTTATAGAGTGGCCTGCTCAGCAGCCAGTGCCTTCTGTAAATCTGCAGGGAACTGAAAGGAAAAATGTCACAACCCAAGGACAGGACCAGGCAGAGGGGTGTCCTACACAGTGCCAGCAGGTAATAGGAGTGTCAGTTTTCCCCACACGGTCTTTACAGGGAAAGAGAATAAGGAGAGTCAAAATAAGGAGAGTTTATTCAGCTTTTTGTCAGGTAAACAACAAAAAGCTGAAACATCATGTGGTAACATCCCAATTAAGTAGCTTAATTTGGGCATTTGATAAAAAATTGTAAGGGTCAGAAAAACAAATAAAAAGAACAACAATGGAACAAAATACATCATGTTTTAAATACTCCATGACATTGCTAAGAGTATAGACAGTACTTATTGTAAATTGTAGATTTTGTGGCCATATTGTTAAATATAATATGACATATTTTTGTTGAAACATATTCTTGACTACTTTGAGCATAAGGACAGGAATCCAAAAAGATTTATTGACTGAAGCTTATGGAGCTGCTTTTATTCAATGTAATCGGTCCTAGCAGGCCCTCTTCTAGCGGGATTTGAACCAGGATCGACGCCGTGGAAGGCAGACTTGCTAACAAGGACACTAAAAAAAAAAAAAAAGTAGTGAGAAGAACACTGCATAAGAGCAGAGCAGTAGATAGTCAGAAGTAGACTAGACAATGAACTTGGTTACCTCTAAAGATGATATTTCCTCCTTAACGAGTCAGACCAGGGTGTTTTCAATCAGAATTCGGGTGATAGGAAGTGGAGTGTGGAATGAGGTGACAAGCCGACAGGAATGTGACAATTGTCTTTTTTTCTATTTATTTTAATTTCTTTTCTTTGTATATAATGGCCACAAATTAATGTTCCCATTACTTACTAATGCATCAACAGGGTTTTTTTTTTTTTTTTTCTCGTCAATTTGTTCTCTCATTTTAGTTAACCGTGGACACGTCGTTACAATCCATTCTATTGTTTTAGTTAAATTAAAACATGGGAACAAATTAGTACAACATGACCATGGTTTACTAAAATGAGTGAACAAATTATATTGTGTTATTTATTATTATATACCAAATTATTATTTATAATTTTACATGTTATAATTATAGAATTATTTATTATATATTATTATACATTTGTTAAAAAAAATGGCAGAGAGAAGAAAAGCTTGAATGCTACATTAGTTGGGGTACAGAGTTTAGTACCTCAAGTAACCTCAGCTAAACACACTTCAAAACACGAAAGCAAAATAAATATTAATACTGGAATGAACTATTAAAGTGCTGTTTGCCCCAACCATGCATAAGAGAATAAAATCTCTCATCATGTAAAGGGAACAACTTGTCCTTGTTAACTTCCCAACTTTCTATTTTGTCTCATGATAGTTTCAAAATGCAAGTCTTTGAGGGATGTCACATCTGTTCATGCCTCTGAATCTAGTTCACCTTTAATTGTCTTGCCTGCCCCGCTTACAGAATCTACCTTGAAGATATAATTTATTCTCTTAGCCTTCACTTACAGTAGCAGCTAGTTTCAAAGCCCATTTTTGTTTTCAGCTAACATATGATTAATTAGCATTGTATGGTGGAAAATTTACCCTTCGGCTGGCTAAGACAGATTGGAAAGAATTTGTTTATGATTCAGAAATGTGGGTGTTGACCGTTACACAGAAAGAAAAAAAAATATGTCGGTAACACTTTAGATTACAGCACAGAAAGGACTGCAAAATTAAGAAGAATTTATAGAAGTATAAGGGAAGTATAAGGGAATTAAGAAGAAGTATAAGGGAACAATATGTAGTTTAGGAAATGAAGGGATAACAACCAGGGTAATTAAAACCAATATTTATACTTTAAGAACTAAGTGGTACTTATTCTATTATTATGATACAACAATCTTACATTTGGGAACAATTTAGCAAGAACATACGTGTACGTTTTTTTGTGTGTATATTGTTTCACTTCAGAAGACATTGATTCATCCATTGGGCTTGTATGGATTACTACAGTTATTGCAGTATGTGCTGTTTGATGCTCCAACATTTAGGAACACATTATCTTACACTATATGTATTCCCAGAGTATTTTTCTTTCTAAAAAACCTTCATTTGTGAAGAAGGAAATCAAAGAGTAAGGCTCAATCCCAATTCACCCCTTGGCCCTACCCCTCCGTTTTGCGCGTTCACGTTTAGGGGTGTCCCGATTCTTGTTGATCGAAGGGTAGGGCGAAGGGGTAGGGCAACATAGCCCTCGAAACGGAGATTTTTCAGATGCACGCTCCAAACGGAGGGCTAAGAGAAAATTCACGGAGTGCATCGCAAATCACCGGCGAGATGGCTTGTTTGTCTCCTGTCGTCGCCGATTTGCGGTCTGAGACTGGCTTAAACATATAAGGCCGGATAACATTTCCCTCAGCAATGTCCATCATTACAGGTGCCAAGCCACAGCAGGCAACATCATGACTTTTGCGTAATATACGCCACTTTCAAGTGTTATCTATATGCATTTTTGAGCAATCCGTGTATGCGTGTATGTCTATGCCGTTAAATGTCTAAGTGAAATGACGCAAAATGTAGATCTACATCTGGGGATTGATATTTTTTGTTTTCCCTAGGATGGTAGGGGAAGACTATGCTATAAACCCCAGTGATGGGTAGGTTTAGGGACGGGGTTGGTGGTAGGTCATATGTTTAAACACTAATGTAACGTTAAGTCAACGGCGTTCATAAACACACTGAAAAGCGATTATGCGTGTTGATAGCACGCCAAAAATGGAAATACGAATCGGCGTGTCATACATGCGCCATTTCATGAGATCAGTCTGAAGGACATCAAAATCTAAAATAAAACTTCAGAAAGGTGTACAATATGGGACCTTTAAGCATTTTTCTCGTTCAGCAATGAGAGACTTAAGTGAGTACAAAGGAAAAGAGCTCCGTCAGGAAGTCAGGTCAGTGAGTGCTGATGCCCTATATTTGATCTTGAGGCAACTGTCACAATCTCACTTGAGTCTGAATGGCAGTTCAAATTTTTTTTGTTTACCAAATCATTCAAGCCCACAGCCAAGCTCTGCAGCTGTGGACTTGAATGATCCCTCTTTCTACACTTCAACACATACACACACACACACGAAAGAGAGAGAGAGAGGGATCCTTCTAAACTTTAGAGTAATCCCAGAGGACAATTGTATTGTCACGGTTGTTAATACTTGAATTGAAACATTGATACTGAATATGTATAACGCTGTGATGTAAATAACCAAAAGCCATGTTAAATATTCAAATTTACAGTCCCTCACAGAGGATAGCCAGTCTAAGGAAGCTCTCTTGTCTCTCTTATTCCTACAGACAGCATAATGAGACCGTGGTATAGCCAGTCAAGGTCAAACGCAAATAGAAATCCAAAAATATTCAGGAGGCAGGTGTCTCCTTGTTCCTCTAATGAGAACTCATGTTCTTCTGAGATAGAATCAGGTTAGACAAAACAAAGAATATCATATGCAGCATTGGAGGGTAAAGTGGCATTGTATAAATATTTATCCAATACAATGAGTGACTCAAACTTTGCAGAAGGTCAATAGTGTTTGAAATCGACCGTGAATCCCTGGAAAACTGAAATGTGTCAATCAAATTCTTAAAAATGCCCTTGATGTCCACAATTTATGGCTTTTCAAAATAATATTGTGAGAATTTTCAGGTATTTGCATAAAACACAGTAACTGCTCTTGGGTCAATAGTATGGACCTTTTTCATGTTATTGATAAAGGGAGGCAATAAATAAATAAATCGAATAAAATTGATAAAAGGAGTCTCTCCCCTTTGAAGGCCACATTCTCTTCCCTTTACCTCTGTACAGATTAAAAGTTGTCGGGATAATTCCGGTTTATGTAGCAATGCGGAAGGGATAAATTCTGTATTATGCAAATTTAGAAGCATGTAACAGAATAAAATTTAAAACGCAAAACTTTTGTTTTTGCCCCCATTTTTCATTAGCATTTTTCATTAGCTAAAAGATCTAAGACTTTTTTATGTACACAAAAGGTCTAATTCTCTAAAATATTGTTCATAAATCGGTCTAAATCTGTGTTAGTGAGCACTTCTCCTTTGCCGAGATAATCCATCAACCTCACAGGTGTGGCATATCAAGATGCTGATTCGACAGCATGATTATTGCATAGGTGTGTCTTAGGCAAGCCACAATGAAAGGCTACTCTAAAATGTGCAGTTTATTCACACATCATAATGCCACAGATGTCACAAGTTGAAGGAGCGGGCAATTGACTGTGCACGTTAGCATATGCTACTTCCGGCTGCGAAACCGATAGGGGGTGTCTAGTTTTCGGTAGCCTGATGGATGACGTAGAGGATGTATATGTCTCCAGATGTCTTGAACATTTGCCGAATATTACAGTCGATTATGTTCATCGACTGGCTAATGATTTTTCTCCAGCTCCCCAGAGCAAGAGAGAAGGGGTTTAAATATTACATCTGTCAGTATTTGCATAATTTTGAAGGGAACATTAAGTCACAACAACATCCATGCTCAGACCTCATGAAATTGCGTATGTATGACACGTATCACGTATTTTTGGCATGCTATCAACACGCATAATCTCTTTTCAGAGTGTTTATGAATGCCGTTGACTTAACGTTATTACTGTATATATATATATATATATATATATATATATATATATATATATATATATATATTCACATATATATATTGCATATGACCTACCTCAACCCCGTCCCTAAACCTACCCGTCACTCCTACCATCCTAGGAAAAAATATCGCTCCCCAGATGTTGATCTACATTTTGTTTTGTTTCGCTCGGACATTTGACGGCGTGTACATACGGTACATACACGTGGAATCACTCGGACATTAATGTTGCCATGCTACGTGCTCAAGCTATGCTATTTGGTAACTGTTATGTTATCTCTCTATACATTATAAAAGTCGAAATCATGCGTTAGAAAGTGCATTTTCCAGAACAGTTTGTGTTAGCCATTGTTTTGTGTATGATGTTCGGAGGCTATGTTGTTGACAAATCACTGATATATAGAATGTCATTATATACAGTAAATCAGTGTTGACAACCCCTATACATGTCATAGAGGGAGTAAAGGTATCCGACGTTGGTTCGTTCCTTATCAAGTTAGGCTGTTTTCACACATATTTCTAAACAGGTCTCCCTTGCAAAATAGGTTCTAACCCCAGGGGCTTCTCCTGGTTAAGGATTATAATATAATAAATAATTAGTAGCCTAAAAACTTCCTTCTAGTTGTCATGGATACTCAACACTCCACTCTGTAAAGCGACTGCTTGGGTGCGGTGACAAAAAGCAGATATATTTTTTACTTTTTACAATGCAGCAGTGCCTGGCTCCACCCAAATATGAGTGAAAACTGTGTTGATTGACTTGACAATGAACAAACGAACATAGTTTTGAGACGAATTAGATAGCTAAGCTTTAGATAGCCGGTCCACTGATGTAAACAACGGCAACCGGAACCGAAGTACCCAACATCCGCCCTCAAGCCAGAAGTTAGCATTTTTCTTGTGCACAGAGATAATTGGTATGATGATTGCAGGATGTCCAGAGCTGTTGCCTGTGAAATGAATGTTCATTTCTCTACCATAAGCTGTCTCCAAAGGCGTCTCACTACCGCAGACCACGCATAACCACACCAGCCCAGGACCTCCATATCCAGCATCTTCACCTCCAAGATATTCTGAGACCAGCCACCCGGACAGCTGCTGCAATAATCGGTTTGCATAGCCGATCAATTTCTGCACAAACTGTCAGAAACCGTCTCAGGGAAGCTTATCTGTATGCTCATCATCCTCATCTGGGTCTCGACCAGACTGTAGTTCGTCGTTATAACTGACTTGAGTGGGCAAATGCTGACATTTGATGGTGTCTGACACTTTGGAGAGGTGTTCTCTTCATGGCTGAATCCCGGTTTTCACTGTACAGGGCAGATGGCAAACAGCGTATATGGTATTGTGTGGGTGAGCAGTTTGCTGATGTCAACGTTGTAGATCGAGTGGCCCATGTTGGCGGCGGGGTTAAGGTATGAGCAGGTGTATGTTATGAATGCACAGAGATAACTTGACGAGATCCTTAGGCCTATTGTTGTGCCATTCGTCCACGACCATCACCTTATGTTGCAGAATGATAGTGCATGGCCCCATGTTCCAAGGATCTGTACTCAATTCCTGGAAGCTGAAAACATCCCAGTTCTTGCATGGTCAGCATACTCACCAGACATGTCACCCATTCAGCATGTTTGGGATGCTCTGGATCGGCGTATAAGACAGTGTGTCCCAGGTCCTGCCAATATCCAGCAATTTTACACAGCCATTGAAGAGGAGTGCCATTGGTTGACAACTCTGAAGGTGATGTGTTGCACACTGCGTGAGGCAAATGGTGGTCACACCGGATACTGACTGGTTTTCGGCCTATATTATTGATTGAATTTTGGCTGATGAGAGTGTTGTCTATAGCAAATTATCTATGAAATATTTCCAAGTATCATGCAGTATGAATGATTCAGCCCTGAGTGTCCTCCAGTGATGCTCCAAGTCGCTCATGCAACACAGGGTCATAAGTAAGCAAAGAACAGTCAGCTCTCTCGAGCATTGTGTGATATCTGCTATCCACAGACAGTATAGTTTTAAGGGTAAGAGAAAATCACACGAGTAAACTGCAAACATTTTGTGCTAAAGAAATTGCTGTCAAGACATGTGTTTCTGTTACATGCTTGTACTCTGTTCCAATGTTCTTTTTATTTTGTTATGCGTTCTCTGCAGGTTGAAAGCATTGTTGCATTTCATCTCTTGACAGTGACTGTCAGCTGCTGATTATGGTTTCTTTTAAATCCCAGCTTTCAGTGGAACTAGAGCAGCCAAGAATTTGGCCGGTCATGTTGCTTAGTGCTCTCCATTGGCAGGCAGACCAAACTGCTAGTGTATATATTTTGCTTTCTGGTTGTTCAATAATTTATTGTGGTCAGATTTCCTGTAGAGGTGACCAGTCTTTTTTGTTGTATTCCAACTTGACTGTGTTTATGATATAGATGTTTTATTGTTTTGGGCAATTGGTCAAACAACTTCCATAACCATATGTTACATTTTGAAAAGAGCTGATTAATAAAGCAAAGACCCACTTACGTATTTCTGTTTTGTTTTTAGTGTCTTGTTTGGTCTGACGGCTGATCAGGAGTTCTCCTGATTTATTTATTCTGGCCAACCCCTGGAGGTTCACAATAGTACTCTATAATAAACACACCTAAATTAGATTAAAGTGGTTGTGTATTTGATAACAGAAGTATAAAATTCAGTCATGAAATTGAACTGATGGCACAGGTCCTTTACATACAATCTGGTAAAATCTGCTTGCAATCACATAATTTACAACATGGCACAAGCTGATTGGCTTCTGCTGATTCGGCAGCCAATGAGACTGCTTGCACGATATTTAAATAGTCTGGTTCGGTGTTCACTGTAAGCTTGCAGTGTGCTAAGAAAGTTTTTCTGAACCCCCCACCTTCCCCAGCTCCACCTGTCTAGATTTATTATGGATTTATGTATGCCTACTCATACAGCAGCATTTCTTACATGCCGACAGCAGCATGTCTCTGCATTTATTAGTAGTATCAAGTACATTTATGAGAGTTATCTTGATAGAAATAACTCCCTTAAATTTCAGTGTAAAATGATTGTATAATATGATATATATATATATATATATATATATATATATTATTAGAATATTTAAAGTTGTCTGAAACAGAAGTGAGGGCAGCTCTTTTCATCTGTATTTTTTGACAGACTAACAGCAATTAATTGTGATTCTCTCTCACACACAAACAAACACAATATGTATCACAGTTACAAACATGCAGTCTAACAGGAAGGTTCTTGTTTAAAGTAATTCATAATTAAGCACAGATTAGGCCAATGAAATTATGTAAGAATTTGTGTAGAACTCAGAGACCACAGAAACAATTCAGTTATATACTGAGTATAAGAAAACGGCTAACACTCGTTTTAGTAAAAAAAATACTCGATCTGTGTATGAGTCTTGAAAAACTATTTGATGTGGCTATTTCTGAAAAAAAAAAAAAACTAGATAGGTTACAATGAAAGTGAAACTCCCAATTTTTAACAAATTAAACAGTTTTTTTTTTCCTGTACTGAGAAATAGAAATCTTACGACAGACTGTCACATCAACACATTTGTATTACACAGAATGTGTAGCTGTATGACCCAAGGGTCTGAGGGTTGTAGAGGAGGACAGGTGTGACAAATGCTTTTGCAGAACAATAGTTACTGTAGCAAGGGACGCTGGTAGCCTAATGTGTTTGGAAGATTTGTAACCATTATGGACTGAGCCCAGATTTTTGTCTAGGGTCCAGGGGCATTACCTCCAGAATACTGCAACAACATACACCAGTCTGCACTAATTTCACAAAATGAGAAATAGTGGGTAGTTGACGCATAACACGTATGTATATATTTGACCCTATAACCTAATTTCATTATTCCAGTTTTTAAATCTCATTTTGCCTTCACTGCTTAATTTTAAAAACTGCAGCATGACAAATACATTTTAAAAAAGTACACATATAAACTATTAAAAGATACCTAAATTTAAATTATAGAATAATTAGCAAAAAGCTGTTTAAAACACTGTTTAAAATATACTTCACAAGCAACCGATGTTAAACTCTCAAATTCAATTGGAACGCCATTATGTGTGTTTTGCGCTAACAATTATAGTGAACAAAATCCAAACATGATTTGTCTGGATTCTGATTTTCTTTCTTTTTTTTTTTTTTTTTAGATTAACAGCAGTGTTTTGTTTTTTTTGCAATATTTTGTAGATTTTTAAGTATTTAAAGGGTTACACTTTATTCTAAGCTGTTCTTCTTGCAGTGCAATTATACAAATAAGTACTGAAGAATATTAATTGGCAACTGTCACAGTCTGCGTCTGCACCGTCCTGTTTGCGTCTGCTGCACTACACTTCCCATGATCTTCTCGTCTGCACACCTGAACTCACTCCCTCATCAGCCTCCCGTTCAGCGTCCTGTTCATCTGTTACACCTGTTTTCCACCTCGTTATGTTTGATTCATCTGTGTATTTAGTTCCCTCTGTTTGATTCAGTCTTTGTCGGTCGTTGTCTAATTGTTAGCCTGTGTTGCACCCGTGTTCCTGTCTTCCTGCCTGTTTTGTAATTAAAAGTGATCTTCTCTGTTACTCCGGACTCCTCCGGTTCCTCAGCCTGCACCACACCCTGACAGCAACATGTACTTACTATATAATTAGGGTTAGATTCTTGTAATTATGCATAATTTACTGCTATTACTATAGTATATACAGTTAATATGTGTAACAGGGAAATAATATGTTACCATTACGAATTTTACGAGGTGGCTAATTCGTAACAATTTGTACGACCTCACTCGTACGAATTAGTACGATTTAGCTAAATCGTACATATTTTACGAAATAGCCAATTCGTATGAATTCGTATGAATGACCTACCCCTGACCCCGCCCCTAAACATAACCGTCACGTGGGTTTAGACAAATCGTACAAATTTGTACGAGTGAGGTCGTATGAATTAGTACGAATTAGCCACTTTTGAATCACTGAATTGGTCGTGAGATAGGGTAGGTATATTCATTAATATTGGAGAATTATATCTTTGTCAGGTTGCATCACCCTGTTCACAGCTTGCAGTATGTTAAAGCACCCCAGCAGCATCACAGTGAGACGGAGGTATTTGATACTATTCCTTTTTCAGCAATTCAAAGTTAGATTGGGATCACTGTCATGTTATATGACCCAATTTTAGCAGAGCTGTAGGTGTAGTGGTCACAGATGGCCTCACATTTGTTTGTAGAATACTTTCGTATAGAAGAGCTGCAAGCTGTTCAGGTCTGTTCAGGTCTGTAGTGCGACTGTGGGAGAGCGGGGACGGACTGATGGAGCCGAGCGGTAATTCAGCGAGAAGAGTTTACTGCAACCGTGTTCGGCAAAGCTGTGTTCAGTCGGAAGAGTATTATCACCTTTTATTTATTTTTGCCTTTGACATTCTGAGTTAACTTTATTTGGTAAATGGTAAATGGACTGCATTTATATAGCGCTTCCATAGACCTAATGGCCACCAAAGCGCTTTACATTTGCCTCACATTCACCCATTCACTCACTCATTCATACACCGACGGCGGTGTCAGCCATGCAAGGCGCCAGCCAGCTCGTCGGGAGCAGCTGGGGTAAGGTTAGACATGTCTTAAGTGCAATTGCACCGTGCGCTTTAGACCATGAGCTTATATTGTTAAAATTGGGCCCAAATTGTTCATAAAGGGGAATAAAATGTAAACGGGGATAAAAGTGTCAAATTAAACAGGAAATTCTGTGTCTTGCAAGATTGCAATTGGTCCAGGTAATGATGGATGGATCCTGCATTTAAAGGCCCGATGAAGTGCATTGAAACCCGCAGCATTATTCAGCATGTTGACATAATTTCCACTAAAACATTAAGACAGGGTGGATAGCCTCTCCCCCTTTTTAAAATAGCCAATAGCATTTAGTTTATACTGTATCACAACTCAACCCAAGCCATTGAGTTTGGTAAAGCCGCAGTTCCCTACTAATCTCTAACCATTTATCCTCCTAATCTCTAAATGTTTCTCCTCCTAATCTCTTCCATATATCTTTAATATCTAGAATTCTGTGCATAATTCAAATGGGTCTGATTTTTTTTTTTCTGGTATGCGCAGACTCACACAAATGATATAGATAACAGTAAGGCTAACACATTCATACTAAGCATACTAATGTCACAGTCCTCGTCTGTCTTCGTCTTCTGCACTACACTTCCCAGGATCCTCTTGTCTGCACACCTGAACTCACTCCCTCAATCAGCCACCGGTTCATCGTCTTGTTCATCTGTATCACCTGTCTTCACCTTGTTATGTTTGATTCTTGCTTGTATTTAGTTTGCCTCTGTTCAGTCTGTCCTTGTCTGTCGATGTACATGTTACCGTGTGCCACACCGTGACAACTAATTTTGATTTTATGTGGACTTTGATTCAGGTGTGCCTCATCAGGCACCTCCAGTCGTTACAGTGCCACTCCAGTCGGAAACCTGATGAGTGGTCGGAAACCGACCGATTTGAGTGACGGGGTTTCAAAGGGAGGCAACCGTTCCCTTACAATGACATGGGATTAATTTAGCAAAATGCATCAAATGAAACTGTCTAATATATATATATATATATATATATATATATATATATATATATATATATATATGTATGTATATTGTGGAGGACTTAATTTTGTATGCACATACACCTGATATACATTTCTACTTTATCCTGTATGGTGAGCTATGATAAAGCATTTCTTGATCAAAATAGCATATTGCCTACCTATCTGCCTCTTACATCTTTCATACCCTTTCTGTGAGGGATTTCCAACAAAAAAAGACATTTGAGCAGGAATTTTTATCCGTGGCTATAAGAGTTCAGATGAGGAATTAGTTGCTTAACCGGGTTTGAGCCTTAAGCAAACACTTTAAATCCATATTACATCTCAAGCTCATGCTTGCTGCATTAGTCTATGCCTCCCCTCTGCTTTCTATCTCTTACCTAGAAAACATTGCTGCCTCATGAAACTTTCCACTTCATTAGATTATGTAGCCATTAAAGGTGTATGAGACATTCCATTCATTTATTAGCACAGACATTATGTAGGCCTCAACTAAACTCACACTCCTATCCAGCGACGTGACTTATCGACTGTGTTTGGGAGGAGATATTAGTAAGTGCTGTACTGCCTGCAAATAATTTTTAAAGGAATGTTTAAAAAAAACATTTAAAAACATTTAAAGGAACATTTTTAAACATCATTTAAAGGAACACTCCGGCTTTTGGGACTTTAGCTAATTCACCATATCCCCAGAGTTAGATAAGTCCACCCTGGTGAAAAAAAGTATACTTTATTGTAGTGTTGTCAAAATATTCGCTATTTCGGTACCAAGTTGGTACTAAAAAAATGGTACGGTACCAAGTCCCAGTGGTACCGAATACCTGGTCAAACCCGGATCTGGATGCGCATGCATGCACGAAGGGCGTGAAGTTGCGTCCTCTTCATTAAAAAAATGAAGAACTCATTAAATATGAACTCTGCATGTTGCGCTTGTCTCTGTGTAAATTAACGGCGCAGACACGCGGTTTCATTTAACCACACACACACACACACTGAAGCAAGAGTGACGCTCGTGCTGTTTTCAGTCTCTGCTGCCCTCACGAAATGATGACATTATTCATGATTCCATCTCCGAGAGTCACTTCAAATTGGTACCGAGAACCGTGACATTTTAATGGTATCGGTACCGACTACTGGAATTTTGCAAACATACTAACAAAAATGTACTATCTTTAAATACATTAAAAGTATATTGGCATCATGCTTTTTACCTATATTCACAATACAACTTTTAACACACTTTAAAATAATTGTACTTTAGTATATTTTCTAAAAGTAGCCTATATTGAAAAACAAGCTTACTTTTAACATATTTCTAAAAAGTGCACTATAAGTACATTGGTTACAAATATATGCTTTGTTACTGTTTTAAGAAATATGCTCAACACAAGTATACTTTTAATTTCTAACAAGTACACTAGAAGTACATTGGTTATAAATACATGCTTAATTATATATTTTTTAGAAATATAAACACAAGCATAGTTTTAGTGAAGTTTTTGTGCATTTAAAGAAATGTTGCTCTTACTTACAAATACATTTTTGGAGTACTTTGTGCTTTTAGTGGGTTTAATATATATATATATATATATATATATATATCAGTGGCGGCTGCTGGTCTTTCAAAGAGGGGAAGCTCTTTTTTCTTTTCTTTTTTCTTCTTTTTTCTTCTTAAACTCGATTGTCAGGTGTGGGGATGGTGAAAAGAGCGAGGACTCGATGCAGAGTTGATGGGCTTTATTTTATTGATAAAAAAAAAAAAAAAAAAAAAAAACAAGGGGAACAAATTGGGAGCAAAAAAGGCACGTAACGAGGGAGGACAGGTGGGGCAAAATAACTAATAATCAGGAAACAAGATGGGAGTTGACACAATGACAGGAAAGCACATATGGCACAACAAACACATGACAAGCACAAGCCATGTGCTCATACCAAACATGACAAAAACACATGACCAATAAAACAAATTAAAAAGCAATTGTGCTCACACAAAATGAGACCAGAAGAACGATGAGAACACTCATAAGACACGTGTTCACACAGAACATGACAACATGAAAGCACACAGCTAGTTTAAAACACAAGCTACACAGCACAAGACAAAACATGACATGAAAGCACGTGGCTGATGTAAACACAAACCATGTGCCACACAATACACAACACACTGAACAGAGCGAACACGACAAGACAGAACGCTAACGTTACGCATGAGTACGACCATGAGGTCATCCTGTGCACTCACAACCGAAAACAAACACGCGGAGAATGCATGTCCGAATCCCAACACAAAAGTGAAACCAAACTAGACAGATGTGCCGTGATTCAAACACCACGCCCGCACATGTAACAAGACACCTGACATCGACGGAAGAAATGTGGGAATTAGGTTGAACTGTGAAATATCTGGTGAAAATTGCAAATACTAAGAAATATGTTACAGTAGTTCGTCTTTCGAGTAAAATACACACAAAATTCGCGACGAGACTGAGCACGAAGTCTTTAAACTAGCTTCCGCGTCAGCGATTTTTTTATTGGGTGAAATCGCTGTCAATCAAAAGGAGATGCAATCCTCCAATCATCACACGGACGCCCGGACGCCAGGCCAGCCCACTTCCCTATTCACCCCAGAGACGCCCGGCGTCCGTGGGCGGGACATAATCGCAGCATTTATCCAATGACCGTCTAGTTTAACAGCACTGAAAAAAACTGTTCAAAGCAGCCCCATTGAAGTCAATGGACGCCGAGCTTCAACGGGGAAATGCCATAGGAAAATGCATGCACTGTGACGCGCTACAGGTATGCATGAGAAGGAGATCAAGTCAGCCGACCTATTTGTTGCTTATTCTGAACGAACTCGTCTTCGAGATTACCGTGTTCTAACGCATTTTTACTCATTAAAATGTTAACACAATAGTACACATTTGATCATTATTTGTTTGACATTATAGGGGAAGCTGAGCTTCCCTTGCAGTCTTAAAGAAATCTCCACTGATATATATATATATATATATATATATATACAATGTACCAACTTGTAGTGTACTGTATTAGAAACATTTGTCAACTTAAGTATTGCAAGAAGCATACCTAAAATTAATGTTGTGCACTTTTACTTGTATGTAGACTTGTAAGAGGCTGTTGTCCACTGCATGGTATGTTTTCCCACAAGGATTTCAACATCATATTATTTTAAATTGATCAGATACATTTTCCAGAGATGTTAAAAAAGTTTGCACTTGTTTAAATTCAAACAATAGCATAATACACGTGACTTGTCCTGATTGGTTCTAGAGCCGTTGAATGGTTGTGATTGGTTCTTACTGTATGATAATGAGCTATATTGAGCTATAATGAACTTTAGTCTGATCTATAATATAAATATACTTTTCAACTTGTCGTTGTATCATTTGATTTATATTGTGATGTTTCATCTCTTGTATACTCTGTTTGATTAACACACTGGAAGCAATTTTGACATGATATGCTGATACTGATTTCCTCACTGCACAATGTACTTTTATTAAGCATTTTGGGTGTAATATATTATGTATAACATGCCCTCTGACCTTCCCTATTTTACTTTGTTAACAGACACTGTTCTTGTGGAGTTGTACATAACAAGGAACTACAGGCATTTCAGGGAAGATGAAAGAAGATTTTTTTTATACATTTTTTTTTTTATGTTTTGGAGTAAAATCAAATGTTTCTCCAAAAGAAATATATATATATATATATATATATATATATATATAATAAAATACTTGGCTATTGCCAACCACTACATAATTAAAAAGGTGCACATTCAAATCCACATTAAAACGCTATTAAATAAAATTTGTTGTCTGCAAGTTTGTTTTTTCCGTCAAAAGCATAACTAACTATTACAACTCAAAGCAGAAACGATAGAGCAACAACACAAGTAAAAGTATGTTGTGTTGGGAATCTGTCGAATCTGTCGAAATTCATCAAAACTCATACTTTTCCTCTACTATTATGTTGTTAAAATTATCATCCAGTTCAACCTTTATTGAAGCCGTCATGACAATTATTACCAGTTTGTTAAATTATTCATTTAAGTTTCGCACACTTTGTCTCTTCCCGTATATCCATTTGACTTAATTTTCCTCTATTGCAGGATCTGTCTGCAGGCTTCGCTCCATGGCTTCAAATAATTTTGACAAGCAATGGTAAATGGTTTAATTTTGATATTAATACAGTAGGCTCGACTATGTCTACAACTTCTGAAATTCCCACTGTTTCATGCTAAGGCTGTGTGTCATTTTGGATTCCTCTTGAAAGGCAATATTCTAGGGCGGGCTCTCCCTTCTGTTTTGCCCATAGACTTTTCAATCAATCAGAGGCAGGCTTTTTTTCCCACTGAAGTGTTCAATAATTCATCGGACTCTGGCTTAAGGCCATTGCTGATGTTCAGAAGAAGAATTGCAATGAAGAGGAGAAGGGTGGATTGCATTTTGGGCAAATTTACAGGCTGCAGACAATTAAATGTTGCTAACAGGGCAAATAGCTCGTGTTGAGTTCACAGATACGGTTTTCTGCCATTTGTTCCATTCAGGGACAACCAGCTTTGAAGCTATTTCAATAGAAAACTGTCACATAAAGTAATTTTCCATCTATTTAAAATCCTAGTCTATTTTTTCATTATGTGTTATTTTTATCAACCAATAAATGAAAAAGTCATATAAGAGAAAAATTACAGAACAATGACTAAAATCTAATACAGCCAAATCAAAATGTACTGATAACTAAATCAGACATAAAATAACAGCTGTTTTACTCCAGACACAATTTAAGAAATTGTGAGAAATTGATGAAATAGATTTTTTTTTATTTTTTTTTTCCAAATTGTTCAAGACACACCGATGTTCTGAAACAGTTGTTATAAAAGAGAGCAGCAAGTATTTGGCAGGTATATCGTCGCTGTCCGATGAAAACCGCGTATGTCCATTTTGTCGATTTTGAGATTTTTTGTTGGATAGAATGTCAAGGTTCATTTCCGAATACAGCATGCTTCACATTATCTAAATGACCAATGAAAAGTTGTGAAATGATGTCATCTGATTTCCACGTATTTCCATTTGCTGTCAAATCTGTCAATCACGCAGCGTATCTCCACCTGGTATTAAAATGCGATCTATATGCAGATAAGTTATCCGGATAATAAAAAAAGCATGTTAATGCAAGGTGTAAATACGTTGTGATTGGATCTGCCTGACCATCTGGAGGTAGTCTGGCTCGCATTGTGTTCGGGTCTTTACTAGGTGTAAGCGCAATCTGGTTGTTGAAACCACATATGTACATTTAACTCCTTCCAAAAAAAAACGAGTGAGAGCGTATTATATAGGCTAGTCATGTTATAGTCAGATATGACGGCGCTACTGCTGCGACACGCATCACCGCAGATGAGCAGCTGAGCGCCTATTCATCAAGCCAACTTGCAAACATCGCAAATAAAAGTGAAATTAAGTCACAGATGCTTAATCATCTTCACAATCACACAATCATATTAAAGTAAAGAAACAAAATGATCTTACTGCCACTCTCTCTTATTGATGTATGTCTTTGATTTTGAAATTAGCTGATGATCAATAAAATGAAGTTTATATCTGTAATAAATACAGCTCATATCCGACAAAATTACGGTAGGATTGTGTAAATAAAATATAAGTCTAGCATCGCCATGTCAGTGTATTGATTCGTTGTCTCTTCATAGTTTGCAAGAGACATTTCGTGAGCTTAGAATTATAAGGTTCTATCTCCACTTTTGGTCGAAATTGAGTTTTTGACATAATCTGATCCATTAGGTGTTTATAATGCCTGTGTGGTGTTATTTTTGTAAAAAAAAGATTAATAGATAAAGCTATAATAGAAAATTTTACTACATTACAGTTTTGCCAGGTGGGATGTAAAAACTTTGATGCTCAATATCTCAGAACTAACCGAAACGGAGATAGAACCTTATAATTCTAAGCTCACGATTTAATAAACTGATATAGATAGATAGATAGATAGATAGATAGATAGATAGATAGATAGATAGATAGATAGATAGATAGATAGATAGATAGATAGATAGATAGATAGATAGATAGATAGATAGATAGATAGATAGATAGATAGATAGATAGATATTTGCATAAAATTATCATGTTCTCTTCAATACCCCTGTATTCTACATGTTTGATCCACTTACAGTGCACTTTAATACCATCTTTGAAAGTGTAATACCATCTTTGAAAGTGAAATAGTTTCTGATGATGTAATAACAGCTGTTAAATGTCGGAAAAGCTGGAAAAGACGCTGTGTTGACAATGCTTTGGGAACGCCCCTGCGTGATTGTGTCTGAAGTAGGGATGTCACGGTACCAAAATTCCAGTAGTCGGTACCGATACCATTAAAATGTCACGGTTCTCGGTACCAATTTCGGTACCACAGCAAAATCATTTTTTATTTGATTTAACTACTTGAAAAAAAATATATATTAAATTCAATTCAATCACTTTATTATTTATGATGGTAAATTTATGAAAGCATTGAAGACTACGTGCTGTTTAAACGAAAATATTGATGATACTGAGAAATATTGCTTATAAAATAATCAAGTGAAAAAAACAGCATTCAGTGGATTTACAGTAGTATTTTTCATAAATGGAGACATAGTTAAATCTATTGTACAGTAGCCTAATATAATTATTTCTGTCAATTTCTTTAAGTTAAACCAAACTTTTATTTTGACTTTAGGTTGCCGTAAAGAACTTTGAGTTTCTGTGCGTGTATGATATATGATATGATATGACAATAGTTTTTCTCAAATGAAACGGTAAAATGCTCATGAAGTGACTCAGAGAAGAATGGAATCATGAATCATATCATCATATCGTGAGGCAGCAGAGACTGCAAACAGTGCGAGCGTCACTTGTGCTTCAGTGTGTGTGTGTGTGTGTGTGAGGTAACGTTAAATGAAGAAGACCAGCCCGCCGCATCACACACCTCTTCTAGGGAAACCCATGAGATTAAGGTTTTGGAGGCGGCCATCATAAGCAAGAAAAATAGCCTCAACTATTCACTTTCTGATTGAATGCTTAGACCTGGAAGACCCTTCTTAGATGGTCCAAATCATATATAAACAGCTGATCTGATTTTCTCCACATGCCAGCTCTGTGGACTAATGTGTCCTGTGCTCGCACTGGACACAGAAGATTCAGCTTTTCCTGGTCCCGAGTCATAAAAGGAGGAGGACCGAAAGCTTGCAACACGATAGGCCTTGGTAAATTGGTCTACACTTTAGGGGCGTAGCCCTGCTTAGGGTAAAGAAATGCCATGGCCATCCTAGTTGCGAATTCAAGGCAGGTGGGAGAAACCGAAACGGCCTGGAGGTCTCCAACTCTCTTTAGGGACAAAATAGCCAGAAGTAGTCTTAAAAGTCTGAAACGTTTCTGAAACTGATTTGATGGGCTCAAATGGAGCCACAGATAGGCCTTTCAGGACTGTAGCGAGGTCCCAAGCCGGAACCCGGGTACGAGTTGCAGGCCTCAGCCTCAAAGTTCCACAGAGGAAACAAATAACCAGAGGGTCTCTCCCTAGAGATGGATTACACACAGGGACGTGGTAAGCCGTAATGGCCGCCACGTAAACTTTAAGAGTGGATGGAGATAAACCTGCTGACAAGCGATCTTGCAAGAACTCGAGCACTGTACCACATGGGCAGTTAACTGGATACCACTGTCACTTGCACCAATAAGTTAACACCTTCCACTGCAGATGTTTTCCTTTCCTCATGGCTGGAGCTCTGGAATGAAGTATGGTCTCCACAAACTGGGTTGAGAGATCAGCATCTATGAACTGAGCCACCTCAGAGGCCAAACCTACAAGTTCCACATTTATGGACGGGGGTGAGGGATTGTACCCCCCGCCTAAGATAGAAGGTCTCCCCTGATTGAAATCTCCAAGGGAGAGTCGTTGAGGAGAGAGATCATGTCTGCGAACCAGAATGGGCTCAGCCAGCATAGTGCTGCCAGCAGAAGGCGTATTCCACCTGGATGGACTCTCTCCAGAACTCCAGTGAGCAGAAAAAGTGGGGGAAATGTGTACAAAGCAAACTACGCAGAGTGCAGAACTCAGAAAAAATTACTTTAACTAGGGCTTTTTGCAGTTACCATACAAACGACTACCATTTTTCTCCTAAACAACATTCATTTGAGATAAGATGTTTCGTTACATAACAAAGGATGTTTCACCAAAAATGCAGTTACTGCCTTTTTGCTTTGTAGGGCAGCATAGGCTTGGCCACGTCTGTACCATAGCATCCAGCTCCAGGGGGGCTGGGAGTGTGAGGGAAAACTAAAGTGGACAGTGTAAAGGAAATTCGTTATCAGTGTTTTGTGTCCTGAGACAAAAACAGATCCACTTCTGCTTGGCCGTAAACTTCCCATGTACTACATCACCTCGTCTCCAATTCACTTGCCTCCGCCCCTGCTTCGACAGGTTGTATGCTCCGATATTTTGGTACCCCAAAATATAGATTCCCCTCAGGGAGAGTATATATTCACTGCCCTATCTTCCCTAGGGACCACAGGAGGATCTGGTGGTCCACTGGATCCTGGGATAGAAACCAAAGTTTCCTCCACAGCCAGCATTTTGAGAGGTTTTTTGACAATTCAGTGCCGGGGGAGCTCGTTCCGCACATCATATGCGCAGTGCTTTCATTTTCAGTTTTCAATTCGATCAAGTGAATCGAAAATCGAATGAACGTTTTTATTTTTGTTTTGTTTTTAATTCGAAGACTATTCAAAATTCACATTTTTAGGCCATTTGACAGCCTTACCGGAGACTGTAAGCTGGATAACAAACAGTTATATTCCATTTTACTGAGCAAAAGTATATTCACATCATAAAATTTAAGTTTAAGAGAAATTTTCTTCCCTCCTCTGCAGCCGTCAATCATTCTCCGTTCAGCATTCAAGCAGCGGTAAAATTCTCTCCAATATGATATATTCACGTTATAATTCATGTAGGGCTGTCGCAGTTATGGCATTTCCCTTGTGGTAAATAGCGCTCAATAGTGGCTCAATAGCGCGATATGCGGTATTACCGCCATTTATTTATTTATTTAATTTATATGTATTTGTTGCTATATAAATAAAGTTTACGATGTGGACAAAAACGAGGTCATTTTCAGTAACCAATGTAACCGAAACTAAACAGCGTCTACAGTATAAGTGCATTGAAAGACTTTCACTCAGCGCGCATATTGTTATGACAACGGACTTTGAGCGAGTCATTCAACGAACACATTTAAAAAAGCTGATTCATTAAAAGAGATGTAAAGAAACAAGATGTTAATTATTTTTAACTTTGAGGTTCAACTTTTCAAGGCTCAGCTGAGCAGCAATGCGTCGCATGGGCAACGCTGAAGCTGATGCTTCACTTATTAGAGACCCATATACTGTAGCATTGATTCAATGCGTGACTCCCTGATTTTATTTCCCCGCGGCTTCCACGTGCTGTGGGATGCTGACCAGCGATGCAGCTGACGTGCATTTATGGGAAAATACCCGTGAAGAGAACGTTAAAATGATGATGCGACAAATATTTCACTTCCCTTTGACACGACAAGCTTTTTAAGACTTCAAAGACAGACGCAGGTAATTGCACGCGCTCTGCCGATCTCTCTCATTCACTGTCTGTGTGAAACTTGTAAGCTACACATCACCACGATAAACAGTCTTGTTATCATTATGAACTTGTTCAACATTCAATACACATGCATTAGGTTTAAAACAAGAAGGGTATAGCCTTATAAAAAAATAAAAAAACGTGAATATCGCGGTTGCTGCGGTTATGTGCAATCCTCTGCGGTTGACTTGTCAGAAGCGCGGTACTACAATATTGCGGTTACCGCGACAGCCCTAAATTCATGAGTCTCTTACATCCACAACAGAACACCGGGATTGCTTAATAGACATTGTTGTTGTAACAGCTGCTCAGTGCGGAGAAAATGGTGGATAGCGTACAACTCCCTGACGGCGGAAATTATGGTAATGCAGGACTGTAAGTCAGCGGCCGAGGACGAGGCCAGAGCAGGGTGATGTCACACTGCTCAGAGAATCAAAAAGGCATGTTTAATGAGACTACTTTAGTTTGATGGGAATTTAATTAAAGGAGAGGGTGGATTTTTATCATTGTTGTGGGATTGTGTTTACACACTGTCAACACACATTTATGTCCAAACACCATGTAAAAGTGGATTTTGCATAATAGGTGCCCTTTAACACAACCCTCTCAACTTTCAGCATTTTTACACAAACAAAAAATAAATATATATTTTTTCCCCTAATGGGGACCAAAAAATATCCGTTTTGTCCTCACAATGTAGGGTTTACCAGGACCAAACACTAGTGATGGCCGGTTCGTGAACGAATCATTCTTTTGAACCGGTTCTTTTTAGTGAACCGGTCGAACCAGTACACTAAATCGGACTGAATCGTTCGAAACAGTTCGCGTCTTGCGTCAGCACTAAACCACAAGTTACTAAAGTTACTCACTTTCAGACATGCCTGACAGTCCCTCCGAATTGAAATAAACCAATATCCATTAGTACATTTTATTCAGTAACTCAAAAACTTCACTGAACGGAGACATGTTGGTGCTGAGAGAAGTGACGAGCACGAGCAGCTGATACTGCGCATGCGTGTACTACCGAACATACAGGTACAGCGGTCGGATAACCAGCACAGAACCGAGAACTGTTTCTTTCGGACACGTTCGACATACTGAGAACTGATGAGTTGATGAGCTGAGCATGCGTGCATTTTTTTCTGAGGGACGAAATGTACGTTTCCATGTCTTTAGTTGAACATCAGTAGGCTAAGTGTAACAAAATAAAACATTTTGGAAACATGTTTATCACATTACTGTAGGCTATCACTGTATTATTTTAACGATTGGAAACAATGATTGGATTCTAAAACTGTCAAACTACTAAACATTTATTATTAAATAATATTTTCAGGAACAGCTAGCTCATTTAATTTCTAAGTAACAATATAAATCATTGATGTAAACTCTTGCCAAGGTTTGATGCACTGCTTAGTAAATGTTTATAATGTGTTAACATAACGAATTAATTCGTTATGTTTAACACATTATAAACATGATATATATACACTGTATAGGCTACAGAAGGCTATTGGAGACAGACATGCATCGATTTTTTAGTTTTGTCGACTGTATATTCAGGTTTCAGCTCAGCACACAGCTATGCTATGGTTCTCGAGTCGAGAACTGGTTGTTGCAGTTCTTGAATCACTAGTACAGAACCAAGAACTGTTTCTTTCGGACACGTTCGATACGGAGAACCGATGAGCTGGAGATACTGCGCATGCGTGATAGCACCGTCTCTGAACAGAACTTTCTTTCGGCTGATCCTGTGCTGATATACGAGCACGCAGTAGTATGGGTGAACCCAGGACTTAAATGAGAGGGCGAATCGGCGAAATGTAAGTTTATTTAATAACAAATAAAATGATGAAGACCATTTATGCATTTTATATATTTAAAACATGTAAAACATCCGCGTTAGCACATCGCTATGCTGCAGCAGGGTTCGTTTTCAAAATGTAAATGTAAGAAACTTATCCAAGATGATTATGACAATGCATACTATTATTTAACTGAAGTTGTGATTAAAAATGCCCTTTAATTTGAAGTATTTTTATCCGCCGGGATGATAGAATTGACGTCATTACGTGATGACGTAAAAGAACTGGTGAACCGGTTTTTTGAACCGGTTCATTAAAACGAACTGTCCGAAAGAACCGGTTCGCGGAAAAGAACCGGACTTCCCATCACTACCAAACACACACACACACATACACACACAACCAATCAATAAAAGTTAAAATATTTAACAAATCAAATCAGAATGTGGTCATGTTGACACTAAATATTGAGCTGTTGCCAGTGCTGAGATCACTGACAAGTTTGCTTGAAAACATTTCAGAAAATTTAAGGTATTTTCATTGAAATGTGATGTAACTGTCAAACTCTTTGCAATCTTTTATAGATCTTACATGATCAACTCACCACACTATCTGTAAAATAATGTAATCTTACATAATATTGTCGGTAGTCAACAGTGCATGGAAAATAAATTATCACACATAAGTTCTCCACTTTCAATTTTCATAATTTAAAATTCTTAGTCTCACTCCTTCAAATCTGTTAAAATAATATTGTCCAGAAACAGTATGAGTTGCTCATTATTCTGTATAAAATTAGATGGCTTCATGAATTGTTCAGACAATCCATGGCTCCCAGGAGGATAATCACTTTAATACGTCTTCCCCAGTGTTTAGGTGACAGTGACCTTTGGCTCTCCTTTTCTGTGGACGATTTGAGGTTGATGTGAAAAGGGTAAAAAAGTGCCAAGAAATGACTTGGCTTCCTGCATGTTTTGACACTTAAAGGTGTGTGAACTGTAGATGAACTGTAAATTTGATTTAAATATGCATAATGAGCTTAATTTGCCCTTAAGTTGCCGTATAATTTGACACCAACGCTTATTCATAAGAACAACCTATGCAGTGATGCCAGATGGGATGTGTTTGATAGAATTAAATGTGGGGTAAAAAGCTCTTAGGTACGGCAAATTTTGGCCGAGTTGTGCTGATTTTTGATTTTTAAAGTAAATGAAGCACTCGTGATTTATATTATCTCTGAACACTCAGTTATTGATTATCAGATCAGTCATTTTTTTTCACACTCATAGGATTGATACACCCACAATCATTTTTAAAGAATTGATTGAAAATATATATCTTTCCCTCAAAATAGGATCTCGAGGCCACTGTAGTGGCAATGGCACCTACAGTATTGTGCGTTTAATTCTTCTGTACCACCTTTTGAAGTCAGTCAAATTGTAACCAGTAATTGAAACACGAGCAAACCACAATCTTCTTTTTAAATGTTTACTTCTAAAACATAAAACAAAAACGGTTCCATGGTACGCACGGTCAAAAAACTGTGTTGCTTCCAACGTCTCTAACTTCAAACTAAAACACATCCTGTTGTGGGGGTGGGGGTCTCTGTTTCTGAGTGTGTGTGTGTGTGTGTGTGTGTGTGTGTGTGTGTGTGTGTGTGTGTGTGTGTGTGTGTGTGTGTGTGTGGCTATATATATATATATATATATGTATATATATAGCTACGATCAGTGATTACGACCCCGGTTATAGCGCCACCAACTGACTGCAGGAAGTGTGTCACTTTCAAAATACTTTTAAATAACCCTCTTATTGTGTTACCTGATTTGCTTTAAACTTCACTACCAGGGATGCACCAATACCATCTTTTTCAGAATTGATCCGATACCAGAATGATACCGATACCGATCTGATACCAGTGCTTTTTTTTTTTTTTTTTTTTTTTTTTTTGGAGATCAAGTAGAATTTCTATAACTCTGTGTGTAAAACTAATAATCACTCTTGTGTTAAACACAATCTACTTAATACAGACAACTTCATTATAAAGATAAACAACAATTCCAAAAAAATATATGATCATAATCTTTGACAAAAAAATGCTATTATAAACTAGATTAGTGGATAATACACATTGCTCTTTATATTGTTCTAAAATACATTAATGAAAGACAAGATAACAAAAATCAAAAAGATAAATTATTTTTGATATAGCCATGGCTGCTATAAAATTGAGACAACATGTTTTAAATGTATAGTACAGATGTTTAATGAGGTAGCAACATATGATAGATAGGACAGAACAAGAAAGGCAATTAATAATCTGTCATTGCGTCACTGCATTATGATATGAAAGGCTCCAATACAGTTTGGCACAAAGTGCTTATGCGCATCCCGAGCAGAGAATGATGCGCTTGAAGCCACATTGAGTTGCAACGTGTCGAGTCCGCATTGAAAAGTTCAAAGCACAAAGGAAATACATATTGATGGACAGTGAATTATACATTATCTATCTATGCAATAGTTTATTGAGCCTTTTCTTTAAACAGTTTTAAATTTCAGTTACTGTGCGTGTGAAGAAAAATCATACAGCTCTGACTCTACTCTAGTGTTGTGATCACCAGGTAGAAAGTAACACGATTAAGTTACAGCAATAAAGTCCAGCAAGATAGAGTTTATTTATTCAAAACCATAGACCTTTATCTACAGATCAAGTATAATAGTACATTGAATCATCTTGAAGATAATTTCATCATTGACTAACCGAACGTGACGGGGTGTTTGTGTGCCTTTTGTGGGGCTTAACAATAACATAGAATAGTATACGCACAATGCAGGATTTGAATCAGCCTCGTCTGATCGATACCCAATCCGGCAAAAAATGGCAGTATCGGAGCCGATACTGATCCTGAGTGTCGGATATCGGATTGGCGTAACCCTAACTACTATAATGTAAACACAAGTAGATGTAGACCTGGATGTACACCTAACCTTTCAGAAGGCTGCTCACGCATACTTTGTGGTTTGTGGCAAGCTCTTCAGCACACTTCTTTTTGACAGTCAAAGCTGGGGTTACGTTTTTTCACATCGTGCAGAATAACCCTAAAGGCACCAAGGTGGTGGTGCCACTGGATTTATATATATATATATATATATATATATATATATATATATACTGTATATACAGCTGCAAGCAGCGATGAAGGGCCAAAGCGAGCGGTACCGCCACCCCGGTGCCTTTAGGTAACGATTAGGGGTTTCAGAACTACTGATTTTTGCTAGTCGACTAGTTTTGCATAACAGTCGACAACTAGTCGACTAGTCGTTAAATGGTTTATTCTATGGGTGTGCGATATCACGAATAGTAAATGTCTCCACGATCTGCTTTTGAAGAAATATGTATCGTGTTTGCATTCTATCGGTTCTGGCGCCTCTGTCTCAACTGTACAACGCGACGTAGCCTACACATCACACGTTAAGGAATAGGTACGGTACACTGCAATTCACAAAAGTTCATTATTTGCAGAAGCCTTGCCGGTTAAAAATTAATTCATGCGCTGTTCTAACGTGCGCTTTACCCCCCGATGCTCACAGGCGCCTGTCAAACAGCGCCTGAATACTGGACTAAGTTATCTTGCGAGTCTTATTATGCTACAACGCATTCTCACCCCAAGGCGTCACCTTTGACCATGCTTCAATATTTGACGTTTTAGGCGCCCTTTAGCGTCACTTACATGACGCGATCCTACGGCGTCATCTAACTGACGCTAAAGGAAAGCGTCAGTTAGAGGACGCGGTTAGGTTTAGGTGTGGGGTGGGGGTAGGGTACACGCGATCCTAGGGCGTCATCTAACTGATGCCAAAGGGCGCCTAAAGCGTCAGATATTGAAGCATGTCCAAATGCTTCCCAAGGAGTCAGTTAAGTGACGCCTTGGGGGTGAGAATGGGCTGTATGCTAATACTGTTAAATACACACAATGTTTACATAAACAGAAATGTGTAGTGTGAAGTGTGTAGCAAATTCACAGCCGCACCGGCTGAGCTCCAGAATATGCAACGCGGCCGCCTCACACCCCGATGCGCTACAGGTGCGGGGGCCCGCCCATCGCTGCTTGCAGCTTTATTTTAATTTCTTTTTCATTTTTAAAAAAAAAACAAATATATTTTAAAATTGTATAAATTTGATTTTATTATAAATAATATTTTTCATTTTCAAAAAAAAAAAAATTCCAGTGTTTGCTGTCATCTAGAGGAAATATCTCTACTTATCTGCATGTTGCTAGAGCCCACAGGGCCTTAGTTATACACTTTCATTACAGCCAAACTGCAGCACTATGACGGAGTTGCTTAATAGTCATGTGCCACAAGTAAAGTCATGACATAATGATACCTTTGGAAATCATTAGCTAATGATTAATTAAAGTAGACAAAGTTTATTTGCATAGCTTTGACTAATTGTGTTAACTAACACATTAATTTATATTATTAGTTAATATGTTATTAAGAAATGAATACATGATGACAGGTTTAATCAATGGCAATTCATGTATTACTTAATCTATTAATCATATAGACTCTTTATTAGTTGCTGATTCAGTAATTATTAATTAAAGGTGCTCTCTAAGCGATGACGGGTGACGTGACGCAGGGGCGCAACTACCCAGTTTCAGAGGGGTATGCCGCAACAATTTCAACAATTTTTTTATAAAAAAATAAAATAAATAAATAAATAAATGTAATGTAAGTGTGCTGAGTAATAAGTGAGTAGGAAGAAATGAGAGCTAACAGAAAAAAAATAAGTGCCGTTTATTAACACAATTAAACTATAGCTACTCCACCTTGATGAACCCCCCTAAGAAAACCATAAGCTCCATTGGAACAGATATACCAGTGTTTCTCACAGGATTTTAGGTAAAACTGGTAGGTCGACCTCTATTTCGCTAGGGGGGTTCGGGGGCATGCTCCCCCATAAGAAAATTTTGTGTTCTGTAATGTTAAATTCAGCAGTCTGGTGCACTTTGAGAGTTCAAAATTAAAAGCTCCAACCCATATTCAGGGTGCAAATTAAACAAAGAAAAATTTGAACCTCTTTTAGTTAGTGTCTGTCTACATTACACTACTACATAATAATAGTAATAATATTAATTCCATTATAGTAATAGCCATAAGGCTATTGTAAAACAAATGCACAGAAAAATAAAGGAAACTTTCATAATTAGTGTTGCACTAATTTCTATACTTGAAAGATATAAGCGCATGATGACATATTTCATGGGCCAGTGTGTCAGAAAAAAAAAGCTGACTTTTTTTGACCAATGCATTACACCAGCACAGCGCCGCCAATTAAGCAAAAAACAAAACAAAAACAAACAACAAACAAATGTATGAGTTTTGTGGGCCGTTAAGACAAATAAATTTAAAAAAAAGGATGAAATGTATTGGCTGAAAAGCACGTCGGCCCAGCGGGAATCTCCCGGTAGTCCCGATGGCCACCGAGATATAGATAGCCTACATGCCTGGATGTCACACTTTAAATCCTACCTGTTGGCTTTCAGCAATGCATGCAGTTATTTAGCTGCTGTCGCATCAGTTGACATGCCATCTCCTTTTCTCTCTTTCTTTTTCTATTTTTAGCCCCACAGCATTTTGTTTTATCCATCTTTTTCGACGACAACTCACTACCTGTACCTGCTCGCTCAGCGCTCACGGTGCCCCCGCCCGCTCGCGATATTACCCGCCCCCCTTCTCCATGAGGGCGCCTACTCCTGGCTGTTAGTCCTCTAAAATTTTATATAACATTGAAGGAATGCAGAAATGATTTAGAAACGCACAACGGCAGCTACATATAGAAATACAATATAGCATATATAATTTTTTTTTTTTTTTTTTACCATCGCTTTGGCGCCCCCCATTGTGCTGCGCCCCAATGCGCCGCATATAGCGCATACCCACTTTTTGCGCCACTGACGTGACGTCTTGTTGACGTTTAAAACAAAACGAAGGCTAAATAGACCCCCCCCTCCTCCTCATCTGCACTGACCCCCCCAAACCCCACCCCCAGGGCCTTCTTGTCAGTTATTGGCTGGAACAGTTTGTTATGTTTTGTGGAACGGGTTGCCACAGTTTGTTTTTATTGCCATTTGTGGAGCCTGGGTTGTCTGCATAGACCGCAATTTTTAACAGTGTGTTTATAGGGGACAGGCAGCTAGTGGATACTGAGGAGATGCTGTATTTGACAAAAAAATGTTTGGGCCTAAAAAACGTATGACATCGCTTGGAGCACCTTTAATGGTTTAGTTATTCATGAGTCATACATTAATTCATTATTATCTGTGCATTAGTTAAGTCCGGAATTAATGCATATTAGTGCACTCGTATTGTAAAGTGTTACCAAAAAATGCTCTTTTGCTAGAGCCGTAAAGACTTCTGGTTTCCAAATATAAATTATATTTGTAAATACCGTTAAGATTAATTTACTATACAGAACCACATTTAAACATTTTTTTTTTTTTTATCCACATTTATTTTTTGTCACATTTTAATACGTGTCAAGCCTCTTTGCTCGCCCAGTCACCAGTCATTGAGAAAGTTCAAGTGATTGCTTGAATACTCAGCATGATTGAGGTTATGGGTTCACGGACATGACCACTAATAGTAAACCAACTCTGCTGCGCCACCACCCATTTAATGGCTAAGTAAAGTGTGTTTAACTTTTCATTTTCATTCCTCTAGATTCAATTTACAATAAAAGTGCCATAATATTTTAATGTCCTTGGCTGCAAGTTCAAGGTAGACTACAACTTAATTAAGATAAAATTAATAGAAGGCGTTTATGACTCAATTTGCTGCTGTTTAATTGAAAAAAATGTGGCCAGATTGTATCATTTAGTACCACACTATTGAAGTAATTTTTGGCATAAATTGGGAGAAGAGAAAAACAAAATGCTTGTTTTCTTCATGCTTGTTCAACCTCTATATTATTTAGCCCTTCATAAAGAATGTTAATTTCTAGTTTTCACAAATGTTTGTTCATCTGTAATTAGTCCATTATGAGATGACTTTTTAAGTGTATGTTGTGGATTTTATGAAGAGCTCGCGAGTCATTGTTCTGTGTTTTAGTGTAAAATACAGAAACTCCATGAGAAATGGGCATCTGGGGGACATTACGGCCAAACTGCAGCGCTATGACGGAGTTGATAACTGAGGGTCGGAACAGTGCAGTTTTGCTGAAACGATTTGTCTTTATAATATATCAGCTTTTTTTGACCTTGGTGTGGATACGCAGATAAGTCCAAAGGAAAAAAAAAATCTCTAGAGAAGAGGAGTCCGAGGAAATCTACAGCCATGGTTGGCCATAAATTTATCACAATGTGAAGCAAGGAAGATCAATTATTTAGTCCGTTAGACAAGGCCACAATGAATATAAGGGCAAAGGGGAAGCAACACACAGTGAGGGTAGATCAGTTTCAGAAGAAAAATGCTAAAAGAATAAACAACAATTTGAAACAAGTCAGGGACAAATGAATGAGACTATGCTTGCCAGAAATGAGATCAATATATACTTGAAACGTTGAAGAAGAGCATATACTCTTTGTGTGAAGACAAGTCTAACATAGTGACTGGTAGGGTTTCATTATTACAGAGAGTGAAAAGTGCTTTTTCAGTAATGAGTTGTGCACACACAAAACGCCTGGTTTACTGACACATTCTATATGCGCTTCAAATTGGGGGGGTTAACATAATTAGTGTAAAGATTTGACTCCAAATTCATCTTTACCTGAAACCAGAGATGAAAGAGAGTAGTGCTTCACATGCTGCTTTTGATGGGCCCTAGGTTATAAAAATGTCATTTCTACCCCACAAGGTGGCTAGCGGGAAGCCATGATGAAAATTAATTCTCCTTCTGGTTATGACAGTGACAAAATACCACCTGCTTCAAGCTCCATCCCCATTTGGAATGGAAATAAGCTTCTCTCTCATTTTCTACCAGAAAAATGATCCTCTATATTTATCTTATAACTTCTCTTTCCTATGGAATTACAGGAAAGTGGGTCATGTGATGTTGATTAAGAGCTTGACGTCTTCATACAGGTTATAGGGAGGTACATAAAACAAAGCATGAGTTAATTGTATTTATTGTCTCTGTATTAGTTAGCAGTTATACAATTGTGTGCGTGTTTGTGTGTGTGTGTAGTCCTGGTAAACCCAACATTGGACCATTTTTGGTCCCCATGAAGAACACCGCTTGTAATCATACTAAGTAATGTTTTTTTTTTTTTTTTTGGAAAATGTAAAAATGCAAAAAGTTTTGTTTGGGGGTGGGGGTAGGGGTTAGGGTCAGGGGACAGAATATACAGTTTGTACAGTATACTAATTATTATGTTAAAAAAGTCCCCATAACACATGAAAACTGTGAGAGTGTGAGTGTGTGTACCTGCATCAAACTGGCATCCAGCAGCATTCAAAAATACAAAACTGCATATTATATTCTTACTGTCAAATTGGATTGCGGGACATGGGTTTGGAACAGCATTTTTTAAGTTTTGTAAATTAGCTTAGAAAAACATATTTTTTTTCCACAACACAGTGTAATTGATTGGTGCATCCTAAATTGGTCTGTATCAGAAGATGGGAGGTATGCCAACCGTCACACTCTATCAACCTCTCTGCATCTGCAAATGTCAAAAGGAACATGAGCTGAATGGAAATGTATGGAAGACAAAAACCTATACCAATAACCTACATCAGTGCTTCTAAACTGGTGTGCCTTCACCCAGAAATGGGGATGCAGACAGCAGGTAAAAAATAAAATGCAACTAACTATATAATTGGATAGTCATACGATAGTAAAAATAAATAGGCTTATCAATTTTCAAAAGGGATAACATGTTTCCTATAGCTTTTGGAATTGATGTGGTCCATTATTTATTTTGTGTTCAACTGGTAAAATACAATTCTGTGGTTGTATTTTATATTCAGTAAATGTCACTTTTTTTGCATGCTGTACATGACAGTGTTTAAAGAAAGTTCCTCATAAGGAAAATGCTGTCATCAATTACTTGCCACTTACTTTTAATGGCAATGTATGCATGCTAGTTTCAAATCAAATATTGAAACATTTAATTATTTTGAATGTAACTTTTATCAATATTTTTCTAATGTTGTTGGTTGATTTTGACTTTAGAGTATCTCACTATGGAGTAATTAAGCATTTCACACTGTTGCCATAATTATCAGAAAGATGGATGATATCACAGCAGTGGTTAAAACAATTTCTGCAAAATTGTCTTAGATTTGATTATCTGTCTTTGTGATTGGATGAAAAGCTGTGATGTTTTTGTTTTTGTTTATAGTAATTTAAAATGTATTGGTGCTTATAAATTATACTCATGGTGTTATTTTTAAAGACATTATTATGATTCATTAAAGGGTACATATCATGCTTTTAAATCATTCATTTTTATTTATAAATCATACATTTGTGGTCCTATATAAAGCATAACTGCAATGCTTGGGTCTGAATTTCTCATTATTACAGCTCCACAGGCACATTTTCTGATGTGCGTCTGTGAGCAACTCGTTTTGGAACGGCCTCTTTAAATAAAAATGAGATGTGTCATACCCCGCCCGCTCTCCAGGTTGCTGAGTTCACACTTGGTTCAACTCCACCCCGTTCGCCCATTATTGTAGTTTAATTAGAGATATAAGATTATATACTATAGCTTCAAAGAACATTTTTATTCACACGTTAACAAAATGTCAACAACGGAAGACTTGTCCATCAAGCCTTACATGTTCGGGCCAGAGCGAGCGATTTGAAAAAGAAGACGACGAACCCGCAGAACGTCTTCATATGGATGTATTGTAGTATGAGTGGTGTGTAACTGGATTGTGTTATAAGTGAAAGTCGATTATTTCTCTTGTTAAAACAAGCACACTGACAATATAAACGACTACGGTCTAATCTTACCACTACAAATCTGTATTGATAATATGATATGTTTAGAAAAGCATCAGAAAACACAGCAGCTAAATGACCATTGATGAAACTCAAGAACAAATACTGAAGACGTGTAACGTTACTTCAAAACAAAAACAAAGAAAGGTACTGCTAAACCATGACCACCATGTGTTTTAACCCTTATGCTGCATTAGGGACATTTTTGGTCTTTTGCAGTTTAATTTCTTTGACCATTTTGGCTGTTTTAATGCAAATGGTATGAAATTTGGCAAAATTGTGACTTTTTGGATACATGTAAAAAATGTGATCCCATTTTGCAAAATATGTATAACACACACTGTGTAGATCAAATAGTAACACTCAGCACCATAAAGACCAAAAATGGCCCATTGAAACCCATTAAAACGTTGTTTAAATCTGAGGCTGTCAGTAATACATGAAACATGATTTCTGCACAAACATCCTTTCATTTTGAAGCAAAAGCATTATATTTGCATTATATAGTATATTCCACCAGATGACGTCACTACATATTTATTCCCTATGGGTGGAAATGCACCTTATTTTAGTCAATAGGCTATGTTTAATAGGTGGCCATTTTTGGTCTCTAACGCGCTAAGTGGGATTTTTTGCAAAGTGGGACTGTGATAATCCAAATCTAAAGTTTTCTCTTTGCATTTAGTTTATTGAAAAAAATTGAATTTTTGTGTTTTTTCCTCTTATACAAATCGATGGTTTCGCAAACAAAACTGGTAATTAAAGGGTTAAAATCCTGAAATTGAATACATTTTTGGTAGTTATGATGAGGACTGATGCTGGTTAAAAGATTTAACTTGGTAAAAGTGGAAAATAATAATAATATATAATATTTAGGCAATGTTTAATATGTGGCCATTTTTGGTCCTTAATGCACTCAACGGTGTTAAAAATCTAATGCAGCACAAGGGTTAAGAAAGTAAACTACTTTATTTATTAACTAAATTTACAGCTTATCAAAATGATCTGTTCGTCATCTCCAAAGATAGAAGGAATTTACCCCTCATTCAGACGAAGTCGATCGGCAAACCCTTCTTGCGGAGGTTGTTGAAGTTGGAATCCTTGAAGTGCTTCAGGTCACTACATCAACAACCGAACATTTTGACTTGCCCTCTCGTAAATCCTGCATCATTGAGCTTGGACCACAAAATCGGAGCGAGAAATAATAATGGTGGATTGCTCGAAGTGTTGGGCCGGTAGTCAATGTCCTTAGGCCGGAGACACACTGCCTGTGTGGCGTAAGCGTCTCGTAAGTCTGGCGTGTCCGTTTTTATTTCGGCTCCCATGTTAACGGATTAGAGCTTGCACACTGCCTGCGTGACATGCACATCTCAAATGCTAGAAATAGAACCGACGCCTATTTTCCACGCGACACGCAAGTGTGTTGGAAGCGTTTCCAGGCAAAAAACAATAGGAAACAAAGTTTTTATGTCATTTTGTACATGAATACATATGAATAAATTACATTTTGATGTTTGAAAGTCTAGGTTTTGACATAGGCCTACATTCAGATATCAATGTAATTTAAACAAATAATCGTGAGCTTAGAATTATAAGGTTCTATCTCCACTTTTGGTCGAAATTGAGTTTTTGACATAATCTGATCCATTAGGTGTTTATTAATGCCTGTGTGGTGTTATTTTTGTAAAAAAAAAAAGAAAAGAAAAAAAAAAGATTAATAGATAAAGCTATAATAGAAGATTATACTACATAACAGTTTTGCCAGCTGGGATGTAAAAACTTTGATGCTCAAAATCTCAGAACTACCCTAAACGGAGATAGAACCTTATAATTCTAAGCTCACGTAATAATAATAATAATAATAATAATAATAATAATTATCAGTTTTCAAATATTGCTATTATTTTTGCCTATATATAATTACATGTCATTTTTTTTTTTTTTTTTAAACAATCGAGTCCTGGTGTCCACTACAGAGGTCATAGCATAACATACAAATATCTTTCTTTTATTTATTTATATATATTTTTTTTCATTTGTTTCTTATGCTCATAACAATGTGATTAGGTGAAGAAAAAAAAAACTTTAAAAAAAAAAAAAAAACGTTCTGGGGCTCAGGAGGATATAAAATAAAAAATATCATAGAGAACAGAAAAATCTGAACAGGTTGCAAAATACGACCAAAAACAGAATATAAGGATATAAACAAAGCACCTGAAGATAATAATTCCATCTTTTCTGTACTTATAAACACTCCAAATATACAACAAAATGAATTTAAGGGATAAAAAAAAGTGGATTTAGCATGATAGGTCCCCTTTAAATATGAAATTATCTTACTAAAAAATTAAATCTTAAAAAAAAAAAAATGAAAGCCTTTCTAAAAGCAAGCATGCTATTGCATACTCCTCTGTTCTAATTGAAAAAGAAAAATCATTCACAATTAATTACACAAATCAGAGCAATATACATCCCAAATGTATTTTTCCCCAGTCCAGCCTTAATAATTACACACTAACATTCAGAATTGTTTAGATTATGCATTCTGCTGAGATTGTGCTTTGTAAATCAAACAATCATTTCTGCTTTGTTCTATTTATTTTTTTCCTTTCCCTCCTAGCTATCTCTGTTCACTCCGAGAACAATGGGGAGTGTTGTTGACTCCTCTCTATCATCTCTATTTCCTCTTAACCATGTTGGCTACCAGTATTCAGTCATCATAACTACCCTTAGTACCGTCAGTCGCCCCCTCTCTTTTCTTCTATCTTAAAGCAGGTGAGCTCTGCCCCCAATTTTTACTTTACTGTCCCCAGCCTACTTTATGCACTCCTGTACTCGAGAGGCCTTGTTAACAGATTGCCAATAAGATGCGTGTCAAGCTCCTGTGATACATTGTCCTCTGGTCAGACTAATGGTACTTCCCTCATGGGAGAGGTGCTCTTACACATTACAGAGACATCCCTGTAAGCTCATTCAGTGTCATGGGAAGTCACAGGTTAAACGGCCCATCATGGGATCGAGATTTTCAGTCAGAGTTTAAAGATTTTTTTTTAACTGGTTAAGTGCTTTTAATAGTACCAAAAACAGTGTTTAAATGCAAGTTAATATTGGCATTGGTAAGAACATAACTCAGTTGTTCTTCATTGACTAGCGACTTGTAATGGGTGAAGTGGCTGCAATAAAGAGCACGATGAAGGAGTAAACAACAAAAACAGTCTTTAATAATAAGCCAACAAGAATGCACAGGGAAATTTCAGGAGAAATAGTATAACAATCACATAAAAGACCTAAATGGGACCAAACAAATAACTGAATGAACTGAAGACTTAAAGGCACAATATGCAAGATTTGTACCTTAACCCTTTAGGCGCCAGAGGTTTTTTCCTAAAATGTTCGATTTTGACATCTTAATTTCAAAAGACTATCTAAAAAGTCGCCGGCGATGGCTCTGCTGTTACAGAGTTTGTACAGGATTTCTCCATGACAAAAACTGACAATCAGCGCAGCTGCTCTTAACTTTGAATAAACATGATGATTATAACATCCCTTCCTCGAAATGTATGTCTTTTCTGATCGGAAAGGTAATTTATTATACCATTTCTTAATTTAAACGACTATAGTGTTATTATAAGAGTAAATAAAGTTCGTGGTGGAATCATCTGCCGCTAAATTTAAATGTTGAACCGTTTGCGATCCATCTCGCTGGTGATTTGCGATGCATTCCGTGAACTTTTATCTTAGCCCTCCGTTTGGAGTGTGCCTCTAAAAAATCTCTGTTTCGAGGGCTATGTAGCCCTACCCCCTCACCCTACCCCTCGATCTCAACAAGAATCGGGACACCCTGCCCCTAGACGTGAACGCGCAAAACGGAGGGGTAGGGCTAAGGGGTAGGGCAAAGGGGTGAATTGGGATTGAGCTTTAGACTAATGAAAGACTGTTGATCTTTGAAAAAAAAAAAAGTTTGGTTCAGGCTTGAAAGTCATCATTTATTATAGGCTATGTAGTCTAATACAGGGGTTTTCAAACTTTTTGTGTGTGTGGACCACTATTTGTAATCAAGAATTTTCACGGACCACCTCATAATACAAATATTATGATATTACAAACTATCTTATATATTACATATTATATTCAGGTTCATTTGAACAACAGGCTTATTTCCACAGCCTGTATGAAATCTATACAGTAATAAGAACACTTGGATATAGTCAGCATTTCAAAACCTTTGAAGATTAACGTTCATAATCCCCTAAAATCGCCAGAGTTCTACAAGTCCTCAAAAAGTAGGCTTGAGTTTGTCATATGTCATCTCCACATCTGACGACACGGAGCTTGAACGTCACGGCTGAGTGCCACTAGCCTATTTTAGTAATCACACAATAGCTTGACAATTTAATTTACATTTTATATAAATATAGGCCTACACATTCTTTTTACTTTTGTTTTAATAGGAATTTCTTGGTAAATTATTATTATATTTTTTTTTATTTTGCCTTTTCACGGACCACCTGCAGTACCCTCACGGACCACAGTTTGGGAATCGCTGGTCTAATATAATAGTAGGCCTACCCATAAATGCCCCCTAGATCTCTTATTTAAAGGCACACTATGCAACATTTGTACCTTAGTATAAAAGCTTCAAAGGGGCATCAGGCCGTGCTTGCAGAGACACTCTGAGTGAGTGGCATTTACAACAGTAACATTAAATACAAGTACTCCACAGCGACTCCAGGGGCCGCTGTTTGACAAATACGGAATTCCAGCATAGTGTACCTTTAAATACACAGACTGGGTAATCAAAAGAACACATAACAGGCGTGTAAATTAGGAACAATTGAAACACATATGCACATGGTATTCAGGCAAACCAGAACAGGGAAAACAGAACCAAAACATAATAGAACAAAAAAGATAATACACTGCACATTACATAACTTTATTAGAAACAGCAATATAATGCATGGTTTAAATCACAATATTGAACAGTGTGCCAATTATATTCCTAGACGTTCAGGGAGGGTTGAATATTTTAAATGAAGTTTTGTTTGCTATAATGTTAAAAGTAAAAACAAAGGGCATTTATGACTCGCAATCGGTCAAGGTTCATTTTGTGCAGCGTGAATTATAACCCTGTGTAACACAGTCAGCTACATAGCTATTTTTTAAAGGATGTTTTTGATGATATAATTTTGATATGCAAATATATAATCAAATGATACATTATGATAGGAAACTTGGCATGCTTCTGCCAATTATGATACTGTTGCTCGTTTTTGGGTAACATCACTTCTGTTCTTTAAAAACGTTTTAATGTTTACAGGAAATGTAACTTCACTGCTAAAACTTTTAAAAAACTATTGATTTGATAGGTGGTATTTATTTAATGGATACTCCATGGCTAGCTGTGCATTAAACCATTTTAATGCAAGAAGTGGAGGCAAAGTGCATTAAAATTGTATGATGCACAGCTAGCCGTGGATCATCCTGCCTATACCATGGTCTTTTGCCAGCAATTAAATGGTTTTATTGCACACCTTCCTGCCAATTTAGAATTGATTATTCAGACAGTATGGTACATGCTATATAATTTATGATTTTATTTAAATAATATTACATACTTTTTTTAAGTTTTTTTTCTGTTGTTAATTTTTTGGGGGTTTTCTCTGGAGCTTATTTAATATTTCTCACACTAAACCACCGATGTGAAAACATAAGGATGAAAAAAAAAACTAAAGGTCTTCACGTTATGATTGGGTCAAATGTATGCATAGAGTAAAATAACACATCCATATGTTTGCATAAAGTAATAGCAGGCTCTGCATTTTTACAAGAAACCTAGCAGTGCTGATTCAGTTTAAAGGCAGAGGTCAGACCATGCAATCTGCTACATGAGTAAATATCACAAGATCACAAACACTTCAGCTGAACTTTAAGTCTTTGTCGGTTTTTCTGGGTACATGCTTTTTAAGGGAGTTTCATCCTTTATTTTAATCTGTTTCCCCACATTGCCTCATGTGACTGTTTTCTTTACTTTGCCAGCTTTGAAGGAATGGCTGAAGCACTTTTCATCATTCTTTTGAAAAATTGATTTTCCCCTGACAAGCTCAAAACACCCAGTTTCATCTGATGCAAGGACAGTTAACAGGTAACTTCACTCTCCTCTGCAAACCTGAGGCTTGAATACCAATAAAATAATAATAATGAAAAAAAATCTTGTGATATGTTAATTTCTTTTTAATGTGATTTAAAAAAGAATATCCACAGCTGTGGCTGGGAATAAAAGTTATTTAGACCAATGATATTGATGGCCTTGCGCTGTTGTCAGATCTAAACCAAATAAACATCCACATCGTGTTTCACTCTATTGCAACAATGTTGCAGCGTTGTGTTCCAAGTGGTTACAGCATAATCAAAGTCGAGCTGAGAGTGGGTATCATGAAGGTGCCTCGTACATTTTTTCTTCAGAATTAGGGGACAACAGGAGTTTCACTTTGAGGTGCACAAAGGAAATAAAGCAAACCAAAAGGACTCTGTTATCTTGACAAGCAAGGCAAAGGGACCATAACTACCAGATGTTAAACATTCACACAACTTCCTGTCCTCTCACTTCTCCCTGCTACAAGAAATTAGCTGAGAGCAACAATGAACTTGATATTGTCACAGTCCTTCGTCTGCACCATCCTGTCTGCGTCTCCAGCACTACACTTCCCATGATCCTCTCGTCTGCACACCTGCACTCACTCCCTCATCAGCCTCCCGTTCAGCGTTCATCTGTTTCACCTGTCTTCACCTCATTTAGTCCTGATTCCCCTGTGTATTTAGTTCTCCCTCCTTCAGTCTGTGGTGGTCGGTCAATGTATTATGTTACCCGGTGTACCCCGTCTTCCTGCCTGTATTTGTATTTTATTATTAGTAAATCTGTATATTGGAGCTTCTTGGACTCAGCCTGTTCTTCTGCCTGCACCCACACCCGTGACAGATATCAGTTCTAGATTGGGCATTGTACCTTTCCCCACAGGGGTAGCTTTGTTTGATGTGCAGGGCTGTTACAGATCCAGTGACTCAGCACCTTAGGATGTCAGAATAAGTTTAATGCATGTATCTCAAACGGGTTTTTAACAAAACACTTTAGATGGAGAAAAGTGATCAATGCACATGTATTTTACACGAGGCTAACTCAGCTGTCACTGGGTAACAAATTGTAAAAAACTGTACGAGTGAGGTTGTTCAAGTTTGTACGATTTGTTTAGACCCCAGTGATGAGAAAGATTTGGAGAGGGGTTAGGGTTGGTCCTTCCTGGAGTCTTTTTTTTTTTTTCTTTTTTTTTATTTGTATTGAATTAGCCACCTCGTAAAATACTTAAACGTGAATGTGAGATCTTTGAGAGAATTTATTTATTTATTGAAAAAAACTAATTTAGTACTGTTTTTCAGCAGGGATGCATTAAGTTGCTCACAGTTATGATGTTACAAAATAATTCCATTTCAAATAAATGCTGTTCTTTCTTTTCAACAAATAATTCAGAAAAAAAAAAAAAAAACGTTTCCACAAACATATGCTGTCCATTACACAACTGTCAATCACAGAGTCAGCCACACCCTCAGCATCAGGT